>MEHQ01004461.1:605680-902991 GCA_008828725.1 Saccharina japonica
AAACACATTTGCTTCAGTATGTTTACTTTTTATTATTTTTTCCTTTTCGCTTTTTTTTATTTTCTTCTCTTTTTTCTCTTGCATGCACCTGGATTGCTAGCAGGGTAGATCTTGCCTGTCGCATATGGCATTGCATTGTCTGCTCTGCTTACTGCACTGAGCGTAGTATCTCTGTGTCGTAGTTTTGTGACCACGGAACTGGTACCTTTTTAGGATGAAGAATCGGCAAGGACACTGGGTGTGCTGGATGTCGACGAGTAGGAAGGAAGGTTTAATGTGAAGAACACACACACATCGATAGAGCAAACAGATAGATCTATACATAGATCATTTGATAGATGGTGTGATAGATCGTTTGATAGATCAATTGATAGATAGTTAAATATATAAATACACCAGGCAGGTAGATCGATATATAGATTGATAGGTAGACAGATAGATATATCGTTTGATAGATAGACAGATAGTTAGATACGTAGATAGATAGATATATAGATAGATATAGACAGACATAAAATAGATAGGTAGGTAGGTAGGTAGATAGATAGATAAATTGATTGATAGGTAAGTAGAGAGGTAGAGAGGTAGATAGATAGATAGGTAGGTGCGTAGGTAGATGTATATATAGATGTATAGATATATAGATCGAATGTTGGATATGAAGTAGTTATAGCATGTCCCGAGATTTGTTTTCCCAGGAGTGGTGGAGGCCGGCCCTCTACGACAGCCATGGCGGTGAGATATTCATGTGATCTGAGAGGTGGAAGAGCCTTTCGTGAGATCGGTGTTAATATGTCTGCCCTCTGATAGTGTCCAGCTGTAAACTCGATCACTCGTATCCAGCAAGGATAATAAACCCCTGTCAACATGTACGAGTAGAAGGAAATCAAACAAGGGCGCTACCATTTCACGCGGAATGAAACCTCGACCCCAGTGACAGTCAACAAGAAGATGCAAACCCGACGAGTATCGCAAACGTACGTGTAGCAGGAAACCAAACAAGGACGCTATGTTTTCACAACAAAAGGCTAAGATTTGTTTTGTTCTGCACCCGTTTTGGCCGATTGTTGTTATGGTGTTTGTTACAACAACAGGTGGCCACCATCTGCATCCCGGCGGTCGATGCGTTCTTCTACAGTTCCAGTGCCGCCCGCTGGGGAGACAAGGTGGGCACACACTGTTTCACTGTATCATGCAATGATGAGGTTGATGCTGCAGCTAGCTTTTAAGGGCAGGCGCTCTCTCGGCTGAATGGAAGCGGTGATCATTAACGTAACTAATCAATCCTGAAGGCTTCGGTGAAAACGGGAACAGCGGTGACCGCAAACAATCAATCCTCAGTCAGTCGCCAGCCAGCAATGGACGATACTGGAATCATCAATCGTCAAGCATCCGTTGTTGATCATCAATATATTATACTAACCGGATGGGCTTGTTGCCTGTTTTCCCGCGCCCTTGCTTCGCCGCATGATGCTCATGATGATGATGCTGTGGCTGATCATGATGATGATGATGATGATGACGATGATGATAATGATGATGACGATGATGATGATGGTGATGATGATGATGATGGTGATGATGATGACGATGATGATGATGGTGATGATGATGATGATGGTGATGATGATGATGATGATGATGATGATGATGATGATGATGATGATGATGATGATGATGATGATGGTGATCATGATCATGATCATGATGAATGATAATGATGGTCATCATCATCACGGTGGCGATGGCGATGCTGCGACGATGACCATACAGATATCCTGCATGGAGTGGCGATTCCACCTCAAGGTGTGTACAAAGCGAGGCATTAGAAAAGCGGTTTTGTACAAAAAATAGGCATTGAAAAGCGGCACATTGGGAGTGCGTGTATGGAACGCGGTGGTGCAACCCTGGATGACGTAGAGTAGTACACGTTTTCCAGAAGCAAAAAACAAACGTTACAAACGGATGCCCTCGAGGGCGCTCTGGTTTTGGCTCAGATGCTTCGCAGTTTAGGGAAATAAGTTTTTGGGTCTTCAGATGCCGGTGGGAGCTTGTTTTGCCCCCGATGGCTCTGTGGATATGTATTTCAGAAGAGATGTCTGGCCCGGAGAGTTAGTTCACTCAAGATACTTCGGCAGTCGAGCAATCCCACGGTAGGGGTACCACTTTTAGGCTCGATATTTTCTGGCCGGTTGTGCTTCTCACGTGAGTAACCACCGGATACTATTATTACTTTACTGGTATATTTGTTGTTGGACTACCGCATTGGAAGGTTTGGTCGGATTGCGCGAACGAATGTTCCCGAAGTCATTTTTCGGGTGAGGTACTGAGCTCCTCATGTGAGGAGCTCAGGAAATTTTGCTGCGCCCTTACCGTGGGATTACTCAGTCACAAGAAAAAAACACCCCAGAGCCCTTCCCCCTCGCCCCCCTTGGCCCAAGCACTGGAGGGTAAATAATCGCGCAGCAGGTTTACATAAGGTACGTATCCGACCAATAAGTAGTATGTAATATGTAGTATGTAAAGGCAGTGATGGGGACGTTGCGCCCTATTGCAGTATATAGACGCGACACGCCCCTCCTTGCAATGTTCGGTAGACAATCCTCTGCCGTGTCGTGTGTGTGGCAAGGATCTTGCTAAGTTTCCGCCTTACCAATTTCCCCCGACCCCCCGTCTCCCTCGGTAGACGCGTGCTACGATAGAGATACAGGAGAGGTATACCTTTTTTTGGCTGATGTTGTTTCTCAATGACCTAGTAAAGCCTCCTTAACCCAACATCGTCGGAATTTCATTTTTGTGATGGGATATTTGTTTTATTTGTTTTATTTGCTACATAAGGTCATGAGATTGTTCATCGATTACTTATTAATAGTACCCAAAATTGCGTGAAAGTGGGGGGGGGGGCGATAACTGAGCATCCCCGGGCCTACCAATGGATTCCTTAAGAACATGGCCTCTCCGGATGGTGTTACGTACGATTGTGAAGGACTCGTAGGTTTGTGATGAACTCTATCGCTTCATTTGCAAATCATGCTTGTATTTCGGCACAGACTGATAGTACTGTAGTAGTTAAGAAGGTCAGTTATAGGGTGAGGTGTCCAGCTCCTCAAGGGAAAAAAGCTCCGAAAACAAAGGGTGCAGCTCTACCGTAACATGCGTCGTTATAGAATTCCCTCGCGGATCGCACTTACTGGCGATGACCTGGCCGTACCACCCCCCCCCCCCCCCGCCGGATACTTAGAACTCCTGCGAAAGAACGGGGCTTACCGGGAATAGCCTGACCTTTCCGACCACCACCAACCAACCCCCCCCCCAGCCCGGTTTATAGCTCCCGCGTGGATTGGGGCTACCGGCGATCGCCCGACCATACCGCCGCCACCATCCCTCCAATATACAACTCCCGCGTGGATCAAGCCTACCGGCGATGCCCTGGCCTTACCACCCCCCCTGGTCCACACGACTACGGCCATGCATGAAAATGAAATACACCCCCCCCCCCCCGGCTTAAACCTCCCCTCGTGAATCAGGCTTACCGACGGTGGTTCCGGGCTAGGGACAAGTCGGCTGCCCGCCTCCACAAACCTGCGAAGAGTAAGCGTGCCCAAGACGTACTGCCCTCCTATTCCACGTTCGGTGGTAATCCGGCATCGATATCATCCGGCCTTCAGGGGGTCGAGGTGCGTATGGCCACGGCTACGGTATTATGGGGGGGGGGGGGGGGTGTACTCATGTTGTGCACGGCCGTAGTCATATGACCATAGACCCTCGCATCCCTACAATGCCAGGACGGAGCGCGTTGGGGGGGGGGGGGGCATTTGTTTAGAGCCGCGTTACGTGTGTATATTTTCAAGCTGTAAGCTTTCGTGTATTTCAACAATATTCGCGATAAATATACTATTAATACTAGTATTCTTCGGTGGGACCGATGTGGCCGTGTGAACTCTGTGATGCGGATATAGCAGTGTTACTGTTTTGCTATTTATTACGCTGCTGCAAAACGAAACTGCTTGGATATTTGCGGAGTAGTACAAGGCCGCACGCGCTAATGGGCGCTAAGCCAGGTAGTGGAAATGAGGGGGTACCGTCTCTATGATAGTTCCGCCCGCCGTGTAACATGCACCGTGGCAATGCTCCTGGTCACGGTCACGTTTTTGAGACATGTCATACCTATTGGGACGCTTGCTACGATGGGAGTACTGCTGTACCGTTTTTTGGCTGAAACATTTTCTGCATGATGACCTATAAAGGGCTATAAAGGGCTATAAAGGGCTATAAAAGGCTATAAAGGGCTATAAAAGGCTATAACGGGCGTTAAAGGCCTATAAAGGGCTATAAAAGGCTATAAAGGGCTATGAAGGGCTATAAAGGGCTATAAAGGGCTATAAAGGGCTATAAAGGGCTGTAAAGTGCTATAAAGGGCTATAAAAGGCTATAACGGGCTATAAAAGGCTATAAAGGGCTATAAAAGGCTATAAAGGGCTATAAAGGGCTGTAAAGGGCTATAAAGGGCTATAAAAGGCTATAAAAGGCTATAAAAGGCTATAAAAGGCTATAAAAGGCTATAAAAGGCTATAAAGGGCTATAAAGGGCTATAAAAGGCTATAAAAGGCTCCTTAACCCAAAATCGTGGGCATTTTCCGTCTTGTTTCGCAATATCGGTATGATTTTTGGCATGCCTACGGTAGGCTACTGTAGGCTACTGTAGGCTACTGTAGGCTACTGCAGGCCACTGTAGGCTACTGCAGGCTACTGTAGGCTACTGTAGGCTACTGTAGGCTACTGTAGGCTACTGTAGGCTACTGTAGGCTACTGAAGGCTACTGTAGGCTACTGTGACTACTGAAGGCTACTGTAGGCCCATGGGGATTGTTCATCGGTTTGCACTTGCACGTTTCTCGAAATCACTTTTTTGGGTGGGAAGTGTATGGAGCTCCTACACTACAATCAAGTGATTATCATAACCTCAGACAACAATGGTGCACCTCTACCGTAGGCTTCCTCGTTGGGTTTATCTTGTTAGATGTTATGGGTTACTTGATAGTGCATCCAGAGATAAACCCCTCCGTCGGTTCATCACTTCCATCGGTATAAGATCGACCCTGGATACTTCGAGTCACAAACGAAACTGTCATAATCGGGTTTCGCACTGATGATGTTGCTCTTATTTTTATGTTTTTGTTGTCCATCCCATTCATTATCTTCGCCCTTCTTTTCATTCTCCCTCTTTAGTCGCAACTCGGATCCGGGGTCACAAAGTAGGCTCTTCCCCCCCCCTCCCCACTACGGTACGTGCCTTGCATTTTTATCACGAGAAGATTTCAGCACTTTCTTCCCTCGTCGACTTGCGTCGGATTCCAATATTTATATTACTAGATGTTCATGAGTGACCGAAGTGTATAATACAGGAAGTGGTTTACGCACATTGGCAACACACAAAAACATGATGCAATAATAATGCTAAAGTCCTTCTTTTTTTATTTAGCTGCTTCTTAGAAGTCGACGCTTTGTGTGCATGGTGCGCACCCTCCGTGAGATGATGTCAATCAGCCGTGTGATAGAAATGCCACTACAAGTACATACAGTAGTAGTAGTACTCGTCACATGTTTAAGGGGTTTTCTTCCTTGGCCTCGAGTCGAGCCCAGCTGCTGAACAAACGTCACTGGAATCAATCTGTCATTTGAGTTTTAACGCAAAGTAGAGCTTCCCTGTTTGATGTCCTCTTCGGCTTCGTTCTTACTAGTGTTACAGGTAAAAATAGAGTGTTTTGTGTACACCGTAGGTTCTATTTACTAGTGTTTACTAGGGTCTCCCGTAATAATATTGCTTTTAATATCATCGTTGCATCCGACAATGTGCATAGCCTGAGCTTCAACGCTGATCATTCATAAGCATGCCCCCTTAAAGGAGAAAACCTGTGCCAGGTATTACATAATGAATAGTGATCGAAACTTGAGCTAGACATTGTTAGAGGGAAACTACGTGCTGTTTTTTTGTTTTTAACGTACTAATCAAACCAGTACTACTGCGCTACTCGTATTAACTGTCTGATCGTTTCGTGTTGCTTACCTCGGCGACTGATCGGATTCCTGCTGTTTGGTGTTGTTTTGCCCTGCAGGAAGGAAAACACGAACCGGCTCCAACTACCCCCGTGACTGGGAGGGGACCTTCGCTGGTGGCCCCGGAAAATCGGCTCACGATGCAGATATAATCATGCCGCAAAGCGAAATCATCCAGACGAAGATAGAGCGAAATCATTAGTGTAAAAGAACACGGTTGTTTCCGTGATGGTGAGCTGCTATTCAGCAGCTGTTTTAGCTCTATCGGCAACCCGTACCTGTATACCGTGATGTGTTTTAGGTGTTCTATGTAGCCCCCCTCAAGAGGCGGGGATGTATTTCGCTCCTGGTTTTTGCATATTGGCATTGACGGACAGCAGCCCTCGCCCCCCCCCTACCCGACCCTACCCGACCACCCCACCCCACCCCACCCCATCCCACCCCACCCCCCGGCACCGGAAAAAAGTCTATGAATTGGAGGCTGTCATCCATATTCAAGAAGGTCTGCATTACAAGAGGCTTTCGTAGGATGTAGCTCACCCTTTATGCGACTCGCCGAGTACCTCACGGCGCTTCGCGCTTGGTGCTTCAGCGATGTCTGCCTGGTCGGTGAAAACCCGACATGCTCCGTCCCGGCATTGTACGGATGCGAGGGTCTATGGTCATACGACTACGGCCATGCAGTACTAATGAGTACCCCGCACCCCCTCCCTCCACCCCCCCCACCCCCCAACCCCTATTCCCGACCCCCCCCCCCCGCATTTTTCCTCGCTGGCTAATCGGAGCCTCTCATGCGTGGGATATTTATAGTTAGTTGTGCGCACACCTGTTCACGTGGATACGGATCTTCACAGCATGTAGCGAGCGCGTTTTAGACTTGGTGGTTTTAGTCACATTCGCTTTGGTAGACCTATTGGTTTAGTGTCATGGGCTTGGTACACTTGTCGGACCCAAAGTTTTTTGTTTGTTTTTTCATTTGATTTTAAGGCGATTGGTTTTTCTGAGTTATTTGGCAGCCCCACAATGAGGCCAACGATGCACGCGCGACCCCTGCACATTGTAGAGCATCGCATATGTTTTTTTCGTGTTGGGCTTGAGGAAATGAGAGAGAGCTCCAAAGAAATTAAGTAGGCAGGGGAGAAAACTACGAAGACATTCGAGTGCTTGCCAGTGTTTTGACCTGAGCGCATTGTTTTAGACGTAAAGGTGTCAGTGCAGTTAGTTGCTTTTGGTAGAGTTATTGGTTTAGTCTCGGTGATTGGGTGCACCTGTCGGACTCGATGCTTTCATTATACTTCATTATATTTTACGTATTATTTCATTTTATACTATTTTAAGGCGATCGGTATGTTTTTTTTGCTATCGGTAGCTCCACAACGAGAGGTCAGCGATACACGCGCGATTCCGGCACATTTATGCAGCACAATATATCTGTATTTTGGCCTTGCAGAGGGGGAGAAAACTACGAAGAAACCAACTGATTGAGTGATTGATTGATTCATTCATTGATTGATCGATTGATCGGTTGATTGATTGATTGATTGATTGATGATCGATTGATTACGGATTAGACCATACGAGTCATTGCTTGATTGGTGCTGGATGATAAATGCAGTGGCAGGAGTGTTAATATTAGGAAGGACTCGTACCTACATGCGCGCGCACAACATAACACAGCAGCAGTGCTACCACCCTTGCCCCCCCCTACTGCTACTAGATGGAGGTACTTTACCTTTTTGGGGTATACGACAGAGGTTCTGTATACTTTTGGGGTATGCGATAGAGGTACTGTACCTTTTTGGGTATGCGATACTGTACCTTTTGGAGTATGCGACATTTTTCTCGATTTAAACCAAGGTCGTGGATTCACTCATCGGTGTTTTAAGGTTATGGTTATGCGTACATTTTTTCTTGAAAGCCATTTTTGGGTTATACTACAGAGCTCCTATACTATTAGCAAGTGATTATCATTAGCCTCAGCACAATATGGAACATGGTGCACCCCTGCCTTCTGTGGCGTGCGTCTAAGATTATCGTGTTTTTGTGCTCGAAACATGACATCTATCGGGATCCTTTGAGGGCCAATTGAAGCCACCTATCAGTAGGGTGGGACTTTGGCTAGGAGTAGAGTAAAAGCGAGGGTTTGCCAACGGACGGAGGCAGGTGCAAGGAGGGGTCTTCAAGAAAGGAGAGCGGCATATTTGTCGGTTTCAGAGCGATGGAAGAGAGACTACTACAGTAAAACACCAGTGCGGTATTAGAGGGTTGCAAATGTTTTTCAAGTATCCCCTACTGTATGATAGGGTTGCAAATTTTTTCTCGCCTCTTTATGAGGTACGTGACCAGCGTTCACGCTGCACAATGAATATAGGATGGCAAATACCTGGTGCATATATGGTATTTTATGGTGTACCTGGCTGTTCGGATATCTGCTGTATGTAGTAGTTGGTACGCCCTTCCTGTATATATATTAACACTGGTGTATCAGTTATTGTACTGTTAGCAATACAACCCCAACAATACAATAGTATATTATGACGCATGTTGTTGTTGTTGTTGTGGATTTCTAACTATTAATAAAACACCTGGTATATGCAGTACCACTAGTACGGTTTAGCTATACGTGCGTAGTAGATGGGGGAATAAAGTCCGTTTTATGATCTATATAGTATGAAAAGGGTTTGAGTGGAACTTTATCGCGTCGGGAATAGAGGGAGGGGCCAAACGTGGTGCGTCCGGAGGGCAGAGAGAATGTTGCACACCTGAGACAAATCATATAGGTCATTCCCACTTCGTGATCTACGGCCCACGGATATTTCGGCGCAAATATATGGAGTCTCCTGATATGTATGATCTGTATGATCTGTATGATCTACCACGTGTTTCTGGGTGGCAGCCGTATGTATGATCTGCATGATCCAGGTAGGGCAGGTTTCCTGGGTTGGATCTGTACTACACATACAGATCCTGCACAGCATCCAATAACGGCAGGCTGGGATCTAGATGGTATAGATGATCTGTAGATGATATATCTGTAGACGATGTGTCCGGCGTGTGGAATGCTTGTAAGGCTTAACCTGGGTTGCGTAAATTGGGGAGAGTGTTTCCTCGCCCGGTAGCTCGCAGCCTGGATAACACAACAACTGCCTCCCAGCTATCGATATAGATAAGGAAGATCAGATGTACTACTAATGCTCCTTCGTATTCTTGAGCACGGGACGTTTCGGAAGGCGTTACGCGCGTCGGGGGGGTGGGGGGGGGGTGCACTTCATTTTCATGCATGCCCGTAGTTATATGACCATAGACCCTCGCATCCCTACAATGCCGGGACGGAGCATGTCGGGTTTTCACCGACTAGGGGAGAGGGGGGGTTAGATATACGTATATGGCATTTATTTGTGTGGGAGGGGGGGGGGGGGGTTGTTTGTGTTTCTTGCCTGGGGTTCGGTCATTTATTTGTTTCTGATTTTAAAACATCAACACATAAACAGCTAGCATCCACCTGAAAGCTGAACGAGGAGCGGCCCCCAAGCTTTCCGAGATAGATGCTCTCGGTTTTTATATTATGTTTCCATTAAATTTGCCTCCTGACAACGTTTAGGGCTTGTTCAGAACTACTATATATCAAACGGAACACAGTAGTAGCCCAATTAATTGATTTTGTTTCAGACACGGAAGATGCTATCAGCCATCAAGCAGACCCGAATATTGAATATTGGATTGTGAAAACAGCGACAAAAACTCCGTGAAAATGCGCTTACGCCACAAATGTAGTTCTCCTTTTGGATGATTCGATTGGCTCCTAACCAAATCTGAAAGCGTTCCTTCTGTTATATGTATGTACTGAAGTATAATACAATACTGGTATTGTTGTTGTTGTACGGTACGTGGTGGATCCAAGCGATGGAAACGGGAAAGGCGAGGGGCGAGAAAGTAAGACTGTCCAACTCTTTTGGGTCGGCGTTTCGAGCTCCTCCGATCGAAACGAGTCATTTCGTACCTCGTGCAACAGGTATTTCACACGCCAGACAGCTCAGACAGATCAGAGGTCGATCACTTACTTCATGCACAGATCACACGTCAGATCAGTATCAAGGATCTAGATCATCTGTTCATCTGCAAGATGGCGCATTCTACGATATGCTACGTATTAATACGATAGGGGTAGGAGTACGTATATAGCACCTACTACAGTGGTTTCTGAGGCCCCTCTAGAAAGTAATGACATCCGTAAGTAGGTAAGTAGTAAATAGTAGTAATGAGGCATTACTATGAAAACGGACACTCAGGCTCGGCTTGAGTCTGTGGCACTTCCCTTTCTTGTCTGAGTAGCGTCGAGAAGACGCCAGGTTGTTGGAGCATCCAGGCTTGACGACAACAAGCTGGACGAACGATACGAAGAGCGTGGCAAGGGGGACTGCCCTTGCCGTGCATTCAAGGACCTTGGGTGTCGTCAGTCAAATTACTTGTGCACGGGACAACATAATATGGGGCTGACGAACATGGCAAGTAGTCTTGGAATACGAACGATCACAGTTGGTAGTACAATAAGATACAGATATCTATGGCCTCGACGAATTGTGAAACCAACGCAGGGCATATCCATGCGACCGTTGGGCCGAGAGCCTGGCACCCATGCTACTGCTATAGATATTAAAGTCCTTGAAATATCAGTACCTGATAAGGCATTAGCACTATTAGCACTATTAGCACTATTAGCACTATTAGCACTATTAGCACTTCACCCAGAAACTGATCTAAACCAATAGCAAAATGAAAATGCACCACGATGGCCCAGATGTACAACGAATATAATATGTCAAACACAAATAGTTTTCCAACGATAAGGCATGCCTTACAAGGCATACCTGGTACCTGGTATGCCTTACAAGGCGTGTGCCTTATTGGGTAGAATTCCTCGGATGTGGAGCCCCGGCAGTCACAAATGTTTTGGCCCAAAAAAGCTACACCTCTACAATATGAGTATTCTTGCCATCCTTAGCAACGTGTACTATTAGTCCTATTACTAGCATGAAAGAGCTTCAACGTTGATCACTCAGAAACATCCCCTACCCGAAAGAAGAAAACCACGGGGAAAACAAAAATTGCGCTCTGCGCAATAGCTACTCCGACGCACGAGGTGCACCATGTTTTCGCTGAGCTCCTCACTTGAGGAGATACATATTAATAGCAAGTAAAATATCGTGAGAAAAACTAAATTTGCTACCCGATGAACGACCGCATGAAAAATAGTGCAAGACCAGAATAATGAATAATGAAAGTCCCACGGTTTTGGGTTAAGGGGCCTCGTAAATTCGAAACGGTTTCCGCCAAAAAACGGTATACCTCTACCTCTACCGTAGCACGTCTCCTCCCTTCTGTGCCTTCTCCCGGTTTGAGCTTTTGTCTCTGTACCCCCAAGTGTCCCCCCAAATAACCTGAACACTCGACGTATCTATCTCACCATATATATATATACTTCGAGTACGGCAGTAGCCGAACCAAGTGCCTGAACCAAAAACCTCTCCCTTTATTTGCTGACCTTTCTCCTTCCTACCTCTATCGTGTGCAGCACACACACGTCGACCCAGCACTTAATTAGGGGCTGACCCGGTGGCGGCACTGGTATAAGACGCATGCTACGATAGAGGTGCACCATGTTTTTTTGCCTTATAAGGGTGGTCACTTATCACTTGAGGAGCTCTATACCCCACTCAAAAAATGATTTTGGAGGAAAGGAAAAGCGCTACCCGACGAGCAATTGCCAGTGGCCTAACGACGCGTGCTACGGTAGAGGTAGCACTTTCTGGCTGAATCGTTTTCTGAACGATCGGGCTCCTTAACCCAAATTCGTCGGACATTCATTTTTGTGACGAAAAAGGTTTCAGAATATACTTCGGTCATGAGATTTCGCATCCGGCAGCACTTTTGTTTTCCTCCAAAGCGTTTTTTTCGGTGAGGTATGACACGCCTTAAGTGAGGAGCTCAGGAAAAACACGGTGAACCTCTATCGTAGCATGCGTCTAACGAGACAACGAAATGTTTGGCAACACGAAAATACGTCAGCTGTGAGTTCAACCGATTGAATAGTAGATACTCAACTTTGCGAGCTGCGTAGAAGGTTTGTTTTATGTGTTATTTGTAGTGTTCGTGTGGGCTTCGAATTCGAATTCACAGGTTTTTTGTGTTAAGGAGCCCCGTCATTCAGAAAACGATTTGACCAAAAAAAGGTATACCTCTACCACTATCGGATGATAGCACGCGTCATAACTGTCGTGAGAAAATCCCCTGTGCCGATGCCTTCAGCCGTTAAATCCCGCAGCAGATACGGCGTCGTCTGAATTTATCCGTGACAGAGCGGAATGCAGGTGCGTCGGCTGAATTCAAATGCGAAGGGGTGGAATGTAGCTGTTTCCCCGAGGTGTAACGGGCAGGGGGGCGAAGCAAGTCGACGCTCACTGCGATGGGCCAGACGGCAAGAGGAAAAGGAGGATGGGCCAATGCACCGTCTGTCTGGAAGACGTTCGCGCCCGGACGCGTACTACGATTCGTAGAGGTAGCACTTTTTGGCTGAAACGTTTTCTGGATGATCGGGCTCCATACACCGACGGACATTCCTTTCTTGTGTTGCAAAATGCATTCATTGTATGCTTGGGCCGGTGGGATTGTTCATCGGGTTCAGACGCGTGCTACGATAGAGGTAGAGGTATACCTTTTTTTGGCTGAAATCGTTTTCTGAATGACCTAGTAAAGCCTCCTTAACCCAAAACCGTCGGAATTTCATTCTCGTGTTGTAATATTTTTCATACTAGACTTGTATTAGTCATGGCATTGTTCATCGGGTAGCACTTTTACTTTCGTCCGAAACCCATTTTTCGGCGACGTATGGAGCTCCTCAAGTTAGGAGCTCAGAAAAAAACAAGGCGCACCTCTATCGTAGCATGCGTCTACATAGCGCTTTGTTCTCCACCCACATAAGGTTTTGGCTTGCTGTCGCGTGCTACGATAGAAGCAGCACTTTTTGGCTGAAATACTTTATGAATGCTCCGGCTCCTTAAACCAAAATCGTCGGACTTCAATCGACTTCAATCGTGTTGCAATATTGCTCCTTGCATACTTAGGCCGTAGGGTTGTTCGAAGGGTAACTTTTTATTTTCCTCCAAAATCAGTGTGCAGGCTACTGCAGGTATAGAGCTCCTCAACTGGCCACCCTCAGAAAAAACGTGGTTCACCTGCATGCAGGCTACCGTACGTAGTATGCGTCTGCTGTTAGTATAGAGATACTCAAGTGAGGAGCCTCCGTGGAAAATATGGTGCACCTCTACCGTAGCATGCCTCCCTGGCACTGAACACAACGCCCACCGCGTGCAGGCTTAAATTAATGCCAACCCACCAATAAAAGCGTTCGAGCGAGCAACACCGAGGTGGTACGAGGCGTTAGCATGGCACGCTTCTCTAATCCACGGATGCATGGGCAGCAGAACGTGGTTTCGCGTAGGTTGATCGTATAAGACGCGGGCGGCACTCTTTCCATGCCTGTCCGGACCAACCGGAGCAAGACGGGGCGTTAGCTTCTGCACGAGGAGGAGGACGCCGTCGTTGTCTGTGTAGAGACGCCGTCTGATGACCAAAGAGCGCACTGCCGACAAAGGGGGGCGTTGGTGAGACACCAGGTGAAGAAATAACTCGTCGGGGGGGGCATTGGTGAGACACCAGGTGAAGCAAGAACTCGTCAAGGGGGACCGAGAGACTTGCTAGAAGAAGATTCCGGATGGCGGCGTCACAAACCGGTTCGGTACGGTGTTCACGCGCGCCATCGGTGTGCGAGAATCGCTCGACAGACTCGATGATCCCGACTTCTGATGGTGAGTATATCTCGGGGAAAGCGGCTGGCGTGCTGACACGCCGATGTGCGTCTGGAGGGAGTGCACCAAGCAAAGGAGGAGCAGGTGGGGCCGCCTCGGTGGCGCGTTGGATGGGCACAGTAGGAACTCGATCGATGGAAGGCCCGGACGAAACCTCAGAAGGCGAGACGCTCTGAGTCGGGCGCGGTTTTCGCGAAGCGAGGGCTGGTCGTCAAACGGTTAGTGGAGTAGGGTCCTGACGACCGAAACCATAATACACGGCGGCCTGAGGCTTATCAACAGCGACGGCTCGGCGACGGCGGATCCGAGACGAAACGGGCCCCGACGGTAGAAGGGACGGCAGGGACAACTGAACAGGTGAAGGTAACAGAGGCGGAGCCGCGGGGGATAAACGAAGTTTGTGCACGGTTGGTCCCCGTGACACACGAAGCTGAACGGGGCACAGAAGAGGGCGCCTGGGGAACGAAATCCGAAGATGGAACGATAGGGCCGTCTGAGGAGGTGACGGCAGCAGAGACGAACCCGCGGGCACAACCATAACTTGTGCACGGTTCGCCCCGGGGGCATGGCAGGCTGGATGAGACACAGCAGAAGGCGCCTGAGGGTCTACTGTAAATCCGTTGGGCGCTCGACCGAGTATTTGTGGACAAGGAAAACAACAGGAGGGATAGCTCCCAACGCCGTTTTGTCAAGGACGACTGTGGATGAGGCAGGGGCCACTACCAAACTAAGGCATAGTGCGTTGTACTTGAGGGAACAGCACGGAGGGAACGGCGTGGTGGCCGAGGTCCGTGCCACCAACGGACGTTGGCAAAGGTGCAACGGGGACTACAAGCACGGAGGCGGCGAGGGGATGGCTGGCCCATGTGCTGACAGGAAAAAACCGTTGAGACCTCACGAGGCGACGTGAAGGGGAGTACGAGTAACGAACTCTCCAGATGGCAACGAACTCTCAAAAAAGGAGCATCGAGGCCGTCAACCCTCATTCGAGACCCGTGATGGCGAAAACCGCGTGAATCGTGTGGGGACAGCGGTAGCCCACCCAAGCCAGAGTTTGAGTCGGGGGGCGTCAGCCCGCCCAAACCGACACACACACACGGCGGATAGTCCACCACGGCCTAGGCCGTAAGAGCTGATGAGGAAGACGCGTTATTCGACGGACGGGATTAAACTGATGGGTCCACTGCAGTCGCGCTCCGTCGCAGGTAAGGGCAGGCGAGAGAGGAAGTCAGCATTCCTGTTGGCACTGCTTTTGCGATATCCCGGAGTGTAGCTCTTCGCGGTGAGAAACTCTAGCCACCGCCGCTGTACTTGCGGGTTGTGTGTCGCAAGCTTGTCGAGGCTTTCGAGCGTCTTGTGGTCCGAAAATATTCGGAAACTGGTAGCTGGCAACCCACACCCGACCACGAAGGCGTGTGATACTCCAGACAGTGCCGCCCGCTTCCAGATCGAGTGGGATCCAGAGACGTTTAGGCCCAGTAGTAGTGCGACTGATGAACGCGATGGGGCGAATGGTGTGACCGTCTAGCTGTTGGTCGAGAGTGGCATCGAAGCCGTCTATACTGGTATAGAAGTAGAGGAGGAAAGGGACGGAGTTGGCGATGACGACGCCCCAGTTAGGGTAGACGAGGACTGGGAGCGTAGAGAACTCGGCGAGAAGCTCGATCACAACGGCTGCCATTGCAGGAGTAAAGGCGAACTTGGCACCCTGTTCGAAGCGAGAGGTGGCGGACCGTTTCCGCTTCGTCACACCCCCCAGAAAATCCCTGTACTAAGAAAGTCCGCCCAAAAGGGAGCCTACCTGTTTCGGTCTTGCGGCCTAGACTTTTCCATCAGTGCTTCCATTTTTTGTGACGTCGGCATGAGGTCGGTGGGAGAAGTGGTATGACGGAGTAAATCTGTATCCGGACGCCAATGGTACATTTTTGAGGGAAAAACCTGAGAGTCTGCTTTCCCAAGCGCAGGGAAACATTTTTCACAATGGCAACGTGAAGAGAGGGGTCGGCGTCGAAGACGTTGACGTCGTCGAGGTAGGCAGCGACGTGGTCGAGGCCTGTGATTGTTTCGTTGGTAGTCTTGGCGAACCATCCTGGAACAGCTCTGCTTCCTTGTGATATGTGGCATGCCCAGCCCCTCGAAGAGACGCGTGGGTGTGCAGAACGCAGTGAGAGGTATCGTGCCTTGTGCGCTGTTATCTGATTCCAAGAAGAGACGAGGTCGAAGGGTGATAATTTGCGACCGATGCCGACTATGTCGAGCCCATCATCGACGCGACGGATGGGGGGCCGGCCAAGAATTACGATTTTGTTCAACTTATTGTAGTTGGCCCTGATGCGGATGCCACCGGATTTCTCCGGGATGACGACAACTAGGCTCGTCCATGGCAGTGCGGAGTGTTGAATGAAACCCCCTGCGAGGGTGTTGTTTAAGATCGCGTTAATTTGCTTGGCGGTCGGAGGATTGGCTAGGGCTAAGACGTGACGGGAGAGCTGTTCGGGGGAACCAAACTCTTGAAGGGAAGCAAAGAGCAGGAGTCGATGTCAATCGAAGACGACGAGAGCACGTCGGCGAACCCAGCCAGGACATCTTCCAACCGGGAAATTAGGGCCGATATCCAACCAGGACCGTGCATTTCAAACATGATTTGGCGCAGGTGCGATAACAAGCGGACGCGTGCTACGGTAGAGGTAGCACTTTTTGGCTGAATCGGTTTCTGAACGATCGGCCTCCTTAACCCAAATTCGTCGGACTTTCATTTTAGTGACGAAACATATTTCAGGGTATACTTCGGTCATGTGATTTCTCATCCGGCAGCACTTTTATTTTCCTCCAAAATCATTTTTTCGGTGAGGTATGACGCTCCTTAAGCGAGGAGCTCAGAAAAAACTTGGTGCACCCCTATCGTAGCATGCGTCAGCGGTTCCATGTTTGTAGAAACCTCGTGGGCTGATCGGCGCTCAATCGCTCAATCAGGGAAGGTGAAGGACCGATCGATACGCGGCGTCGAAGAGGCCGCCGATTCGTCGCATTTAGGAGCTGTTTTGTCATGTAGATGGCGACTGGAGGGATCCAGTCACTGTGTGTTGTGGTAGTAGGAGCTGGTTTGCGTCCATCGAAGGAGCGGTATCTGGGCCTCGGTCAGTGAAGGGGTTTGCACCAGCGTCACAAGGAAGCGAACCAGGAGCTGAAGTGCAGGGCAGAACAGCCGCAAGAGGCAACCGTAGCAGCGGGCTAGACGAGATTCCGACCAAGGCGATTGGTTCCAAAGCCGCGACGCCGGCTGATGGGATAAGCTCGCGGCCATTTGCCACCATATGTTAATAGGTGGAAACTCAGCGGCCGCGTGCAGCGTATCCACGATGTAGAAACCGGCAAGGGACTGGACATCGTTGCTGCAAACCAAATCGACATCGTCGAGTCGATGATTAAAATAAAGCGCGATGGCAGTACCACTTGCATAGAGCAGGCGGAAACTTCTAGCGTGGGCCGAAGAGTCAGGAACAAACGCCGTCGCGTCCATGTAGCCCTGAGGGCCACAGCATTAAACTCTCTGAAAGTTCGATTATTGCCCGGGCGGGGAGCCAACGTACGGCAGGGGCGGTCATGGAACCGCTTCCAGCTGCCTTGTCGGAGTAGCACGTCGTGTGTCATAGATTCGGATGGAACGACGTATGCCGACACAACGCGTGTTGTAGTTGCTTAGTCGCCGTGGAAGAATTGCACGCTTGAGCACACGGCAGCCGGGGTCTGGCGAGGCGGGGGCTTGCCAACCCCCCCCCCCCCACGACCTAGCTGTAGGTGGGTTGTACCGTTCGCAGATGGCGGAGGCAGCATCTTGTGCGTTCCATGCTCTCAAGCGCGTGGGTTTTGATCAAGGTCTGTGGTGAGTCCGTATCCAAGAGGGTGACACAGCTGAGCTGCGCGGTAATGGGGCCGCTATGGATCTTGGTTTTGGTGGTGAAAGGAGAGTTTTTCATCGTTCCCACACCAGCGACAAGACAAGGCCCTTGCTCGGGGAGCAAGGACTTGTGCTACGGTAGGGGGGCGGGGCTGATTTTCACTATTTGCCACGTTTTCTCCACTCGGGCGAGTGGCACTGTACCTCGCTCAAAACTGGACTAAGGAATTTGTTGTTGTCGCAAAGTAGCAAGCATATCATGGTGGTACACATCTCGAAACCGTAAAGCGTTAAGACTTAAAACAAATGTGAAGAAATATGTTGGTCACTGGCGCAGTGGCCCTCATCCGCTGAAAATAATGGACTTCAAAGCGACCCCCGTAGCACCAGTCCAAGGGAGGATGCTAATCGGAGTGGGCGGCGGACAACACAGCGAGGACATTGCCGTCGTGGTCCAATGGCACCTTTGGTGAAGAGTCAGGATAGCCCGACGGAGAGGCGGCTGCTGACGTGTCGCTTGGACACAGCTGCTGCCGCGTAGAAGAGACAAATCCGAAGATGTAGTCTCTACTGGAGGGCCAGGCCCCCTGATGAGACAAGAGTTTGTTGGTGGCGCGTCGGTTGCGGCGTGCGATTGCGGAAGATACGCCGCACAGTTTGCAGAGTCTTGCCCAGAAAACTTAAGCCTCACCGTAGAGGAGGTTGGCGTGCAGAGAGGTCGTCGGCTTGTGTCCGATGCCCCATAGAAGGTCGTAGGAACTAACTTCCGCGAGAAGTATGTCGCCCGTACCCAAGAGATTGTATCGTATGACTGGAGTTTGGGCGAACTTGGCATAAGAGCCGACAAGTACGATATTTTCGCCCTCGCGTTCCCACACGGTAATATCGAAGTTACGGACCTCTAGACCATATTTCTTGGGCAGGCGAGGATCGGACTCGTGCATGATTTGTTGTAGGGTATCTACTGGTCCCTGAAGAGGCGGCTCTTTTTCGCAGCGAAAAAAAGTTCGCCTCAGGAATAAGCGGTGCCTTCAACCGTGAAACGGGAAGGCGTCCATTGCGAAAACCAACAGGGGGGCTGCAAGAAACACGCGATGTCGCGCGTGCAGCATGCTCGAGTAATGTCGGACGCGGTGGTATCCGTCGGCGCGTGAGTAAAGGCGGGGAGTGTGCCATACAATTCCCCGGAAAGCAGTTGAGGGCCTCGCTCTCTCTAGGAGACCGATCCAAGCCTGCTTTTAGCCTCGCGGGGTCCTCATCGGGGCAGGGACTGGAGGCTCATTCACCTGGATCGATCGCGCCTGCAGTTCCCGAAACATCACGGGAATAATCAGGAGCTCCTGGCCGGTCCACCTTGACTGGGGGGGCAAGACACCCGCCAAAAAGGCGGGGAGAATTTTGAGTGCATCCACAGAAAATGGTGTTCTCAGCACTGCCCGGGTGGCGCGCGGGGTCTGTTGTTTCAGATCACCTCGTCGCGACTCGTCTGGGAAGGGGGGAAGGGGGCGCAATTTGGCGCCAAGGGTGTTTATGTAGCATCGGTTAGGCCCTGTGGGAGGGCATGCATCCGTCCTCCACCTGCTCACCGACCACCGGCGAGGCGCCGGGGATCGAAGGAGAATCTCTCGCTTTCCTCTCTGGTCAAGACGAAACCCGGAGCTGACAACGTTCCGACACTCTTCGTTGATTGCGCGCAGCGGGAGATTCCGACCGATCTAGTGTGAGGATCTCGAGTAGAGCACCCGTGGTGATCTCGAGTAGAGCTTCCGTGGTGTTCTCGAGGGTCCTGTGTTCCCGTACCCGCACCTCAAGGCGACCGTCGCATCCTGGGAGTCACGCCTGGACGTTGTGGGTGCTTCAATATATAAGGTCGTGGAAGACACACGCGACAGGATACGACTAGTCTCGTCTACTGCGCGGGGACCAAGAACGTTTCGCATACATCCCTGGTTTTCGCGGTGGAGAGGCTACGACTGCAACTGTGCGACCGTCTTGGCGGGGATTAGGAGCGGTATGCACGCATACCCGGTTCCCGCGGTGAAGAACATACGGTAGCAGTAATGCGGCCGTCTTCGCGCGGACCGGGAGCGGTACGACGCATACCCAGCTCTCGCGGTGAAGAGAATACTACGTACGGTGGCAACAACGTGATCGTCTTCGCGTGGACTGGCAGCGATACGTACTACCAGGTATACACTAACATACACAACCCTCGTGGTGAAGAGCATACAAACGGGGGCAAAAATACAACCGTCTTCACGAGGGCCATGGGCGATACGCGTACCCGGTTGCCGCACACATACGGTGGCTGTGATGCCACCGTCTTCGGGAGGACCAGGGGCGATACGCGGACCCAGTTGCCGCAGCGAAGAACCTACTATGGTGGGGGCAGCAACGCAACCGTCCTCGCGACGACCAGGGGCAATACGCGTACGCGGTTCCTGTGGTGAACAATTGGTGGTGAAGAAAATAATATGGTGGCAGTGATGCCACCGTCTTCGCAAAGACCAGGGGCGACACTGGTACCCGGTTCCCGCGGTGAACAGCATACGGTGGCAGTACTACTGTGGTAATGCCGCCGTCTTAGCGAGGACCAGGGGCGATACGCGTGCGTACCGGGTTCCCTCGGTGTAAACCATACGGTGGCAGCAATGCGGCCGCGTCTACTCGGGGACCAAGAGCGACGCGCGTGCCCGGTTCCGGCGGTAAAAAACATACGGTGACATTCCAGGGAGGGACGATACGCATACCCGATTATCGAGGTGACGAGCATACATACGGGGGCAGTGATGTTCACCGTCTTCGCGAGGACCAGGAGCGACGTTCATATATACCCATATGTTCTCGCGGTGGTGAGCATACGGTGGCAGTGATGCCACCGTCTTCGCGGAGGCCAGGAGTGATACGCATATATATATAGTCGGTTATCACGGTGGTGAGCATACATACGGTGGCAGTGATGCCACCGTAATCGCACAGGCCAGGAGCGACACGCATACGTTCTCGAGGTGACGAGCATACATACGGTGGCAATGATGTAGGGCTAAAAGATCGATCGGTTATCCAGCCCGGGGTATGCCGTACGACGTATACTTTTATCCCCCCCGTCTGAACGGCGGGATCTTTGGGACGTATAACGGTACCACCGTATACAAGGCTCCCCTAACCCCTACTCGTAAGGGATTGTGGTGGACTTGAAATCCTGCGGGTGTCGCAAGCTGGAAAGAACACAGCAGGCGTTCGTTCCTGGTACCAGCTGTATGCTCGTCGAACGTACGATATGATACGATATGATATGTAGCCACCGGGCAAGAAAGAACAATGCATAAAACATCTCTTGAAAACTGATGAAAAAAAGAAGTAGACACCGGGCAAGTAACATCGACCAGCCCAAACAAGTTTATACATTTCATAGCTCTATAACATACAGCCGAACGTGGACCTACCCGCTTCGTTTCAATACTGCACCTGGGGAGAACCAGGGAGACACATTACATGTTTTTAGGGACGCACGCTTGACGCACGCGCAAGCGTTTCTATACAAGAAACGTTCGAAGTGAGATTCGAACCCGTGTCCTCGTCCTGCCGACGACGCCACGTACTAAGTGCAAATGTAAGGTACCAGAGGCCAGAGGTACGGCAGGATTTTGACGTATATTATGATGCGGGCCTACTACGTAGACACCGACGTACAGGACAACTACTGTAATAAGAAACAGGAAAGCTGGTCCAGGCTGGGTTTCTTATTTGAGAGAGGGTGCTTTCTGCACTACTATTAAATAGTTTCAATATACGAGAACGACTCTCCTCGAAAATCTTATTTTCATGTACGTATCAGCCTGGCTTTTTACGTACCTGGTAGCCTGTTTCTTATCTGTAGGTGTCCTGCACCGCCTGCACTGATGTAGTATGTACTGCCTCGTCTCGTTTGTATGAGCAGGTATTATGAGGGGTGCTTTTTACTTTCTGCTGTCTGTGTGGTCACTCACACATAATACACACACATACTTTCTCGCCGGGTGCCTTCTGGGCGAAGGGACGAGGGAGTCATCACCCTCTGGCAGGCGATAACGCCAACTGCCAGGTATGATGAGGGGACACTTGCCACAATTCATAACGCCGCAATAGGGGAGAGGGGATGCCAAACAGTAACCAACATATATGGTCACAAAAAAAAGACATCACCGCGGTACTATGATCTGCTACGTACCGGTTCGTTACAACTCCTCCTGTACTACTACCAGAGAGAGGCCACGTTTATTACTGCTTGCTGTGCATGATAGTGTATCTATTCGTACTGCTGCTGTGCGTGCCTGCGTACCAGCTACGCACGGTGGTCCCGGATATCGAACCATAATCGTGCTCGATAGGATACGTACCGATAAATAAAAATAAAAATAATCGATACGGTTTCGATATTTGATACATCGAAGCTTTCGTTCAATTTAAACCATAAAAAACGATAAAAACACGGGGATGCTTGAAAATAATAAGAATTGGATATTGGAGGGCAAAACACCTTCGATACGATATATCGAACGTTCGATATTTCGATATATCGGAACTTTCGATACGATATCCAACACTTAATTCGAGTATAAATAACCAGGATACGAGAGGTACGAGGTATGATGTTTATTAATTTACCTGGTAGCCAGGTACTACGGGGGACCATAGTAAATAGGATCTACGGTACAGTATAAAACCTATATGTTTACCTCTTTTAAGTAACAATATTTGGTCCTATTTACTATGGTACTCCTCAATAGCGTTTTCGTGTTTGTCGTGAATACGAAGTTAAGCGCCTCGAGACGAGGTACAGGATCTATCTGCGCGGAAAGCACTACATCGTATACCAGGTAGTACGTATAATGCATACCAGGTACAAGTCCGTAATCAAGATCAAAAGCCAGGTTAGTTTCAAAGACCACAAGCGGGAAAAGTGGGGCCAGGCAGCAGACAGAAGACGACTTCCTTTGGAGCCCGAGACCCGAGAGCAACCCTGCCTAAATTGGGAGAAGCACAGCAGCAGTAAAAGCAGGAGAAAATATTTGAAAAATAACAAATTTTCGCCGGAATATCCAAAAATTGACAGAAAGATAGAAAGACAGCATGAAAAATGAAGCTTGAAAACTCACAAGCAAACGAAACGGCTCGATTCGTCGAAATCGTGAGAAAAATTGAAAAAATGGATGATACCGTGGCCATATACCGCGAAAACGGTATAAGATGTTTTACCGCGAAAAATCGATTGGCGCTGCCTCGCGAGCGATGGAGCGAAGCTATCCGTAATCATCTGCCCACTGCTCTCGCTGCGCTCTACTTCGAAAAAGGACCCGGAACTAGCAGGAGTGGGATGGTCGGGAAGTCCGTGTGCGCCTAACGGCATCTCGCAATCTCCAAAGGAGTAGAGGACGTTGGGTCGAAAGACTACAAACCAGGATACAATGGTGAGTGAGCCAGCTTGAGGCAAAGCTCCCCCTTCCTCCCTGCCCCACACCCCACATAGCCAGCGCTTACGACGCTCTGATGGTGCCTTTTTTGGGGTCCTCGGCGGGGTAAGTAGCCTAGGGTTCGACCAGCATCCTGTGCTTCTGTGCGCCCTCTCCTTTCGACGACATCGCATTGCGTTGTATCGGCCTTCCGCCGATAGTTGTCGAGAGGGGGAAATGTCCGTACATGCTTGACCACTCTTTTTCCTTTGTGCTGTGGTGCATCGCTCAGCTCTCCTTCTTGGTACGAGGCGAGCTTGCATACAGCAGCCACCATCCCTTTTAGACGAGATTTCGCATATGCGGCAGCTACTTGCGCACCCTCGCCGAGTGCATAGGAACATGCGATCGGGATTCATTGCAGTTTCCTCCGCGCAGGCATGCCGCGGTGTGGGCGTGCTCGACTCGGATGCGCCTGTTCCTTGTAGTTGTGGTATCGGTAGTAATCACGTTCCTCTAGGCTCTAGTCCAAAGATTATGGGTGGACCTACAGTAATCTCGGTCCTGGGGACCCACCCAATTTTCCTGCTGTAGGTCCATCATTAGGTTCAAGAGGTTTTAGTCGTCGGCACGCTAGCATCGTGCATATCAATCAACCTCCCTCGAGCATCGACCTTAACTTGAGCTTGGGTTGTCGTCGGTCGGACACAAACCTGGTTCGGCGCGCATGTGTGCACACACGTCCAAGCTTTAGGGACCGTGGGTAACCAATGCACACATGCTCGACAGAAAGTTGTCCTTGAATCAGAAATGCACGCAAGACTCCTTCTCTCCATTTGCTTTGGTCTACAAATTTGCACTTTGCCAACTCCTCTTCTTCCTGTCTCGCTGCAAAAGCTGCACTGATCCACCGCAAACGAACGAACACAACCCCACCTATACTTCGATGCGCGCTGCCCTCTGCAAGACTGCAGTTATGCTGTTGATTGACTAGCCCTGGTGCTAACAGCACCACAACCCGCTCGGCTCCACCAACCGCCCGCTCTCCACATAGCCCATGGCGACCGGAACAGCCCAGCCCTCATTCAAACTAACCAAGACCGCACAGACACAAGTACGAACTATCGCGCATTTTTATTTTTTCCCAGAACACCACTCATCACGACAACGCACTGCTGCTGCTGCTGTCCGCAGCCCCCAACGCTCTCGGGATTCTCGCTCAACTCCACCCCACCGCACCGCACGCTCCTCCCGTCGCCACCATATCTCGTCCTCGCTCTCCAGGCAACGCATAACCCTTTCGGTGCGCTTGACTCGGACGATGAAGGTGATGCTGCTCCCATCACTACCCCCACGCCAGCAAGCACCAGCGGAGCCTCCAAGGCATCCAAGGCAAACAAGTCCAAGCCCGCTCCTGCCCCTGTAGCTGCCAAGAGCGACAACAGGTCTGACGCTCGGCCCCGTAGGGACGGCGGCGGTGGCCGGGGAGGCGGGCGTGGCGCTGGCCGCGGAGAGGGCAGGGGTGGTGGAGGGCGTGGAAGGTACGGAGAGGGGGGTGGCGAGCGGACCGGGCCGGAACGTGAGAGCTACGACGACCGCCGCAGAGACCGCGGGTGAGAGAGCGAGAGGGAGATATTCGGTTTCTTAGTGCTGCACTGCATCGAGACACAAATCTTGATCTAATTGCTATTATAGTCGTTTGTCCCCTAATCGGGAGTCCGGTCCTAAATGGACTACCACATGTACTGCTGTACATGACCTGTGTATGTTTGGTGTAATGTACCAGGTACCTTTTATCTGGCATACAAGTATGTGGTGAGAGTATGGTGCGGTGACTTCGTACCAAATCTGAGTCGGGCACTCTGTTGGATGTTCGCCTTGAAAATACACGCAAGGCGAGGGTATATCCAGTTTCGCGCTCTTTGGCGTGCCGCTATGCTACTCTGTACTGCTGTGTGCCAGTATATATCTATACCTACCTGGTGTCAGGTAGTTTAGCTGCCGGCACAGCAGCAGTACGAAGACTACTGCTGTAGAAGACTCGCCTGGCATATATACTCCCTTCAGCAGCTACAGCTCGCCTTGTTGCTTCACACTCAAACTCCCGTACATTTATTTTAGACATGGCCCTGGTTCGTTTCAAGTTGGGGGTTGTTTTGGGTCGAATTTCGATGGAGAGTTTCGTTGAATCGATTGTTCTGTACTCCGTTGCTGCTGTACATGCTGTACATGTGTACAGCAGGACATCTGCAGCGGTTACATGAGGGCTTACAGCTACCAGTAGAACGTACTATACATGCATCGGGTAGTTTACCACTCACATTAGCACAGCAGCACTTTGAGTAAACAGTAAACGTACCAAAGGCGGAAGATATTTGCAAGAGGTTGCACTTGGTTTCCGGCGGGGAGACTGGAGAGCATTTGTGTGAAGTGAGGTGTGCTTGTCAACGGAACGATCGTACTGCTCTTGGAGTACATGTACGAGTGTCCTACAAGTACATACGTTCTGTTTGCGTGTACTTACATAGAGAAAGTGACTGCATGAGACGCTATGCACCACCAGGTATGCACCACCCCCAACACTGACACCCGAAAACTGGGCACGTAGTAGACCTACTGCTGTGGTAGAGTCTACTGCTGTACCAGTAGTTGGCTATTACTATATACAACTGCAGTACCTGGTAGGTATTACAGACAGTATTGATATTAGTAGTGACATTCGCAGTGACGCCAACTACCAAAACTATCCGACTGCAGTATTTGGGTTTTATTGTGTATTGCAAGGCTTGTTTTGGTGCATCATGTGTTCTTGCCATCGGCGCATCGGCGGGATCCTCCGTAACCGCCGGCAGGCCGTAGCAATACGTAGTGGTATCATACGACAACGCAGTGGCAATGGTGGTGTGAGATACGCTTGCTTGTCTTGCTGTGACCACGGACTATTAATAGTGTACGAGTACATGATGGCAATCTGTGAGCTTTACGAGTCAAACCATTACAAAAGCGTAAAGCTGATACGCGTAGTATGTACTCGTATCAACTATCAACACAGCAGGTCTTTTTTCTAGTGAGACAGAGGCGTGTTGTAACATGTTCGAAGTACGTACACATGCTTCGTATACAGCAGTGGGAGCTGCATATATCATCCACTTTCCCCCTAAGTGTGCCTGTGGCGTTAAAGATTGTTCAGAGTGGTGCCCTGCGAAATAGCGTTCACACTATGGTAGTACACTACTCGTACTGCTGTACGCATAGGGGGGCACGTATTCCTCTTTTTTGCTGTTGCTTCAGTGTGTATGCAGCTGATGTTTGGTGCCCCCTACGTACCCTTCGGGCCTACGTACCGATACAAACCAATTGAAAAGCGATTAAATACTAAATACTCACCAGCTGTTGTTTCTATTATTAATTATATCAATAACAACACATTCTTAGCTGAAAAAAAATATTTTGCACACTAATTCCAAGTAGTTTGCCCCCAAACACAAGGGACCAGTTCTCGAGTGCATCATCGCGAGGCGCCCATAATTATAGTGTTCGTGTATCTTGACTTTGGAATCACGACGGTCCACGACTACTCTGTTGTGTCATCCTGGCATTTTTTTTGTATTGACATGAAGCACGTCAGGTTTACGCCCATTCTTTTTTGTTTATCACGCGTCGGGCTGTTGAAACTCTACATACACAGGGGTTTTGTATTGTAGTACTTGACTACTCGTACTACTCTTGCAGTCCACGAAGCATGAAATACTAATGAGGATTAATGTCTGCATCAATACTTTCTGTGCATATATTCGTAGCGTACCAAGTATAATTCCTGGAATTGACGTCTCCCCGTGATTCAAAAAACTACTGGTGTGTCAGTGAGTAAAAGCATGCTACATATGTACCTCTTTTTCATGCATAGGCTAGCAGGCCCTATTTATGCATGTGACTCGGATACCACAAAAGCATCACATCCTGGTGGACACAAACAGCCATTGGTTTCAAGGATTTTGAGTCGTTTGTCGTTGCTCTCCGGTTTTTACCGTTTTTCATTTAGAGGAACACGCCTCGTTACCCGTTTTTGGGTTTTTCCTTTAGGGTACCTACCTCTAGCCACGGCCAAGGTCATCCAAGTTCAAATTCGGCGTGTTCCAAAAGCTACAAGCCGGGATCAAATATCCATGAGGAAAAAATGCCCTGCACGGACCATTTCAAAAGTTCCGGAATCAAATTGGACAAATTGTCCGGCACGGATCAAACTGCAAATGAATACCAATGTAGTGCTCAAATTACGTACGAGTAGCTAGCGCAAAATCGAGGCCAAGATTGAGTTTTACGTAAGTTTCAGTAACATACTGGTACTTACTACAAGACCGTTACTTGATCTACTTAAAAGTAGTAGTGCGAAACCGCTGAAAGCCCGAAGATAACCACGTGATGCAACCGAGGCAAAGTTTGAGTTTTACATAATTTCAGTAACATCCTGGTACGTAATACAAGACCGTTACTTGATCTACTACAAGTAGTAATGCGAAACCGCTGAAAGCCCGAAGATAACCACGTGATGCAACGCCGCCCACGGGGAGCATGCTGACGTTTGCATTTTCTTTTGTTGTCGATTTGACGGCTTACTGACCAACCGACTGCTATCCGATTGGATAATGTCATTGAACGATTTTTTTTTGTTGTTTCAGGAGCTACGGCGACAACCGCCACGGCGGGCAGGACAGGGGAGGAAGGAGCGGCTACGGTGGCCGAGATGGCCGCAACCGCGAGTACGACAGGCGTTCGGGCACCGGAAGGTAAGGCATGTTTGTGTTGTCCTCATTCCCGTATAACACGTGTGATTTGGTAACATCCCCTGGAACGAGCAAGGTATACAGGACATGTTTTTTGGTCCTCAATACCTTGTAAGGGCCGTCGTAATCGGAGAGCTGTTTTTTATATTTGTAAATTAAAGCAGGGCAAAACATCAAGGAAGTTGAATTTCACAGGTTCGGAAATTACAGCAGTAGTAGTTCACGAAATAAGAGCTTGGCGTAATGTGTTGGCTGGAACGAGAAGACCGCAGCAGCTCGTGCGGAATTTACCCTTGTCGGCATATTACGGACTCCGCTGCTGCTGCTGCGTGAAAATGCTGATTCAAGTAACCGCCACGTTGAATGCACGCGTTCGCTCTAGGTTTTACGGGCATGTGAACACCAACACCTTGTACGGCGTTACTCTATTAATAGCGTTATTTTTCTACCACTTGCCCGGCGTGTGTGTACCTTCCTAACGCAACCATCTTATGTTTTGAATGGTTTTCCTTCACCTTGATCTTAAAGGCGTTATCATCTCTAAAATACACTCCTGGTAGTTGCGTAGCATTCTGCACGCCACTAAATAGCACACATATGATTTGACGTATTGTTCCTGCACCTTGCGATGGCGTGTTTTTTTTCCGTTATACCCACTAAATAGTCCAAACATAGTATTTGACGTGTTGTTCCTGCACCTTGCTATGGCGTGTTTTTTTTCTTTGTTATAGGGGCCGCGAGGTGAAGAAGAGCGGTGGCGGTGGACGCAACTGGGGCAATGACAACGCGGCCGACGTAGACAGCGCTGCCGCCAACACTAACGAGAACAACGACGGAGAGGGAGCCGGATGGGGCGCTAACGGCGCCGCCGCCCCCAATGCTGAGGTAGGTTTCCTATTTGGTATTGGCGTTTTTTATCTAAGATTTTGACTACTATTGTAGGTAGTTAGGTCGCGCCGCATTACCGCCCATTACATTAATTAGACTCCTATTGTAGGTCATTAGGTCGCGCCGCATTACTGCCCATTTAAGCCCCAAGTACCGAGGTGGGTTTGTAGTTGGTGTTGGCTTTTTTCATTGCCGACTAGGCTACTGCAGGTATTGAGGTAGTGCCGCACTGCCACTAATTACTGGGCCCCAGTGCCGACGTGGGTTTTGTAGTTGGCGCTTGCTTTTTTTTCTGTTCCCTTCGCAGTGATAACATCTGTATGATGTGATTTCGTTTTGAGTGCGGTGGGAATGGGCTACTCTGTGAGCTCGGCGGTCTTCCGATGGTGCTGGGTTTCTGTTGGCATGTGCTACATATGACCAATACGCGTGTTTTATTCATATCATATTTCATATATTGAAGGTGGTATTAATAGTAGTATACGTTGTCGCTAGCTATAAAATCACCCTTCAGGGTATATATTTATATAGTATGTATAATATAGATTTGTAACTGCTGTTTGCAACTTTGTGTGGGTTGGTGGATGGTGAAAAAAATGTTTCCGAGATTTGGATGGAAACTGTTGTTCATGACCAAGTGTTCAATCAAGGAAAAAAACTTGGGCTATCTCGAAAGGGGTCCCTTAACGTATATACCGGTACTGTATATCTTGTAGGCGCCGTTGAAATTTGAAACTCGGGGTCGCCCCCAAGACATGGCCAGAATATTTTGTACCCACGTATTTCAGATACAGTGACAGTCCCTATTTAAGAGCGTCCCGTGACAATCTTGAGCCAAAGCAAGCGCTCTTAACTAACTACACATTGCTCTTGTCTGTAGTGGGCAATATTTAGCTTTTCAGTATTAGGTGGGACATGCCGATTTGACCGCTCTTAATGAATCCCTAATGCTCTTAAATCGGGTACCTGCAGTACTTATTTATTGCTTAGGTGCAGATCTGGCGTGTTGTTCCAGCTGTGATATACCAGTGTGTTTTCGTGTTGGCATTAAACCCGTTATTTCTACCCAACTACGTGAATTAGTTCACCCAGTGTCTGTCCTGATTTCAAATCCTGGAGAGAAAAAAGTTCTGTGGTCACAGGCTTTTGAGACAGAAGAACAAAAACAAACGCAAATGATTCAAGTAAAGCAGAAGTGAAATCCCAACGTACACAAAGCCAAACCAGAAAAATAAGAACAAAAACAAAACGAATGATGTATATACCTGGTATAAAAGCGGTGATAAGTGCCGCCATCTAATAACGCTAACCTAAGAGTTCAGATGGCCTAATGGTAAAATGTTAACACGCTAATCATCCGCATGTTTTTTGTTTGTTTTTTTTCTTGTTGTGAAGGGAACTGGGTGGAACGCCAAGGACCCCGAGGTCCCCGCTGTGGAAGCGTCCACTGGCGAAGGTGAAGGTGCCGAGGGAGGAGCGCCTGCCATCGATGACACGCCCGCCCCGCCAGCACCTGAGCCCGAGCCGGAAGAGGTGAGCGTTTAGAACTCCAGGCATTGCATTGAGATACAGCAGTGGGTACCTCTAGATAAGAGCTACCCGTGGCAAAAGCCGGAACATGAGCTTTTAACTGCATTAGGTGTTTCTTGTTGAGGGGCCATACTAATGAATTACTACATTGTTGGAGTCCTTGCCTTGTGCGTGCGGGCATCACATTCATCGTATCGCCCCTGAGCCAATCAGCAGCAGTGGCTGATGGTGTTAAACAGTAGCGGTCTCTCTCTATATTTTAGTGCCGGTCTGAGCTAGCCAACAATACCGGCACTATAGCGGCAACCGGCACTATATACTCCGCATACTGGCGCAGACCCCTGACGAGCACATGTCTACGAGTACGCCAAGTGCCACAGTCTAGTGCTAACCAAGTTGGCCATCTATCTGACGTGAGCCAACCGTTTCCTTCCCTTGCTGTCTATCGCATCGCCCTCTGTTCCTTCCCTTGCTGTTCTCTTCTTCCACCGGGACTGTCGGACTGGCCGGACTCCACCCCGATGCAATCGCCAAACGACGGTGATCAGATCCAGCTGACCCTTGACGAGCACCAGGCTCTGCACGACGCGAAAGCCAAGGATCTGGCCGACATGATCGGATCGGTGTCGATCAAAACTGTCGACGCCTCCGAGTTCGAAGAGAACGCAGTCCACCAGAAGAGTGAAGTTGAGGAGGAGGGGTACATGGGTGGAAAGGTGCGACACACAAGACTAGCAGGCAGCGGTAGTGTTTTATGTGTGTGTTGTGTGTTCCTTCACAGTACCTGTCTTGACCTATTGGTATATGCCGGTCGAAATGCAGCACACTGAAGTGTCCCGTGTTGATTCTTGATCTACTGGCTGTAGGGAGATACAAGCTCTGTGGTCACAAAAGTACGAGTTGGATACTCGTGCGTATTGTATCGGAGTCTCCGATATATCGTATTGAGCGTGCTTTGCACTCCACCCCCTGCATACTTGACAGCTGCGACAGAAAGACAACAAACAGGCAGCGGTAGTATTTTATGTGTTGTGTGTTGCTCCACATGACAAGTACACCTTTTATCCTATTGATGTATGCCGGTCGACATGCGGACGGACACACCTATTAGTAGCCAACTACTGGCGACTTTTAGTCGCTGCAACTTACAGGTTTAGTGCCAGTCGATTTTACAGACGCTATTACGAGCAGCCGGCACTATACAGGGGTCATTTCGTTGTTGCAAGCAGCTTGTAAAAATGAGTTTCGACAAAATCCGGCACTGCACAGGCAATAGCTATACTCGTATATTCAGAGGGATCTGACACCCGAGTGAGGTGGTTTTTTGTCTTTTCTTTTTTTTTTCAGACACTACCTCGGCTGTTGCAGCAGTGCCTTTCGTAATGCAACTATTATTATTAATTCTACATTTATAGCTTGCGTTGATACTACAGTAGTATTGTCATATTGCCACGCCTACAATTTTAACACGGTTTAAATTGTGTTGATACTGTGTTGTCATATTGCCATGCTTCAACTTCAACATAGTTTATTAACTCACGCCTGCAGCAACAGGGCACGAACGTCGACGATGAGGGCGGCCCTGTCCTTGTAAGAGCAGGACATGCGGGTGATGAAAGCAGGGGAGCCGTCGCCGGAGGAGTCGACGAGCTCCACCTCGTCGGAGGTCTTCTTGCAGTTGCGGCAAGGGTGCACGGAAGCAGTGTGGACCGGCCCACACTGCTTCCGTGCACCCTTGCTGCAACTGCGAGAAGACCTCCGACGAGGTGGAGCTTATCGACTCCTCCGGCTACGGCTCCCCTGCTTTCATCACCTGCATGTCCTGCTTTTACAAGGACAGGGCCGCCCTCATCGTCGATGTTCGTGCCCTGCTCGTCACGGGGAAAGCCAAATCCCAGGCCGAGGACGTTTTCATTTGCCATTCTTTTTCGAGTGGCCTTGTCCGCCACCAGCAACTCACAACAAGTCTGTTTTTTTTCATTCGCCATTCTATTTCTGGTGGCCTTGTCCGCGTCCGACGCACTAAAATCGCACCTCTTTTACTCAAAAACGGCTCGCCTTACCTCTGATAACGAAGACGGTTTTGTTTCTTTCGGATTGAATTGTTGGATTTTTTTCGCCCGACCGGTTTTCCCTAGGGGGGGGGACTCTTCCGGCTAAAACATATTGGGGCAAATTTAAATTCAAAAGAATCCCGGGGTTTTTCCCAGTTCTCTGGTGGCCTTGTCCGCGACCAGCTGCGCACGAACATCGCAGCTCTTACTCATATCGACTCGACATACCTATGTTTCCGACGACTAACTTGAAAGTTTTCGGTCTATTGTGCGGTCGTCTTCGTGCTTCATAAAATATATTTTCGTTTGCCCCGATTCGTAGCGTCCTCCTGTCTATTGTCGGTTGTGTTTCCTCTTGGATAAAATAAAAACGGGCCTGGAGACTAGCAACGCGAATGATACTCAGTTCACTTGCGTTACTAAACCAATTTATTAACTCACGCCTGCAGCAATCGTGAGTTGTCGAATGTTATTATATTTACAAGTTTTCCCTTCGGGGTGATTGTGCTTGACTTCAAATCCCGGGGGTTGCGCAAGCTGAAAAGCGGGAGCCGCTGGAGGCGTTCGTTCCTCGTACCACCCCCGGTGGCATATCATGGTCGTATTTAATAAGCCACCGGTCAAGAACGAATAACATAAAGCATCTCTTCGAAGCTACAGGAAAAAAAAGTACGAAGCCACCGGGCAAGCAAGTAACACCGACCAGCTCCAACGAGTTTATAGTTGGTTGTATACAGCAGTTGGCACAGCAGTAAATTACAGTTTTATGTGGGGGTGTCATACCGTGAAGAGCCTTGGGTTCGCACAGAGGTGATGCGATCGGTTATGGGCCATAGTTTTCTCTCATTAACGGTAAGGGAGCATTTTATTTTCGAAAGAGGCCCTCGCACAGAGTTTTCGTTCCGAAAGCATCGCCTTGTTCGGTATTGTCAACCTTAACCTTCCCAAACCTCCCCATTCTGGAAAAATCGAGCGCTGAAACACGATCGCCCTCCTGTGCGGTATTAACCCATTCAGAACTGAAAAAAAAACGTATCCCACACCTAATTCTATCCAGTTTGTCCCCAAAAACGGGGGACCAGTTATTAACCCGTTCAAAACTGAAAAACATTATCCCACACTAATTCCAAGTAGTTTGTCCCTAAATACGAGGGACCAGTTCTCAGGGGGTTAACGGCCTTTATAGTTTTCTTGCTGCAGTATACTGGTAGAGCAGTGCAGCTGCATTCGTGAGCTACGTATTTAATGAAACTCTGTATCCAATTTTGTAGGGCTTTTGCAGTAGAATCAACACAGCGGTACCGGTGCTCTAGTTGTGGAAGTACACCGTACGTACAGAATATCCACACAACTACTGTCTTGATTTTGCTGTGTTTCTATTCTGCTCGGCTTGCTCTCTGAGTGCATGTTAGTTTCCACAGCCTGTGTTGCTATAAGTACCCCCCCGAAACTTGCTCGATGTTGCCGTCACTGTTGCGTGTTGTGGCCCACTGTTTGATTTGTTGATATTGTTTGATTCTGCGACCCTGTGGCTATTAATATATTAATATTACGGGGGGCCTACGGTACAACAAAATACCTGCAGGTTTCTCTGTTTTCAGTATTAATAGCACTATTTGGTCCCTGTTGACTCCGCCTGTGGTCCTCCGTAATACCTCTTATGTTGTTTCTTGTGACGATAGCATAGGCCAACCAAATCTTGAAACCTAACCTCTCCTTTTTGTTCCCCTCCTTGTGTCATGGTGTTTGGGTGTATTTTCAGGCCGCCAAGACCCGCAAGGTGAAGACCCAGCGCACCAGGGAGGTATTCCAGGACGTCGGCTTCAGGGCCCCTGCCATGAACTCGTGAGTCAACCACACAAGTGACAGCATTTGCTGCATGAGGATAAATATATATATACAACCCGTAGTCCGTGCTATAAAGTTTCGCACACAGCTTTGAAGTATTGGGTTTGGACAAAATCCTTCATCCTCACAGCTCGTGTTTTATATTTTTCAAGTGCTCTGGGTAACAGCAGTGGCGAAAAAATAAACACCACCAAAACCGCGATCAAAGAGACAGCGAAACCACAGCACTAAAAAGGTCCATATACTGCCTGTTGCGAAAAACAAACCAGTGGGGTGTGGGGAAGATTGCACGAATTCACGTATAATTTCCGAAAAGCGCTTCTGCTTTCCCCAAGCTTTTCATTTTGTTATCTGTAGCCCCCTGTTTCGGCGTTCAAAATTGACACCGGTACAGCAGTAGTGGTGCCTCTACAGTGCCGGTATGCGCCAGGCAACCGACAACACCGGCACTATATACTCCGTACACTGACACACTTGTCAATCCCATCTGTGCCCAAGCGATTTCACTGGCACTACGAGTACAGAGGGACCACTACTGTCGTGGGGTGTTGGGGAGGCGGGGGGGGGGGGGGGGGGGGGGGGGGGGGGGGCCCCCCCCCCCCCCCCCCCCGGGGGGGGGGGGGGGGGGGGCCCCCCCCCCCCCCCCCCCCGGGGGGGGGGGGGGGGGGGGGGGGGGGGGGGGGGGGGGGGGGGGGGGGGGGGGGGGGGGGGGGTCGGGAGTCCGCACCCCTCCTCACACAGTAGTAAAAATGAAATGTGCCGTAGAATAAACCTTTGACGGGCCGGCGATGCCCACTTTATGGCCTTTAAGGCCTGAACAATCTACTACCTGGTATTTAATACCTGGTAGCTGTATCAATACAGTAGGTACCCGATTTAAGAGCACCCAAGATAAGAACAATCTGGGTTTAATAGCGGTCTCAACGGCATGTCCCGCCTATTATACATGTATTGCCCACTACAGATAAGAGCAATCAATGTGTAGTTAAGAGCGCCTGTTTTGGCTTGAGATTGTCCCGGGGCGCTTTTAATTTGGGTTACCCACTGCCTTGGATTTGTACTGTACAGATCCTTCTCAACGTGTCATAACGGCATGCTAGGATCTAGATCATGATACATGTCTAAGATGATCTGGTTTGGACGTGAGAAATTGAGCCAATACTACCGTGGACGTGTTTGGCACGTGCGCCTTGCCCTTTGTTTTTTCTCGATGTGTCTTGAATTATTTGGTCACAGTTGGCCAGAGTGGCTTACCAGATAAATAACTCCTATTTAGCACTGCAGTCTCACGAATAGGAAACAACCTACATTACGTGAAGAGATATCACACCCCCCTCGAATACATTTCGGGGCGTTTTTCTCGAAAACCTATGCGAAAACACGCTACGAAAAATAACGGAACCAATATTTTCGAGTGTTTTTCCTTCCTATTCCTCTTCGTTTGTTACATTTTTACATATCATTTACACGTATCATAGGTATACTGCAACTTGTTCATTTTTTTCGTCCGTCTCGTACCCCATTTGTGGCAAATTGAACCAAAGTCTGATTGTTGCTCTGGTATTTTTTTTTCCGTCTGTTTACATTTTTTTTGCTTGTCCCCATCCCATTTTTGTACCAGAGTCTGATCGTTTCCTTTCACATTCCTTTTTTTCGTCCGTTTTATGTATATACTTGCTTGTCATCCCTCCCGTTTTTTTGTTTGTCCCCATCCTATTTTTGTACCAGAATCTGATCGTTCCTTTCGCATTCCTTTTTTCCTCTGTTGTATGTATGTACTTGCTTGTCATCCTTTTTTTTTGTTTGTCATCGCGAATCCAGAGGGGGCGGCGACGGAAGGGGCCGCGGACGCGGCCGTGGCCGTGGCGGCGAAGGGTACGACCGCGGAGGGGGCCGGGGAGGCGGCAGGGGCGGCGGAAGGGGTTACGATCGCGACCGCCCCCAGCGTCCCTCTTACGGCGGTGACCGTGCCGGAGGAGAGGGAGGTGAAGCTGCTACTGGCGACGGTGAGGGCTCTCGCGGCGGCAACTGGCGCGGTGGCGGCGGCGGAGGCAACAGGTTAGTGATATATAACATCATATGTACGAGCAGCAGGTTTAGTTTATTTTTGGTGCTTGACGCTGGTGTTGTCTTGAAAGGTTTTTTGTCTTTTTTTTGTGTGTTTCGTTTGCTCACTGTCGCCGGTGTTGTCTTGGCGCCCTCTTATCAATTGTGTGTTTTGTACGATGTGTAGGCCTGGTATATACATGAAAATGTTTCCGCCTTTTTGAGTTTGTAACGCCTGTATGGTCTTGGCGGGGTTTTTTTCCACTGTCTTCATTCAATACGACGTGTATCGTACCTCGCACATGTTTCCGCGTCTTGGAGTTGGCAACGCTCGTGTTGTCTTTACGCTATTCCTCCATCAATTGTTTCCTCTAAATCTATACTCGTACACGGTACATGTTTCCGCGTCTTGGAGTTGTCGACGCCTGTGTTGTCTTGACGTTAACCTACGTACACATGAGACCCCTTCTCCATAATGTTACTGTTTAGCCTCCACCGGTGCTAATGATGTATGTTATCACACCGGTGTTGACTAGTCATGTCCCTTGCCACTCCCCACCGGTGCTAATCATGCCCTTCATCACACCACCAGTGCTAACTATTCACTATTCACGTCCTTTCATCACACAACCAATTCCATTAACCCTCATCCTCTACGTTGCTCTGTCCCGCTTCCCCCCCGGTGATATTCATGATCACCCCCCGGTGATAACCCTGTACATCCACCACGTGTTCAGGGGAGGCTACGAGCGCGAGAACAACAGGGACGGGGACAGCGGTGCCGCTAACGAGGACAGTGGCCCCCCTAGGCCTCGCTTCCAAGGAGGCGGTGGTGGTGGTGCTGGCCGCGGCGGGTACCGTGGTGAGGGCCGCGGCTACCAGGGAGGCGGTGGTGGTGGTGGTGGCGGCGGTGGCTACCAGGGAGGTGGAGGCGGCGGGGGCGGTTACAGGGGTAACAACGCCAACCTTGGTGAGTAGTTGCGTGTAGCAGTGTAGCATAGAGCATACATCCCCCGCGTGACGATCTGCGACAAAACAAAAAAAAAGTACTTGACTTGGTCTTGTGTGGCGTAGTATTTATGATGGGTCCCCGAGTGACGATTGCGACAAAAAAAAGAGTGCTTGACTTCGTCTTTTGTGGCGTAGTATTTATGATGGGTTTTGGGGGGTATGTTTGTATGTTGACCCTGTTTTCTGTGTGGCGAGTGGATTTCTGGTGGTTGGGGCGGGGTATGGTGACCCTGTTGTGCTGGATTTGGAATTGTTCGATGGTACGTTAACCCTATCTTTTTTATGGGGTATGGGTGTTGGAGGCGGCTCCCAAGTATACTACGGGTACTAGGGGTGTCTGGTCCCAAGTATACTACGGGTATGAGCGGTGTCTGGTCCCAAGTATACAACGGGTATTAGCGGTGTCTGGTAGGTCGTTTTGGCCGTAGTTGGGGAGAGGGGGGGGGGGAAAGCCTGCTATTTGACTTCGGATCTGAGGTAGTAGGGCGATAGGGAGGGATCAGGAGAAACAAGGGCGAAGCAAGATGATCGCCACGACATCAAGTTGGGGGGGCTGGTATTTGGTTGCTCCTGGGACAGAAAATGCCTGTCGTGCGGCAGGTACCCGCGTATATACCACAATAAATAAATACTCGTCGTACTCGTAGGGCGACTAGGTATTGTGATTGGGTAGAAATATTCGGTTTTGTAGCGAGCTTTGGGTTCGTTTCAGAAGTGTGCCATGTTGGTGTGTGCCTTTTGCGTATAGCCGGGGTAATAAACCGCTTGACGTATATCAGACCCTCTGATCGTAATGTTGTGCAATAAACCGCTTGACGTATATCAGACCCTCTGATCGTAATGTTGTGCTTCGTACTACGTGTAGATTGATGGTATCTAAACTCCTTTTCCGCCTCGCCTTTGCCTCCGCTGTTTTCGTTCTTGTCGTCATTGTATCCCGTGTTGTCTCGTCTTATTCCTCTGCAGGCGCAACTGCTCCTCTCAACCTCAAGGACGACGAAGCCTTCCCGTCTCTCTGAGCGTTGAGCGCCAGGCACCATGGGACGTCCTGTCGAAGGAGAAAAGAGTGATTAATAACACTGTTTTTTGTCGTTACATTTGAATTTGACGAGGGGACGTCCTTGAGGCTTTTTACGGCAACAAACCATCTACTGCACTTGCGTATAGCCATAGCTAGTAAAGTACGGCAGGTGTATGTAGCTGTACCAGCCTACAACATGAAAATGCCCACCCGGAAGTAAAGTACACTCTGGTGCGGACTGGACGATTCGAGCTCATACATACCTGTATCGTGTTCCGTCTTGAAAAATGACCACCCGGAAGTGCTGCGATCTGGGGTACGGGCTGGACGATACACGCTATAGTTACTGTGGCGTGTGTTTCGTCTTGAAAATGCCCACCCGGAAGTACCATCTGGTGTGGGTCGGACGATATGCGCTTATGTGTAATGTAGCGAGTTTCATCCAAGTCAAATGCAGGCGTGGCAGCTCTGCCTTAGGCGTTCCGAGGGGGGGGGGGGGGGGGGGTCCGATACCTTTTTCGGCTGAAAACGTGAGGACAGTTGGAGAGGGGTTCAAGCGCCGGGCCATGTAGGCATGAGGAGCTGAAGAGTTGGAATTCGCGAAAGACTGATGTGGTGTCCAAAGCGTGTGTGCCTGTGCGCACAGCCCCGAGGGCCGGGCGTCAGTCGTGTAGGCTAGTAAGCAGGAGCTGGAAGTAATCAATTCACGATGAAGACTGCTGTGTCCGAGCATTTTGTCGCCGCCTCAACCCGTGTTTGTGTGCGCTTGTGCACGCACGCGCTGCCTGGGGCTGTTGTCTTGTCTTATCTATTTTTCAAGTTTTCAGGAGACATCCGTCGAACCTGCGAAATCCTCTTTCTTTGTCCTGCCTCTGCGGTAGACGCACACACCTTACGAGACTGTTTTTGCGAAAAAAAACGGGAGAACTTCTCTTTTTATTTTTGTTTTTTTCAGGCCTTTTTGTGGTTTTGAAAAGGAAGAGTTTGTGAGAGACCCGTGGGGGGGGGGGGACCCGGGCGTAGCATAACGAGGCAAAGCAAAACCCTCGCGTGGCATTAGGGATGCAACGACGAACACATGCGCAACTTGTCTTTAGAAAAATGATCGGTTGAGTTCGGGTGGCTGGAGGAAGGGTTAGAAAAAAAAAATGAAAAAAAGCACTGAAAGGCCAGGGTCTTTCTCGGCGCAGGCAGGCCTGCGCTTTTGAGAAAACAAGGATGGGGGAGGGAAGGAGGGGGTGAAGAAAAAAAGTGCTCGTGCGGTGTTGTACTGACATCAACAGGCGGTCTAGACAACGCTACCACCACAGTTCCGCTTGTGGCTTGGCGGATACAGGGTTTCCGGGGGGGTGGGAGGGGGGGGGGGGGGGGGGGGGGGGTTGTGTTTCCCGGTTATTAGTTCGGTAGCACGCACTACAAAAAAAAAAGTATTGTCATGGCAGTTTGCGCTTTCTAAAGGGCGCGAGGATAAATTTCCTCGTTTCGTGGCTGCAGGCGTTTTCTGTTAGGGGTAGGAGGGGTGTGGGCTTGCACTTGTGAGAAGAAGACCTGTGGCAGTGAGTGCTTGTTTCGTTACGGCTCTCTCTTTTGGTCTTTTTTGTGGCTTTTGTCACTTTTCACGAGCGGTGTGAACTTTCTTTTCCGTGTCGCATGAAACGGATTGTTAGCAGTTTTTTTTCTGTTGCTGGTTTTTGTTGTTGCCATGGACGGGGAAAGGCTATTATACGGCGGTAGTAGTATCAGGCAGTATCTAACCTGGTCGTCATGATCATAGTTTTGTGCTGTACGTAGTGCTGTTGGTTGGGCGATACAAAGAGGGGTGGTGATGAGGTGATGATGACCGTAACTACTACTGCTACTACTTGCGCTACTACTATGATACTACTGCCTGCCATTGTTTTCTTGTACGCAACAAGCGGGCCTCTCTAATCTATCAAGTCTGCGGAGCTATCCTCCCAAGGCTACTTACAGCAGCAGTGCTAAAGTGCATGAGCGAGAGAAAAGACATTTCGCGCCGGCAGTTTTCTGGTTGGTCAATATTGATTTCGTGCCTCTGCGAGGACAGGGGGAAGGTCTTCTTCGAAGGCCCACGCATTATCTGTCGCGTTCTACCTGTTTTGTGGTTGTTTCTCGCATACCGTATACCAGTACCGTTTAGACGCCATACCATCGCATCATACCATACCATATTTAGACGGTTCGTACCGGTTTTTTACGGGTTGTACCGGTTTTTGGCGGTTCGTACCGTGTTAAACGCTTCGTACCGTTTAGACCGTTCGGCGTAGCGATGGAATGAGTTGGAGGCGGCAGGATGTACAGTAGTTTTTGTAGAGCAGCTAGCACACCATATAATATCATATGTAGTAGGCTGTTCCGGGGGAGGGCTGGTTTATTTAATTCCCTTTTTTCACTGCAAAAAAAAAGGACGTTATTGTTGGTGGCAGACAGCATCCGAGCGGCATTTCCCTCCATCATTCCCTAATTTTTTATTTTTTGTCCATCCCATTTATATCTTCGCCCTTCTTTTCTCTCTCCCTCTTTAGTCGTAACTCAGATCCGGGGTCACTAAGTAGGCTCTTCTCCTACAGTACCTCCCCACTACGGTATACTTGCCTTGCATTTTTATCGCCAGAAGATTTCAGCACTCTCTTCCCTCGTCGACTTGCGTCGGATTCCGCCTACCCACGCCACGAAGGCGCTCTCAGCAATTGGTTCCTTTTTATTTTTTCAAATAAAGTAAAAATCTCACCACGGTGGGATTCGAACTTGGGGACCAATGCCAGTATAATCTTTGAAGCTGACCACTAGTCTACCGGGGCGACCGGTGTACTTCGTATACTATTAATACCAGGGCCTTCCTCGGGAAAAATCCCGCAGTATTTCACGGGAATTGGGCTTTTTCCCGTTCCCGTGATCCCACCCAAACAGTTCCCGAAGAATTCTTGATAATCCCGTTCCCACCCAAACATATTTCGTGGAAATACGTACGTGGCTGATTTCCCGTGGATTCCCGTTCCCGTACGTGAAATTCCCGTGGAAATCTCGACTTCTCAATTCCCGCGGGAACTATTCCCGCGTCTTCAGCGTGCACGGGATAACCAAACGGGATCAGCACGTACGCCGAACGACGCCTCTTATAAGTACTCGTATATACATATTATACCTATATACCAGGTACATTAGCTAAGGTACATATAATATAATAAGGATTACATTTCATCCCTGCGTTTTCCGAGCCCGGCGCCCATTGGTCGAGGGGGGACCCAGCGCGCCCTCGGCCAATCAGGGGCCGCGGCGCGCGCGGCGGGATTTTCCCCTCGGGGAAACCCCCCAGTCCCGCCGCACCCGGGGACGATAGGGCCCCATCCCCGTTTCGGAAATCCCTACGTATCTCTACAACTCCAACCACCCGGGGACTATTCATACTAAAAAAAAAGTACCGGGTGTACTCTTTGGCAGGTGTCATAGTTCAACAATACTCGTAGTTTGTTATTATAGTAGTAGTGTTAACCAAGGGTCTCTGACGGAAAGGAAAGAAAGTCAATTACGTATAATATGTGTCCTATGATGAATCAATTACCAGGTACTGTAGCTACTATGAATACGTACATAAGACAATATTAATACGGTACGCCGCAAGTGGTCACGGTCGTTCTCGTGAATAGACCAAAGTACGCCTCAAGTGTTTTTTTTGCTATTCGTACAAAAACTCACAATCAACTTTCTGGGTGTTTTCACTAATGACTGCTATTAATATTAATAGTGACTGTAGCTGTATGAAAAACAATAAGGCCGCGGGTACATACACGTATATATAATAGACGTTTTTCGCCACCTGTAATACACGTTTTTCTCCACTCCTTTATTTTGTTCCATGTGATATGGGTTCATACGTTAAAAGTGTGCCGATTCAGCCTTGAAAGTGTGCCGATTCAGCCCCTTTTCGCCGAGATTAAACTGGCCCGTGCATACAGTAGGATAGATATCAGAAGAAGAGTGGAAAAATCGTGATTTCTGCATGGACAGAGTGTTTTGTTTTTGTGTTTCCTGAGCAAAACAACCTGTCAAGTGCCCACCCCACAAATAATGGAAGGCTGCCCTCCATGCGACGTACGGGGTATAGCGACGACAGTTACATAGAAAGCCATCTTTGTCTGAAAACCCATGACTCGATCATCTACTACGCAAAATGTCAACAACTAAGATCCCAAGAGTTTTACGATTTGGTTATCCGTCTGCACTAAATCCTACCAGCCCCACGTAGACCCTAAACAAAATTGACTACTTTTCTTGAAGAAAATCATTGACCACTTTTCAACAACACAGCGCCGACCGCAACAAAAGCACCATGACCACGAAAAAAATGCAAGAATCGGCGGGACGTCAGCTTCGACGGTGCGGTGGCAATGATATGAGAGACAAAAAAAAAGGGCAAGTGGTTCGCGCCAAGTTTTACCCCTCTCCCCGCCAAGCTCTTCGTCTCGAAAGGGATGCGTATGACTGAGGTAGCAACAAATGAGCACCCCCCCCCCCGGTGGTGAAAACCCGACATGCTCCGTCCCGGCATTGTAAGGATGCGAGGGTATATGGTCATACGACTACGGCCATCCATGAAAATGAAAGTGCGCACCCCCCCCCCCCCCCGGCCGCCGCCGTGTGTTGCCGAAAACGCCATTCCCGGACCAAGAAATACCCGGGGCACGCTTTGCCGTGTAGTATAGTACGAGTGAGTATATCTCGCGTCGACTACCTACTACAAAAAGAAACGGTATTATTATAGCGTGAAGAGACGCTACCGGTAACCATGACAGCATTATATAATGTGGCTGCGCCCGGAGAGGCTTCCTGCGCCGGTGAGTTCTTCTTCTGGTGATGTTCTGATGCTTTGTCATCGTCTACTTCAAAGGATCGACGCTAAACGTTCGAGGCTGTTAGACCTACCGTAATAATGCTAGTTAGCTCAAAAAGTTTCTATGTAATATATGGAAACAACGTACTGAGCGCCCAACTGTTGGAGGTGTCTGTATTGGCAATATGAACGGTGCTCCGTCTCGAAAGGGATACGTGGTCAATGTTCAAATGACTAAGGCAAGCAACAAATGAGTACGCCTCAATGTTCAAATGACTTAAGCCAAACAACAAATGAGTACGCCCCCCCCCCCCCCTGAACTGTTATGCTCAGTATGTGTTTCCCATGTAAGAAGCAAGCACAATATACATCCGGCCAGGTTGGCTGGCAGCAAAAGCGAAACGCGGCGCTGTCGGTAGCTACGTTCCAAGAAGTGGCAACGCGTTCGCCATCAGGAGATTTTCGAGAGTCTTAAGAGCCCGAATTAACGAGTATAAAATGAATTGAATTTGGAAAAAAAAAAATCAAATTCGCTTTTAATTGGTCAACGCACGCACCAGCACCAAATATTATGTCCCAATATCCTAATCTTTGGTGCTGGTGCGTGTGTTGACCAATGAAAAGCGGATTTGATTTATTTTTTTTCCAAATTGATTTTTTTTCTTCTTCGTTAAAACGGGCCCTAAAAGGGTTAAACCATTCAGAACTTAGAAAACATGAACAACACTAATTCCAAGTAGTTTGTCCCCAAATTCGTGGGAGCAGTTCTTAACCCGTTCAGAACTGAAAAAAATGTCCCACACTAATTCCAAGTTGTTTGTTTGTCCCCAAATACGTGGGGACCAGTTCTTAACTGAAAAGTGTATCCCCCACTAATTCCTAGTAGTTTGTCCACAAACTCGTGGGACCAGTTCTTAAGGGGTCAAACCGAGGGCTGTCCTCAAACGTGTCGTTTGGTATTGGCACCTTTTCTTTGTTACGGAGTTATCGAGCGAAAAAAGTCGGCCCTGGGGGGAGGCGTCTGCTCGCATTATTACGACAGTTTAGCTCCGTTCACTGGGCTTGCCCGACTCAAAACGGGTTGACTGGAGAAAAACATTTCGTGCCCGCAGTTTTCTGATTAGTCAATATATAATCTCTCCCGGTGCCTGTAGTCAAAGAACCACAGCCCCCCCCCGCCGGCCACCCGGAGGACGCATGGTGTAGAGAGGGTGACCGGCCACTACACTGTGCCGCTATAGACCCGATCGGTCTGAGAGAGATATGAATCGACAGCCAGCGGGATTTCTACGTTATTGATGTCCACAGCAGGGTTGCCGACCACGGAACGTGGTTGACGATCGCACGGTCAGCCGACCCTCCACACAATTGAACGTCGCCTTCTTCTTCTTCTGCTTCTTCTTCTTATGTTTCCTCTCTTGTGGGCCCTGCCGATGAAAAACTTCGATGCCGAGCTATTAAATAGCTCCCTCTCTCTTGACGAACAGGCCGCCAACTCGATCGATCGCCCTGAGCCCCCTGTCTTGACGAACAGGCCACCAACTCGATTGGTCACACTCCCTGGGGGAGGACGCACACCCACCGACTCCGCCGTCCACTCATGTCGCTTCGGAACGCCGCCAGCATGCCTCCTGGTGTTGCGCTAGCACTAGAGTGCAACAAGGAAGGGCAGCGGTGGGATTGCAGAGAGAGGGGCGGGCAGAAGGAGTCACACATTTTCAGTGCAAGCAGTGCCGTCGGTATCATCAGCAGTGCCTCCCTATACCCTCCACAAATCTGTCAAGATGATTGCAGATCAGCGAAATATATATATATATATATGTACTAGCTGCAGGAAGCAAGCGCCTTAATGAGGCCCGTCGGGTCGGCCAACAACATGACCCGTGGCCCGCTTCGTGAAACGACGCACACCACACCAGAGGGGGTAGGGGGTAGCACCTTATTCCGTGCTAGCGCGACCTCCACCACAATAGCCTGTACGTAGACCCATGGCGAGATTGGTTCTTTAGGCCTTATTTTACTGCATTGGTCTACACAGCAGTCTCCCACACCACTACGGAGAGGCAGAGGAGGAGAAAGAGGAGTGACGTTTTGCTTCCACCGAACACAAGCCCAGAAGTCCTGTCAGTGTCTCATAATTATCATCATACAAGCCGTTAGCCCGGGGACCGGCACGTAGCTGTCGTGGTGCAGAGACCAAATGAAATTGGGCGTCTCCTGCGGGCTGTCTGGCCTAACTCAGGAGCCGCGCACAACACGGCGGCTGCAATGTAGCGGTAGCCCTAACCCGCCCCGATTACACCGAAAACAAACCCTTTTATTAGAAAAAAAATTGCAACACTTTCTTCTGGCTAAAATGATTGTTCTTACGGCGAGGCTCCTCCACGGGTGTCTGTCGTATCTGACCAACACGCCACATCATCCTTTGCTTAAACGGGCCACCGAATACTATAACATAAGGTTTTTCAAAGCCGTGAGCCAGTCGACCTCCACGATGGACGAGTCGAAGGAATCTCCTATATATATTACAGGTATCTATATTATATATGTTGGCTAAGGCTCGCGGCTTATATTGTGGTGTCAACGTTGCGCGTAGGCTCTTAAAGGCGATTGTATAGGACTTAGGACCCTTCTTAGAGGGGCGTTCCTAGGTGGCCACAAAATTTGCTCTGGTGTAAAATCCTTCAATTAAAAACGGTCTCAGCCTGAAATTCTTCAACTCGCAAATCCTTACACATACATGTCGCGTACTACTGCTGTTGAGATAGCTGGTGCAGCGACGGGGAAGGAAGGGGGAGGTCTCATTCCGTAGTAGGAGTGTCCTGGTTGAAGCCCCAACCGATGATGCCATAACCGTTTTTCATGGAGGGCGGCCACTGGGTGCGGTGCGGTCGATCGCTCTACTGAAACCTCACCCCAAGCACCAAGCTCTTCTTCACTGGCGACGGCACGCGGTCGATAGCTCTGTGTGGAACCCCGAAGATGAACTATTATACCAGCTTCTATCACATCGACGACGGACGGCCTATCCCCGCTGTCGACCGCCTCGTCCAAGACTACAGCTCCCGAATTCCCAGCTACCGTAGTAGCAGCGATGCTTGCCGCAGGATGCCGTCTATGGTCTAAGGTGCGACAGAATTGTCCGCCTAGGGGACATCAGCCGATGAAGCAATAAAGGGGGGCACACGGCGCATCTCGCTTGTCGTCGCCGTCCTCGTCATCGTCGCTTATCGTCGTCGTTTGGTCGACCAAAATAATCCTGAGCCAAGCCTCTCCTCTCTGAAATCAATAGAGTTCGGAGTCCATCGTGTTCGTATGGACCCGTTCGGGCTGTCTACGTATGAAAGCATCTTCTCCTCCGTCTTCCGTCTCCTCTGGCATAAATTTCGCCAAAAACACGAGAAAAAAAAAATCCCTTACCACCACCTTGGAAACCCCTCCTCCGCTCTATACATAGAAAACCGTAACCATCTCGCGGGCGGCCAAAGGTCAGAAACTCTCAGAAAAATCATCATACGTGGTTGGTACGCGCAGAAGACAAAGAACCTTCGACGAGCCAACGCGTCATGTTTATGGTGGTGTGAGGGTATTACCTGCTGAGCTATCGGGGTAAAAGATCGATCGATTACCCAGCCCAGGGTAATCCTTATAACAGTGGCTCTTGCTGAGAATTTCCCTGTGCATGATAATCGATGATGGGGATCGTCGGCAGGTTTGAGAGGGGGATGTCGAGATCTGTCAGCGGTTCATGGGAGCGTGCAAGTATCGCCAGAGGCGCCAAAACTAACGGGGGTATATACGTCTGGTTCGTGTGGTGGGGTGTACAACTAGCTGTGGGTGTGTGATGTGTGGGCGCGGCAAGCGTGGGAGTGTGAATGGAAATTTCGCGAGGGTTGGTTGGTAGACAAAAGTGGTGGTACCGTAGGAAAGCTGGTTCATAAACAATGATTTGCTTAAAAGTTATTATACGAAGTATACGGGCAAGGGCCGGGCAAGGGTGCCTTGAAAAATAGTTCAGGTAAAACACGAAGTATACGCTGTTTGGTTTCTTGATTCAAGCATCAAAATTTTAGTACCCCGAGAGCCGAGAGGGAAAACCAAAGGAGAAGTAAACCTTTGCGAACGAGTATGTCAAGCTGTGGTGACTGGAGAGCGCAAAATGCGCGCCAAGCACTAAGCGCCATCAAGTGACTGGCGCGATAGAAATTCGGGCCTAAACTGATAGATGGACTGTCTCCAGCAACTGCAGCAGCGGCGGCAGCGGCAGCAGCAGCAGCAGCAAAGCATCGAGATATCAGTGTATTACCGGGCAAGACGCGGCGTAAATAATTTTTGTCCGACAACCCATAATACTCGCCTGTCTTGCGGCTCTTTGTCAAAACTCTCCCCCTCGGCGTGCTACGGCTGTGCTGCTGTGCCTGCTGTACGGCACAGCAGTACCGATGGATGAGTGAGTGGTGTGGAGTTCTCGGGGGGTGAGTGTTCACTCGACGGACATACGTATCATCTACAGATCAGATTGATCATCTACAGATAGATCATCTACATATCTGTAGTCTACAGGTAGACCATCTAGAGCCTAACTTGTGGTTGTGAAGTGTTGTGCAGGATCTGTGTACGTACTGTTGTGCATCAGATGCAATCCATGAAACATGTCCTGGAGTATGCCGACTATACGGCTTGCACTCGGAAACGAGAGCCAGATCATACAGATGAGGAAATGTACCTCATGTTAGAGATCTAAATCATGATGTGCGGAACTGATGATCTATCCGAATTGCGGAGCGTTTGGACCTTTGATATATACACACGTCCTCACGTACACACATGACCACAGATACAGAGAGACAGATAGACAGACAGACAGACAGACAGACAGGAGGTGGACAAATAACTTCAGATGTTTCGGGTGAAGGTCATCCTCGTTGTCTCGCTCGTCGCCCGTCAGCTCGCTCGCGTAGCTGGTCGCTGGACTGCTGTTGCTGCTACTGTTGCTGCTGCCGTGCTGCTATTGCTGCTAATGTGCTGCTGCTGCTCACACAGCATAACAGGAGCAGCAGCAACGCAACAGCGGTAAGGAATCGCTGGTCGCGTTTGCTAGTTGCGCCGCAATTCCGCGCCCAACCGGCACAAGATAGGCCGCACCTGATGTACACAGTTCAGTACCAACCACTCAATCGAACAAACTCACAACGGACGTAGTTGATAAAATTTGAAAATTTCCCCGCCGCGCCGCCACCGGTTGTAAATACAAAAGATACGAGACGCGAGACACGAGACCCTCTTGTTGCGTGTGCCAGGCTGCCAGGGAGCCAGCCAGGACCCATACGGGGACCCCCCCAGTTGTACGTATAGCATCGCAAAGCATAGCATCCTCTTCGCGTGATTACAGTAGAAGCCGTTCTTGTGTGTTGTGTGTTATTGATGTGTCATGTGTCGTGCGACATAGTGCAGCCTTGCAGGCGCTGGTATGTATGCATGCTCGAGAAACAAAGGAGCGGTACCAAGGTAGCACTGACACAGCAACACAGGCAGGTACGGTGACTGCTGACTGCTGACTGTGCGCTGACTGCTGACTCGATGTTATTACGTACACATGCATACTGGGTGCTGACGGCTGGCGGTTTCGACGAGTGCAACTATAATAGTGCAACTATAGCAAAACGGACGACGACGTTTCTGTTATGTTTTTGCTTCGATTAGTTGTTGTCGATGGCGTAACACGTTCGTTCATAATGCGGCCATGGCTTGATGTGTGAATACGTACAGTAGATACTGTATGTAGTACTGTGATACGACTGGGTGAGACACAGAGTATCTCTTGTCTCTTTCGTCCTGCCGACGACGCCACGTGTGATACGACTACAGGGGTCCGCATGTGACTTTTCCCAAAATTTATGAAAAGTTAAAATAAAAAAAAAAAAAAATCGTAGAATCACAAATGAAAACGAACAGCCCAGAATGAAGATACGTTTCAAAACCAAAGGTATTTTGCCCCACCGATTCGTGTGACGAAACAGAAGGCATGCTCGGCAACACAAGGAACTGGAGCTCCCTTCTACCCGATGCCGGTGTCATTTGAGCTCTTGTGGCCGGCACAATGCTCTCGGATCTGCCGGCAGGGCTTGTGTCTCCGAGCTGCTGCAAATAAATCTGCAAATCGCTCGTCCCGAGTACGCCCTCTAACAAAAAGAATGGGGCTCGAGCCAGCATCTTAGCCCAACGAAACCAAGGTTGACATGCACGCCACAACTTACAGGGTCATTGTAAACGTCGGCCATTTCCAATTTCGTTGCTTGTATCGTTCGCGGGCTCAATTTCCTCGTACTCGTTCGGTGCAGGTACTCTTTTTTTCAAAATTTCCAAAAAACAATTGAAAAAAAAAACAGGAAAATCAAGAAAAAACAGGATTTATTTGGAATTTTGGAATTTTTACAGAGGGCAAAATATTTGGAAGGCTTCGCATTCCAAAATTGGGAAATTATTTTTGGAAAATATGGAAGTCCTAAAAATTGCGCGAAATTTTTATTTGGAAATTTTGGAAAAAAATTGCTCGATAAGAACGACCCTTACTGCAGCAGTACTGCTGCTATGCTGTGTAGTAGTATTGTTCACGGTACGAACACAACTTCGCGTTCTGATCAGAGTACTGCTGCCTGCTGTGGTGTGGCTGTTGTACGCTGTAGTAGCTGTGGTAGGATGTAACCGCTACTATAGTTGTGTACATGGTACGTAGCTTCGTTGCGCGTTTCATAGCTCGCCCTGTGATACCTCTGTACCTGGTACGCTGGTACGAGTACGTACCACGTACGTACACGATTAAGAAACGAAAAAAAACAGATGCGGCTCAATTAAAAACGGTTGGGGGATTGCGTGATGCCGAAAGTATCATCACATCACCACCTCAGCTCACAGCAGTAGCACCTCGCTGCCCTGTTGGTCCCTCATACAGCTCAACCCCATATGGTAGAGCACATGGTGCATGGCGCATGGCGCGTTGCGTGCATCGCTTACAGCGTGGATTGCCAAAAACAAAGCAGGCACTTTTTGAAAAAACTTAAAAAGACGGATCGAGCAATTTCGAAACTATTTCGTCGAATCTCATCTTTCTTTGCCGCGTGCTTGTGACACTTCGATCGCGCGGCCTACTACGAGTACCAGTACCGATTTGTTGTGTGCAGCATGCAGTATGCAGCTGGCTGCGCATGACCGCATGAAAGGTTTACGTGCATGATGCCGGTGGCTTCACTGGGTGGTGGATGGCAACAGCGTCAACGGGGCGATTTTGCAAAGACGGCGAGCCTACTGTCTGTGGTGGATGGCAAAAGCTATAAAAAAAGCGCTCTGATTTTGTTTGTTTGATGAGCTCGCCGTCAAAAAGTCACGGCCGCATCCAAGCTTGCTTTTCTTATTGTGGGCAGCTGTGCTCCACACGCGACACACACAACACATACATGTATGTGGCGTGCATTGGCACGCATCGCGTGCAGTCTGGTCTAGGCTCTACTGCCGTAGGTATGAACGTATGAACCTGCTGATGATGTACCCCACAGCAGTACAAAGTAGCCCTGCAGGTAGGTGCTGCTTTGAAGCTTCGGAGTTTTGTCGCGACTGACTTCATCCAAGCCAAACAAAGAAAAGCACACCACAACAACAACACGATTTGAAACAACCAAAACATATCTGCTGACTATCGCCGAGTCTGGCCTGCAGGTTTTCTGCATTTCACCCACTACCTCTTTTTTACCGCTTGTATGTACATATTAATATATATGTATGCACTCACACACCTGTTGTAATATGTTCGGTGTGGGCACCTTTTACTATTTTAGATAATTACGAATGAAATTAGCCCTCACTCTCAAGTCATAATAATACTGATGTACCACTCTGAGCGGAAATGCAAGGACCGTTCGCGTTCAAATATCGATACCTAGAGGCCCTTATATTTAGGTCCAGAATGAATGGTACCAGGTAGATACAGCAGTTGGCTTCAAGTCGGCGTCGGCGGCAGATAGGTGTTACGCTACATACATGCATACAAACTACTACTGCTGTACTACTGCTGTATAATATGTAATATAACTATAAAAATACCACACATCACGTGCACGAAGTCCGACACCAACAACAGCAGCACGTATATGTAATATTGTATACCCTTGTATACACATCCATACAAATATGACCTTGTGTGTGGCATGCTAAAAGGCGAAACTAGTAACTGCTGTGATTATTGCAAATACTGTGAATAAACGTCCAACAACTGCAAAAGTTCACATGGATGGATGGGTGGATGATGGATGACCACGTCGACTGTTCGCTCACAGCTCCTCAAATACTCAAAACGCTAAACAGCTGGCTCAACGCTCAACAGCTATATATTGGTATATAAGTTCAACGCCACACGGAACACGGAACACAGGATCATATTATGCTGCATTATGGCATGAATGCACATGATAGTGCGCTCTTCTTCATGCAGACCAGGTTTATTATGTAGGGGACCAGGTAGTAGGTGGTGTGCGCATGTATATATATCAAAAATCAAAACCCCGGTCACCTACTGTATAATAACGTGGAATCCGACACAAGTCGACGAGGAGGGAAGAAAGTAAGTGCTGAAATATGCTCGCGATAAACATGCAAGGCACGTAACGTTGTGGGGGGGGGGAGAAGAGCCTACTTAGTGACCCCGGATCTGAGCTACGACTACGTAAAGAGGGAGAGAAAAAAGAAGGGCGAAGATATTAGGTGGGATGGACAAAAATAAATAAATAAATAGCGTAGTGGCTCAATAGCCCAGAACCTACGAGGTAGGTGTTTGCCACTACTATTATTACAATAGGAGGTAGCCCTTGTAAGGTGTGGTACTCTACTTGTAGTGCGTTCGGGATTGGAAGTCCGTTATATAGTACCGTTTCCCCTTATTATCGGTGGGTCCCTAAAAAAGGGCTACCTTATGCATTATTTATTAAATTTTGATGTTGAAAAAAACGATACAAAAGTAGTGTACTTCGTGCAGTGCTTTGAAAGTCGCGTCACAACTTCATGTTTAAAAAAAAAAATCACTTCGAGCGTTTCCTGAAGTAAAATCCTTCGGGAAAAATGAAATAGTTCTTCTGGTCTGTCCAGCTATCCTGCCCAAAATAGCCAGTTGAATGTGGCTGAACACACCGAACTTACCTCAAAATAATGTCGGCGTGACGTAACGTAAGAACTTTATCATCTATAATAACTACTGATATAACATGTATATACGCACGAAATACATACCAGGTAAATATGCATCAATCTGTTCGCTACTACTCATACACTACTCCAACAGCGCACTACTGTTTTGCTGCTCCATGGGTGACTGCAGCAACTAATCTGTCGTACGGCCGCCGTCTGTCGTACGCAGAGAGAGTATTCGGCGGGATATCGTAGACGGCGATAATCCTGCCTGCGTGGTACCGATTGCTCTTCTTCTCATCGTGGACTTCCCCGCCACTACTCTACTATTAATACCAGGAGGAGAATCATTCGACTGCTGCTGCTGTAGTACCGCATACAAGAAAAAAAGCGTCCACATCCAGGCGGACTCGCACCACTACTTCCGTTGCTACTGACAGCAATCAGTCGGATATTGTTTTTACCGACACATCTCTAAGGCTGCTAGAGTTGCTCCTCTTAGGGCTGTGCCTGCCGCGGCCGTGAGAGGTGAGAAGACTTGTGAGTATTCTGAGTGACACTGTGTTTCTCAGCTCCCAATAGCAAAATGCACTGGTGACTGGTGACTGACTGTTGACATGCCGGCAACCCCTCCTTCTCACCAACGGCGGCGTACAGTCTACAGCAGGCAGCAGTAGGCAAGGCTGGCACCAACGTTCCGAATGGTGATCACATTGTTTTCTGTCTCCCAATTTATCCAGGATACTTCGAAGTACAGAGTGTATATCAACTTCGTATCAACTTCGTACTGGTGAGAAATCGTACGTAGCTGACAATTAATTGTGTTGGCTGCTATGTATATACGATTAGTACGGTATTACCGCCGTTGTTCTCTGCTGGTATGATATGTACCAGGGACACAAACAGCAGTGCATCTATCTTGGGATATGATACATGCGATACGTATGATCGTATGATATATACTATATACCTCATTTGGACCCATAGCCTACATAGCCTACTATTAATAGATATACCAGAGGGTGTATCATACCTGACGTACATACGAGTGAGTGAGTCTATAGCGACCAAAAATCTACCCGTCCGTGGTGTACATGTATACATGTCGGGTGCGGTTACCAGCCGTCTAGCTAGGTAGAAGGAGGAAGGAACTTTGCAATTATCAGCGCGACTCGCATCACGCTGAGCGGACTTGTCGGAGATCTCCGCGCATTGTAATTGTCCCATGTAACTATTACTGTTTGTTCATCCCACATTCCCTTACTCTACCTCAGGAGCCTGGACTGCTTTTCGTGTGTTGTGCTTGACAGAATGCTGTCCGTTATCCACGTCTGTTTTTACACTTAGTTCTGTGTTTGGTGTCTCTCTAAAGTGTTTTTCGTATAATACAGTAGTGTCTACAGGCAGTGCGATGAACAATGCGATTGTGAAAGCGATTCGAAGCGATATATGATACTATTTCAATACTCACCGTACTGCAGCAATATCATCAACCGGCTACGAGTAGGGTTATGTGTTACGTGTGTGTTGTGTGTTGTGTGGTCTTCACGTGAAACCGTTCTTTCTACCTAACTTCATCAGAAAAGGCCAGTGTGTGTATGTTCTTCGCACCGTCCTTTCTACTTTATACTCGTCGGCATCCCAGTGTCTGTCCTGATTCCTAATCCTAGAGAGATACAAATTATGTGGTCACACAGACTACTCTGACAAACACACAACACCAACAACAACAACAACAACAACAACAGAACGCAAATGAATGGGTAAAACAAATGAAATGCCAACGTACCGGGTACGAGCTATCCTGTAATATCAGCTTAGTAGGCGCGGCTCGTATACCTCATATGTACAATAATATATATTAATAGTAACATTCGTAGCCCATATATATATATATATTTAGTAGTACATAGTATTACATACCTGGTACGTATATGCCTACATGCGTATTTATTCTTATTAATAACACATATACTCTGAACATACTTCGTAGATGCAGTACGTACTGTAGATACATACACGACGTAGACTTGATGCTATTATTATGCAATTAACCTTCGTGACACATTTGTGCCTTCGGGCCATCAATGGATATTGGGGACAGCCAATAGCCCCGTATTATATAGCTCAGGAGCTCCATCACTGGGGCGTGTTTGAAATCGAGACCGCAACCCCGATCCTGCTGTACCACAGTGCCAGCTGTGAGCTGTGGTGGTTGTGTTACACTGACTGCTGTGTGTCTGCCTGCTTGCCGCTTGCGATGCTTTTTATCGACGTTGTCGTTCTGTTCCTCCTTTATGTGGAAATGTCCAAACTGTGTACGCGTAGTACGCGTGGGGCTGATTATTATTATTCTGCTCCTTGTTGCCAATTGTTTTATTGTTGGCAGGTTATTGTTTCGTTGTTTCGTTTCGCTATATGGATGGGCCACGCTGCCCTCGGCAAATCATTTTTTTTTTCGTTTATCGTCATATCATACAGCCCGTAGTTTCGTGCTTTCGCAGATAATCCAACCGATCACCCCCGTACGTTCACAGCAGTTAATAATACAGCAGTAGTGTTTTTTCTTGTGTTCTTCGGATTGGCTTGATGATGAAAAGGTGTACGATCGATCGTATACAATTCGATGCAAGTCAACGAGGGAAGAAAGGGCTGAAGTCTTCTCGCGATAAAAAGCAGTAGCCGTAAATCTGCCCGCGCAGGCATTCGTTCCCGACGGTGATATTATTTTGGCTTCGGCTAACGGCGGCCACCACCCCGACCCGGAACTCTAGCCTAACCCTAACCCTAAGGAGAGGCATGCATGCTTAGTTTGTGTGCCATCTGGTCGTCGTGCTTGGGAAGGCTCTATTATCAATGCGGGCACATCTAAGGAAGTTCGCCTGCGCGGGCAGATTTACGCGAGCCCGATAAAAATGCAAGGCAAGAACCGTAGTGTGGGGGGGGGGGCGTACTCATTTGTTGCTTGCCTTAGTCATTTGACCATTGACCACGCATCCCTTTCGAGACGGAGCTAACGGTAGTGGGGAGGTACTGTACGAGAAGAGCCTACTTTGTGACCCCAGATCTGAGTTACGACTATTGATAGGAAGGAGAGAGAAAAGAAGGGCGAAGACAATAAATGGGATGAATATATATATATATATGCTCGTAGATACATAGTTGAAAGCATGAACCCTTTTCTCGAATGTACCAAGTAAGATGTACCAGTGTACAGCAGTATCGTACACAGTTCGAATATGTAATACTAGGGAATAATCAAACCTACCCGCCGCCACGGCGGTAGGCCCACACACAGCATGCAGTGAAGCAATATGATTTTCACTTATTGTATACACCTGCTTGGTTACTGGCTGTACGTCGTAGGGCTACACGCTATAATATTCTTGTGTGGTTTATCTTGCTCTGATATATATCGTGCTGGTGCTGGCATATATATATATACAGGCTGCGTACACAAGTTGTGTGTGTGTGTTCTACACAATAATCCGTTATTTCCACGTACATGCCCGTCATCGACATCCAGCCAACGAACGATATACACGTGTATCAGCGTGCCAGGTATGTACGGGGTCTTACATGTTTATCGGATTATTTATAACCGTCGACATCCAGCATCTATCAGACTGGCTGACGATGGCACATGATTGATGATTGATTGCATTGCATCACCATCCATCCATTGCATGATAATAATAAAATATATGGGACATAGTATATACATACCATACACATATATACACACATGCTATTGTTATGACACTAATTACTAATAAACCGCGAAAAAGATGGTCCGTGGCCACAGGGCAGGCTCCAAAAAACACACAAAAAAAAAAAGCCCTGGAGGGGTGGAACAAGAATGCATGAATGCATGCTCCAGGGGAAAAATAAAGGGCAGCGGCCAAAAACAGGTACATCTGGTCCGTTCGGGGCCAAAAACAGGTACATACTAAAATCAAGTTTTAAACGCACCCCACGAACCTGCCGTTCCTTGCAACGCAAAGTAGAGTTTTTTCATGTTCTTCGTGCTCGCCCGGTGGCTACGTATACGAGTAGCTGGTATTAATAGTACGAGGAACGAACGCCTGCTGCTGTATTCTCCCTTCTCAGCTTGCGACACCCCTGGTATTCCAAGTCAACCACAATCCCGAAGGGGAGCCTTCCATCTCGTATTATTTCGGCGGAGGTGTGCAGGCAGATATATATGTGTCTCGCTCGAGTGGCGTGTGGTGCGAGGTGCGAAGGGAGGAGGGGGTCTCCGCGTACGTCGGCATTTGTATAGGGAGCATAGGGTGGAACTATGAAGGGCTTAAAAACGACAAAAAAAAGTGAAAGTCAAGCAGAGTAGACAAAATCAGGTATACCTGGGCTTTAAAGAGAGGCAAAAACAGGTACAACGAGTTTTTGACCAATGGCAGGGCACGTAGAGTGAGTTTTTTACTTGTGTTTAAGTACGTACCTGTTTTTGGCCGCAAACGGACCAGGTATACCTTTTTTTGGCCTCTGCCCAAAAATAAACTGCAGCAGACATTAATTAGCAGTTATACTAGAGGTGTTACCCTTTTGCCAATTACCCGGGTACTCGCGAGTATTACCCGGCTTGCTAATACCCGTCACGGGTACGAGTAACACTTCATACTCGCCGAGTATTTGGGCCCCGGGTACCCGGGTACCCGGGTACCCGGGTACTCGTTGGTTTACGTTGGAAACTCCGGGGATGACACCTTATCATCCCCTAAATCACGTCCCCTGGGCAGTATCTCGTACATAGTCTCCACAAAACCCTTTTCAAAATGAAAATGCTGTCTCACAATGCTGGTACAAGAAAATCAGGATTTATGGGCGAGGTACCTCGCCCATAATAGATAGTATAGCTGTCGCTAGGAACTCGCGCAGTAGGATATTAGTAACTGTCGTCAATTTGTGTGCATTGGTGGGGGGAAAACATGCAAAGACGTCGACGACGTGCCCTCTGCCCTCCCTTCAGGCGGTACACGCGCATGATGGTGCAGGCTACGGCAATGAGGATCTGCTCCACTTGCGTGAGACCCTGGAGTTCTAGAGGAGCATTCCCCGGGTCCATGTCATTGGCGTTGCAGAAAGCCTTTGTCGCTTTTCTATTTCGTTGGTAGCGTTAACAGCTGCTCGATGAAAATCAATACACAGGAGCAAAAGCAGCAGTTGAAATTAAGTTTTCCTGTGTAGTTACTATCAATTTTCCTGTACGTCGCATATTCTGTAGTACGTTTACTACAGATATTACCCTAACCCGAAGTCTTGGTTTTGTAAAGGAATAAAAAATTACTTCGTTTTTGTATGATGGGTTTTAAATGATTTGGTTTTTGTATACGGGGTTGAAAATTACTTGGTTTTAGCATTGGTGATGAAATGACTTGTTTTTTGTAAGGTGGGTTGGATATGACTTGGTTTTAGTGTCAATAATGAAAATGACCTGTTTTTTGTATGGTGGTGCTGAAATGACTCGGGTTTTGTATGGTGGGTCTGAAATGACTTGATATTGTATGGGGGGTCTGGATTGACTTGATTTTGTTAAAGGGGGTCTGAAATGACTTGAATTTTATGGGGGGTCTGAAATGACTTGAAATTGAATGGGAGGTCTGGATTGACTTGATTTTTGGTATGGTGGGTCTGAAATTACTTGAATTTGTATGGGAGGTCTGAAATTACTTGGTCTTTGTATTGGGTTGGCAATGACTCGGCTTTTGTATAGTGGGTCTGGAAATGACTCGGCTTTTGTTAGAGGGGTCTGAAGTTACTTGACATTGTATGGGGGCCTAAAATGACTTGATTTTTTTGTGGTGGGTTTGAAAGGACTTGAAATTGTATCGGGCGTCTAAAATGACTTGGCTTTTGTATTGTGGTTCTGAAATGACTTCAAATTGTATGGGGGTCTGGATTGACATGAAATTGTATGGTGGGTCTGAACTGACTTGATTTTTGTATGGCGGGTCTGGAATGACTTGATTTTTGTATAGGGGGTCAGCAACTTGTCAACGCAAGAGTCCGGGGTTCGAGACCAGTGTACGACTCCCTGCTTATTTTTTTGTAAGAGTACGAGTATATGCAACGTAGTAAACAGATACAATTATGAGAGTTGCAGTACGTCTACTGTATAAATAAAGCAAACATGGAGGCATACAGAACTTGTACGAGTAGAGTAACAGGTGGCGCAGTGACTTGTCAACACAAGAGTCCGGGGTTCGAGACCCGTGTATGACTCCTAACTTTCTTATTTTTAAGTTAGAGTACAACGTAGTAGACAGATAAAATTCTGAGAAATTGATGAAAAGTGCGAAAAAAAGTAGCAGACAAAATAAAAAGCTGAGAATTTGATGAAAAGTGCAGACAAAATCAATAGTTTAGTCAAGTAAGAAAACGGCCATGGCTATTTTGCGAGAGGTCCCTATGCTATCACAAGAGACTTGGTCAAAAATTGAAACTCGCATCAATAAATACCAATTCCCTCATATGCTCTGTTTTACGAGCCTGTCAAGGTTGATTTCGATTTGTTTTTGTGGATCGATAACTACCACCGAGGAACATATATTCCAGGTTAAATTTTGACTGTGAGCAAAACCCAACTCTTAAAAACAACAAAGTACTAAAAAAAAAATCATTCTCATCGGAAAGGCAATTCTCGAATTAGGAAAATCGGTTGTTACATGCAATTCGGTGCTTTTGTGGCGCGTAGTTTGTTGTTTTGTTGGTATGGTTGTATGAAAATCATTGTGGCACAGGGTTGGTGTGCCGAATGTTGTAGAACAACCTTCTTCGAGTCTACCCGTTGCAGCGTTGAGGACCAAACATGATACATAATGTGCCGGGTACCCGGGTACCCGGTTGTTAGACGGGTACCCGGCTGTTAAACGGGTACCCGGGTACCCGCCCAAAATGGACGTATATACTCGCGAGTACCCGGGTATTTTTTTCTGATTTAAGACGGTACCCGTTTAGGGCGGGTACTCGTCGGGTAACACCTCTAAGTTAGACGCATGCTAGGGTAGAGGTGCACCATTTTTGCCTTCTGAGGGTGGCGACTTGAGGAGCTCTATACTAATAGTAAGTCAAAAACTGATTTGGAGAAAAAAAGATGCTACATGATGTGACATCCCACAGGCTCCATGTATACAATGACACATATTGCAACACGAAACTGAAATGCCGACGAGTTTGGGTTAAGGAGGCTTTACTACTTTACTAGGTCATTCAGAAAACGATTTAAGCCAAAAAAAGGTATACCTCTACTCTACCTCTACCGTAGCACGCGTCGTTAGTACACAATATACAAAGTACAACGAAGTACCGTACGATATACTCGTATAGTATGTATATAACTATACAATGTACATCACTAACTGCGTTGGGGGGGGTACTCATTTGCTGCTTGCCTTGTCATTTTGAACCATTGAAGGGGGGGGGGGGGGGGGCGTACTCCATCTGTTGCTTGCCTTAGTTCATTTGACCATGACACGCGACCCCTTTCGAGAAGGGGGGGGGGGGGATAAGAAAAGTAAGAGAAGGGATAAGGGCGGGGGTTATTGTTATAGCGAGTGCACTACTCGTACTATGTATCTTTCGACCTTTGGCACTTGTATTGCTACGTACATAGCTACTCGTGTAGTACACTATAGTATCGACTTTTTCTTCTACTTCTCACAGTCTGTGACCACACTGCACATACTTTTTATCTCTCTAGGATTAGTAATCAGGACAGAAATCAGGACAGACACTGGGTGTACTCGATGGCCCCCGTGGTTCAGCAGGTAACTACGAAGCCTTTTGAGTTGGAAGTCGAGAGGGTTCGAGTCTCTGTACGACGGAGATTTTTATTCTCAAATGACACCAACTGTCGTGAGCGCGTGTTATATATTATAGCGTGGGTGAGCACAATTCGACGAGAGTTGACGAGGGAAGAAAGTGCTAAAATCTTCTCGCGATAAAAATGCAAGGCAAAAACCGTAGTGGGGAGGTACTGTAGGAGAAGAGCCTACTTAGTGACCCCGGATCTGAGTTACGACTAAAGAGGGAGAGAGAAAAGAACGGCGAAGATAATACATGGGATGGACAAGAAAAAAATGTAGTCGGGTAGTACGTAAAGAGAACGGGTTTAAAGTTTAAAGTTTTAGGTGAAGACAACACACATTGACTGTAAAATGCAACGGGAAAAAGAGTAGGAGGAGGAGGAGCGTTTTGCACATACAAAGTATAATTCATCTTCTTCTGTATGCGGACCACGCACGTAGATATATGACACATGACACATGACACATGTTATTCAGTATTCATACGCAGTATAAACTGTCTTATATGTGCATATATATGTGCATATATAGTATATACTATAGCTAGTGGTGATGTGGTGGTATTAAATAGTGATGTGGTGATCACATGGTTGACGGCATGGCAGCTGGTGCAGAGTGCAGAGGTCTTGTGGTTTCTATAGGAAACCATCAAACATAAAGCAGTCGTCGGGCTTCAACCACACGTATGATATATCGATGATAGCCTATTATAATAATATCATCATATAATAACACATGAAAATGAAGACATATACATATCATATATATATGCTTGAATGCAAGGCACGTATACCGTACGCGTAGTGGGGAGAGGGGAGAAGAGCCTACTTAGTGACCCCGGATCTGAGTTACGACTAAAGAGGGAGAGAAAATTCGAACGAAGAAGGGCAAAGATAATAAATATTATGGACAAAAAAGAAAAGAAAAAGTAGCGATTTTTTAATAGCAGCGCATATTCTAAAAAAAATAAAAAAAAGGAAAATAATTCGATTCATTTCCCGGCGTTTTTACGCGGGTGGCTGTAGCTTTAAAGATTTTTGCGTTTTTTCCCCATCGAGGTGCCCTCAGCAACGCCGCCACCACGAGCGCTATAAGTTGGATGCCCAGCGTGTTAATAGCCGCACCCAAAAGAAAACATCAAGAGCTATCCATAATATATTTCAACTCGGCTCAACCCATCGGGGTGCATGAGATATCAAGCAAAGGGTACAAGGAATCTTCTTCGTCGCTGCTGAAAGCAACACAACACGTGCATCGTACAAAAACTACATTAAAAAATCGATCTGGCAGTGTCCGCAGTGTCCCCGATGCCGAACTATGAAGTCATACAGCAAGTGTTTTTATTTCCCTTGCTTCCCAGGTGCCTCTTTTTAAGGTGCCACTCGACGCCCGTTCGATCGCGGGGAGGGCACTCACCCCACCACAGTAGCAGCAGCAACAGCAGCAAGCAGCACCAGCAGCCTCAAGCTCACTAGGCTTGAGGATGTTGTCATCGTCGTTTTTGTTTGCCTCGTCTGTTTTGCTCGTACTTGTGCTCATTTTTACGTACGAGTAGTCGTATGATACCTCGAGTACTCACCACACACAGCTCACGGGGCCTTACTTTTCAACTCTGGTGGTGTACATGGCAAGCCCTGGTCATACTCGTCAGGGGCTGCCTCCATCTGGAGCAGCTTTCTGCGTGCACACTGCTGCGAGCTGCGGGGGCGGGGCTGGCCTCGTCCAAAAAACGACTCGTACCGACGAAACTCTCAAGATGCCCCTGATCCCTTTTTGTTGGTGATCCAGGCGTATGAAACCCTACTTGAATCAAGTCAAATCAATGCGACACGAAAACCGACGGCGGTTAAAAAGAGCGACACGTTTTCCGACGGCGTGGGTGAACACAAAAAAATCGCCGAAAAAGTGCTTGCTATAATAATAATATAATACTCGTAATCGTGCTGCTCATGTTAGATATGAGTAAGATAAGATAAGACCATACACGAAGAGCCCGTCTGGTTGACTATGCCTGCCATCTACTCAACCCATCACTTCCCGTCAACCACTGTAGTATCATGTATCATATCTTGCACGTATTAGAATTTAGCAGAATTTAGGATTTCTATTCTACATGACGAGCTTCACCATTTCAATGACGAGTTTCGTCAATAACGTTGTTTCAAATGTCAAATCACAAATCACCCATTTTGATGCTCGCAATAAGGTGAAATCTGACCCAATATCTAACGTAAAATTCCCAAATATCAGACCAAGATCCGAAGTGTTAGCAGTCCGCTATGATGATGATGAGGATGACGGAAGTGGGCCAGGCCCGGGGGGGGCTAAATGCGAGGACACTCGAAACAGCCATGCCGGGTGTTACTAGCTGCAGCGGCAGCGGTAGCGGCGGCGGTGGTGCTAGAAGAGGATATCCAGGTGCGGATTTATTCGATCGAGCGAAATGACGCGTAAAATGTTGTGAAAAAACGGAAAGCGAAGACAAAAAGATAAAAACGGGGAGGGGGGGGGGGTATTCTTTTCTGCGATGCCCGGTATATACGCGTGTAGGATGCAGGTATTCAGCCAGGGGTGTGTACAGAAAGCAGAGTGTTATGTACGTGTGTTTATGTGCCGAAATTGCATTGATTGTAACATTGGTACCAGGTATATACCACCACAGAGTTTGTGTCTCTCTAGACTCTAGGATGAAGAATCAGCACCGACACTGCGTGTGTTGGCTGCTCGACGGGTACAAATGACAGTTTACGCACGCAGTGTAACAATAGTAGCACTATTTGTAGTGGGTATCGTGCGTCTCGAAGGTAGTTGCCGAGCTAAAACAACGGAGCGAAAAGACGAAGCGAAAGAAGCGGAATTGGAACGGGGGTGTACGTACTTCTTTTAGTTTTTTTTTCTTGCATGGCCGTAGTCGTATGACCATGTTCGGGACGGGGGGTGGGGGGGTGTAAATCGAACAATTACTGTTAACATGGTTACTTCCACTGAGTAAAAATGGTGAATAATGAACAATCGTTTTTTGTGTTTCTGGTCATTTTTCGCGATTGTCACCTATTTTTGACAAACGCTGCATATTGACGGATGGCGCATAAATAAAATGGTAATTGCATACCAGGTACATATATATACCAGGTAATAACAAGAATTCGTGCATAGATTTCCCTTTTGGTTTTGGTTTCCACACGTATTGATTTTTTGTTCCGGGCAATGCTGATGCTTATGAGCGATCAACGTTGAGGCTCATGCCTTACATCATATTCGGATGGCAACAAACCCCTATTATACTATGATATATATACGTAAGTAATTGTCATGGTATTCATGATATCCCCGTTTCCCCTGTATTGTTGTGGAGGCGGTATTATATTTATATATTCCTCTGAGAAGAGGAATACTTGCCCTCCTGCTCAACACTTCTGGAGAGGCAAGGAACCACTAATAATATGAACCAAACACGTGTGCGTGCGAGTGATTGAGAGTAACCAGAGTGAACCTTCACACAATGTAAACACTAGTCGCACCATCGAGGGGACAAATATCACGCAGAAGTGCACAGCAAAAGCGGCAGATTTTCGGTGTAATAATACCAGAGTACTGTTTTTATTGTGCTATTATATGACTTACCCCCAGGCTGGGCAATCGATCCATCCCGCCGTAGCTCAGTAGCACGAAGTGTACGAGGTACCTGGTGGGTACTACAGTAGTTAATCCCTCCAACATACCGCATCGGCCTGTCTCTGCTCTTATATCCTAGCAGAGTATAATACATTGGGTACCCCTATTTAAGAACGCCTCGTGACAATCTTGAGCCATAACTACACCTTATTGCTCTTATCTGTATTGGGAAATACAGACCTGGTAGCTTTTAGTATATAGGCGGGACACGCCGGTTGTTTTTCGCTCTTAGATCGGTACTGCATTAGTACAGTGTAGTACAGTGTAGTATTATTGCAAGACCCACACGAGGGTAGAGGGCCCGCATTTTGACTCAATACTTTCTAGGTCGGTCGCCTCGATGGTCTAGTGGTAACCTCGAACGCTTCCAAACGTTGATGTCTGGAGATCGAATCTCACGTGGGTCGGACTTTTGAGTTTATTTGCAAAAAAAAAAAAAAAACGAATCAACTGCTGAGAGCGCCTATTAATAGTAGCGTGGGTAGCACAATTCGATGCGAGTCGACGAGGGAAGAAAAGGCTGAAGTCTTCTCGCGATAAAAATGCAAGGCAAGAACCGTAGTGGGGGAGGGGGGAGAGGAGCCTGCTTTGTGGCCCCGGATCTGAGTTACGACTAGGGAGGAGAGAGAAAGGAAGGGTGTAGATAATAAATGGGATGGACAAAAAAAAAAAAAACGTCAAATACCGGAAAGTTTTGAGTGTATATTATACTTTTAGTACTTATAGTACACAATGGTATATCTGTTGTAGGAGTATGCCTATATAGCGCGTAATGCATACCGGTAGGTAGAGGTGCTGGTGGGGTCAATCGAACAAACCATCTTCGAGGTCGTGTTCCGAGTGAGATGTTGAGCTCCTCACATTAAGGAGCTCACAAAATAATAAGACACCACCCCTATAAGGCCTTTCTCTGTACAGTAGGGGTGCCCCAGTAAGGCGGTGGTGTGCCAGAGCAATATAGACCGCCTTATAGAGGGAAGCCGCCTTATTCATTCCAGGTTATGAGCGCCATTCCTCAGTCGCACGAAGCGACTCGACCGCCTTATAGAGGGATACCGCCTTACTCAGACCGCCTTATAGAGGGATACCGCCTTACTCAGACCGCCTTATAGAGGGATACCGCCTTACTCAGACCGCCTTATAGAGGGACCCCTACTTTAGTACTTGCCCGGTACGGGTATGTCATGTTCATGCATTTCAAACTCATTATATTTCCTCAGCTTTCTGGACCGCTGTAGTATCGTTGTTCGCCCGGGAAAGGGGGTTCACAAGAAAAGAAGCTTTGTTGGGACGTTTAGAAGCGACCACTATTTAACGCTGATCATCAGCATGAGCTATTATGGCGGATTTTGAAGTAATGTACCGTCGCAACCAGTCACATATGCCCACATAAATATGGTAGGGCGATCGCGCTTCTACCGCGACACTTCTGTTGTCCGTTCTTTACATGGTTCTTTTGACATATAAATCACGGATGCCTTGAGCCATCTACGTATATGCTATTTGTTAGACATCCCGCACGTCAAAGTGACGAGGGAAGAAAGGTGCTGAATCTTCTCGCGTAAAAAGCAAGGCAAGAACCGTAGTGGGGGAGGAGGGAGAGGAGCCTACTTTGTGACCCCGGATCTGAGTTACGACTAGGAAGGAGAGAGGAGAAAGAAGGGCGAAGATAATAAATGGGATGGACAAAAAAAACAACAACAATCGAATATCACGCTTCAACCGATGAGACTCCGGTTCGGGCAAAAAGGTGATGCAGGGTTCGTCCCATTTGTAGCATTATACTCTAAATTGGTACGCGTCTATTGCGAAGGTATAGCAGAATCATGGGGATTAAGGGTCACCGATACCCGGCACCCCCCCCCCCCCCGCCCCCCTATACGGTGCACGCCTCCACTTTCATCATGGGGAGAGTTCAGCTCATCGTCTTCCCTCGTCGACTTGCATCGAATCGTGCATACGCACGCTGCTATATATTAGAGGGTGTTTGCAAATAATTTCGTTTGAACCATATTGGTTAATAGTTTTCTTGTAGTCTGTTTTGCCTATAAAATAGCAAAATCCCAAACCCACCAAACAATTGAAGCATCCTAAAGGCTGCGGGGAAAAGCTCTCAAAACGACGCTTTTAACCCATGCATTATTCTTGGGTTGGGGTAACTCTGTAGGCCTTCAGATTCACCTGTTTAACCTTAGTTGTCATTCAATGATGCTGGTTGCTGGTTCCCCCCCCTCCCCTCCCCCCCCGGTTCTTAGTAGGATACAGCTCACCCTTCATGCAACTCACCCAACACCTCACGGCGCTTCGTGCTTGGTGCTAGCAATGTTTGCCTGTTTGGTGGAAACCCGACATGCTCCGTCCCGGCATTGTAGGGATGCGAGGGTCTATGGTCATACGACTACGGCCATGCATAAAAATGAAGTATGACCCCCCCCCCCCCCCCTGGTCACCATTCATGCGACTCGTCCAACGCTCCACGGCGCTTTGCGCTTTGGTGCAGGCGTTGTCTGCCTGGTCGGTGAAAACCCGACGTGCTCCGTTCCGGCAATTGTAGGGATGCGAGGGTCTACGGTCATACGACTACGGTCATGCGTGACATGAGTACAGCCCCCCTCTGGTCCCGCCAAAATGTCCGTTAGATTGTTCCGTTAGATTGTCGGTACATCGGTACATTGCAATACCGTTTTTATGATAAAGTGTACCGATATCCTTGGCGAGGTGATCCATCGCTATTTCTTATTTGATAATGGGTGTAATCTACACTTAACTTCGGTATACCAGGGTGGATTTCTTATTTGGTAATGGGTGCAGTCACAGTCTACACTAACTTCGGTATACCAGGGTGGATTTATTATTTGATAGTGGGTACAGTCTACACTAACTCCGGTATAACGGCTCCCGAATTTCTTCATTTCCTGTAAATCTCGGCCTGACTTTCTTATTTTTGCTCGTTTTCGTATTAGGTGCCCTGTACTGCACGCCTATCTACAGTACTGCTGTATTACTAGTTGGCGATCACACCGCGCATCACACTGCCTGTTGCTGTTGTTGTCGTATATAGTATATAGTATATAGTATATAATGCATGTCTACGAAACATCGCTCGCTGCCATGTTTGTTGGTTTTGTTGGCACGGTGTGTCTTTATGCTGCCATGTTGTCATCGTGCTGCTGCTGTGGTTGATGTGATGGACGCTGTCTTCCTCTGGTCTCGATAACGAAAGTAAAAATAAACAGATGCAACTGCGAAAGACTCGTATATATCGTGTCCTTCGAAGGTGAAAACTAATTCATGACTTGAATTAGTATGAATTAATAAAAAAAAATGGCGTTGTATCGTAAGTTCAAGTGAATTTACCAACCGGGGGCCGGGTGTCGTAATATTACCATAGACTTATTTCCGCAGGTATCCTTGGGGAAAATCCACTCGGACTGAGTGTGGGGGTCACGTACGGTAGTCGACCACAAGAACTACAGTAGCAGCAGTAGTAGTAGTAGTAGTAGAAGTAGCAGTAGCAGTAGTAGTAGTAGTAGTAGTAGTAGTAGTAGTAGTAGTAGTAGTAGTAGTAGTAGTAGTAGTAGTAGTAGTAGTAGTAGTAGTAGTAGTAGTAGCAGTACTCGTTCGACTGAACTGATAGGATTTCGCGCATTCAAATAAGAATGAACTGATGCGAGTACCACATCATACGTGTACGCAGTTTGTTTGTTTGTCTGTGTCGAATGTTTTAACATGCAATGCCACCAGCAATGCTACTACTAATAGTAATATTACTATACCAGGTACAATATATATATATAAATACTATTATTATCATCCTTGCCATCCGACAGCAGTGTGTTGTAGCCTGGGCTTCAACGCTGATAAAAACAAGAAGAGCCCTCTCACTGAGTTTGCAGTACTGTACCTTCCGCATCTACTTCTGGGTTGAACTTTATACACTCCACGTCCATTTGCTGGCCTTACTCCTTCCTTCTCACATACTACTGTACTACACGACCTTCAACGCTGATTACTCATAAAACACTCCCCGAATAGAAATATTTAACGATATCAGGTACTGCTGCGTGTGTTCTTCACAATATAAGTGATACCAGGTACTATGTTTCCCCTCCAACAGCGTCTAACTCAAATATGGACCCCCTCAATATCGCTATCCTTTCCGTTTCAACAGCACCACCACCACCACCACCACCACCACCACCGCCACCACCACCACCACCGGCAGCAAGCACCGCCCTCTTTCTGGACGCTGTGAGCATCGTCCTCAACGACCACGATGCTAACGGCTCTCAATGGTTCAAATCAACGGTCAACCTCCAGCTGGTGTCCCTGCAAGCCTGCACGGCCTGCCGCACCTCCAGGAAGTACCACGTGCGCGTGCCCTGGGGCACCCCCCAGTGGATGTGGGCCCCTGCCCTCCGCCACCACGCCTACAACCTCTTAGAGACGCGCTTAAGGGCGGCGCGGCAGGGCGACGTTGCTGCCACCCCCCTCCCACGTGTTCCTGTCTTGCGAGTCCGCGGGATGACGTGGGGGTTATCGACGACGAGTGCCCTGTTTCTCGAAGGAAACGAGTTCGTGGCAGGGCTAGAGGACGTGGTGTTCGGCGACTATTTCAACGATGACATCAGCGATGTCGTCTGGCCCCGGGAGCTCAAGAGGCTCGCGTTCGGGAGAGAGTTCAACCGCACGATAGGCTCCGCTGATTGGCCGGCGTCGCTCCGGGATCTGACGTTTGGAGACTGGTTCAACCAGGCGCTGGAGAGCGTGGTGTGGCCGTCCGAGCTGCGGACGCTGACTTTTGGAAACCTGTTCAACATGCCGGTGGAGGCGGTCGCGTGGCCGCCATCGCTACGGCAACTGTCTCTAGGGTTTTGCTTCAACCAGGCCGTCGCGGGCGTGGTGTGGCCGGCATCGCTAGAGCGGCTTACCTTCGGGCACAACTTCAACCAGCCGCTGGACGATGTCGTCTGGCCGCCATCGCTGCGGCGGCTGACGCTCGGGCACTGCTTCAACCAGGCCCTCGACGGCGTCCGCTTTCCGCCGCGCTTGCAGGAGCTAACCTTCGGCAGAGCGTTCGATCGGCCGGTCGCCCACGTCGCGTGGCCCCCGTCTCTACGACACCTCTCCTTCGGGTGCGCGTTCAGCCAACCAGTCGAAGAAGTCCGCTGGCCGCCGTCGCTGCGAAGGGTCACGCTGGGAGACGCGTTTGACCACCCCCTGCAGGCGGTCAGCTGGCCGAGTGGCCTCGTAGAGGTGGCCATTTTGTCGTTCCGGCCCGGCGGCGGCGGCGGCGGTTACTCTCACCCTCTCGCTGGGGTGCGGTGGCCGGCGGGCCTAAAACGGCTCACGGTTCGCTGGGGGACCAATCTGCACGGGCTAGCGCTCCCTCACGGAGCGAAGGTTGTCCGAATCAGCCACCAATGAGTAGAGGTGGAGAAAGATAGTTGATTAGCCTTTCCATGGTCTGTGATTTACCGTAAAGAGCGGTTGAGATCGCACCGGGGTGCGATCGTTCTTTTTTCTTTTCTTTTTTCAGCGCTCGATTATTCCGGAACGAGCAGGTTTGCCAATATATCCGTACAAAAGTCGTTTGCGGAAAGATTTGGTCGAGGACTACTACTACTACTACCGATTATTACCAAATTCATAACACTCTTGTCCGAAAATATTGTCCCCGTTCAGCGTCTACATCATAGGTTTACATTGCCGGCCAAATAAAAGAGTTAAAATATGTGAAGTACCATTATGTCCGGAAATATAAGGGCGGCTTGGGTATCTGTTCATACCGTGAACACGAAAATTTGGGCTTATATTTTCGGACAGGGTGGTAGACCGAAATAGATGTGCGTCGGGGAAAACAACTTGTAGCTTGGCGACAGAGCAATACGCCTCGATATATGTGGAAACCTTTGTAAACACCCAATGGGCCACATGCCAACGCGTCGCATGTAAAACACGCCGCATGTAAACACACCGCATGTAAACATGCCGCACGTAAACACGCCGCATGTAAACGTGCCGCATGTAAACCCGCCGCATGCCAACACTCCGCATGCCAAAACTCCGCGTGTAAATGCGCCGCAGTTTGATGCGTCAGCAGTGGTGGTGGGCGGTGGGGCGGTGGTGCCTGCGAGCGAAGTTGCGCCGGGTGTTGAGCTTTATAGAGAGTTTTACACCTGAAGCTGGCTGCCCGATGCTGCTATTTGTGTGTGTTGTATGTGTTGTATGTTATGCTGTATGTTACCAGTACATGTTATAGATTATAGAGGAGGACGGGTGAAGAGCGGTGGGACAGCTTAGGCTTGGGCGTGCTATTATAGCATCATAAAATAATACCCCTTGTGCGTGCTGTAGAGTCGCCTGTGGGGAGACTAGGGAAGGGGGGGGGGGGTGTAGACATTAATATTCATGATCGTAGTCGTATGACCATGGACCCTCGCATACCTACTTACAATGCTGGGACGGAGCACGTTGGGTTTTCACCAACCAGGTAGACACTGCTTGCACCAAGCGCGAAGCGAAGCACCGTGAGGTGTCGGGGGGGGAGGCGTACTCATTTTTTGCTTGCCTTCGCAAATTGACCATTGACCACGCATCCCTTTCGATACGGGGGGGGAGGGGGGGGTATTCATTGTGATTAATTCTCCGTAGTCGTATAGCCATAGACCCTCGCATCGCTACCATGTAGGGCGGAGCTCGTAGGGTTTTCACCGACTACCAGGCCTTGAATGGTCGCACCGAGCACAAAGCGCCGTAAGGTGTTGGGCGAGCCGCGATGGAATAGGGGGGGGGGGATCGTATCACGGCTGAGTAGTATGCCATAAGCGGTGGGGGGGGGGGGGATGAAGGGCAGGGCAGGGCTTGTGGGCGGGGTTAAAAGGGTATTAGGAGATGTTAGGAGTTATCAGTGAGTGTATGTATTGGGCGACTTGTTTTATCAGGTTGGTGCTTCAATACATTTCTGGTCGCGTCTTTTTCAGCCAGGGTTAAATCCACAGGTCATGGACCCCCCCCACGCCCACTGAAGTCGGTGTCATATTTTTTTCGACGTACATCGCGGGTTCGGGTTGCCTGGCTGGGGTCGGATGGTCGGGTCGGGACGGGTCGGGACGGGTCTGGTTCGGTCAGATCGGGTCGGGTCGGTCGGGTCGGGTCGGGCAATAATACCATAGGTCACATACATGATCCCATACGATGCTGATTATCAGAAGATGTTACGCTCGAATACTGAGTGTCCTATAATATCATGGGTCGGGTCGGGTCGGGTCGGGGATCGGTCGGGACGTGTCGGGTCCGTCAGACGTTGGGTCCGGATCAGATCGGGTCGGGTCGGTGGTCGGGTCGCTGGTTCGGTCGGTTGGGTCTGGGTCGGGGGCTTTGGTTCCACGACATTCATTGTATATTCAAGGTTGCGCTCCAGGATGTCGGAATTTGCGGCATACCTATCGGTGACAAATATGTAGTGATGTAGATCAACTAGATACAGTACTACGCATATGTCCGTAATCGGGAACTGTGTGCGAATGATCTTATTTATGAGCACCGAGCTGCAGACTCCCGGTCTCTCTCGCGAAACGGCGGTCTTGGTTTAAGGGTGGTCGGGTCGGGTCGGGTTGGGCCGAGTCGAGTCGAGTCGAGTCGAGTCGGGCCGGGTCCGGTCAGATCGGGTCCGGTCGGCCTTGGTGGGTTTCAAGTTATCACGGGTCGGGTCCGGTCACCGCTGCAAAGGTAGCCGGGATCTCTCCTTTGCACAGCAGTGCGGGCGTAAAGAAAATCCTTGTGGAGAGATTGAGCAATGTACCACAATGTACCAAATCCCGCAAGGTGTCGACAACCTCGCACCCTATCGAGCTCTACCAATGAGAGATAAAAAAGAATAATTATATTTACCAGGGAGAAGGCGTGCCCTGGTCAGCATCGACATCCCTGTGTCCCCTCCCCTCTGTAAGGAACCTTGTCGCACTTGGGCATCGAATACATTATAGTTGCGGTGTTCTTCCAATCTATACGTACACGCGGGCTGGCTATTTTGTTTTAGTTCTACGTACCGTACAACTTTGAATGTACTTGTTTTGCGTCGTACGTATGGTAGCCCATTAGGGTTGCCCGTCGGGCTGAGGGGACAATATGTTATCGAAGTGGTGTTATAAGATGACTAACACAAGTACGTACGAGTCAGGGGTCGCAGATTTCGGCCAAGATATTAGTGACTGACTATTACTGACTTTTACGGACTATTAGTGGCTGATTTTTACTGACTGTTAGTGACATACTACTATTTTAGTGACTATTAGTGACTATTTGTGACTATTGGTGACTAGGACTATCCTCGACTGAGGAACTACCCAATAAGGCATGTGCCTTAGCCTAATAAGGCATGCGCCTTATAAGGCATGCCTTAGAAGGCACGCGCCTTGGCCTTAGCCTTAGAAAGGCATGTGCCTTATAACCCATGCCTTATGGAATATAGTTTGTTCATATTAATAGTATACGAATACACTTATAAAATTGCAGGCTAAAGCTCGCAGAGCGCTCGACAGCTCTTTTCAGACGTAGATTTGAGCATTTTTCGCGATATTTCGCGATGAGGACCACCTGGCGGCCCGCAACTCCCTCATCGTGCTCGCCGACCCCTGATCTGCCTACTCTGCCAAGGGCGGCCTTGGGCAATAGTATCACACTATGACATATTATCGTAACAGGCCACGGGATTGTCCATCATCGGGTTCACTGGAAGTTTCCTTTTTTTTTTATCTCGAAATCAGTTTTCGGGTGACGTAATATCAGTATAGAAATAGTATAGAGCTCCTGTATTACTGCTATAATCAAGTGATTATCATATCCTCACAAAACTTGCAAGTGTAACCCTATCGCCTGCTACGATAGAATAGAGGTACTGTTAATAACGCGTGCTACGGTAGAGGTAGAGGTATACCTTTTTTTGGCTGAAAACAAAATCTGAATGATGGAGAGATCCTTAACCCAAAATCGTCAGACACACATTATCACATTATTGTGTTGCGATATTTTTCGCAGTATACTTAGTTAGGGCCTGTTTTAACGAAGAAGAAAAAAAATCAATTTGGATTTTTTTTTATTCAAATCCGCTTTTCATTGGTCAACACACGCACCAGCACCAAAGATTAGGATCTTGGGGCATAAAATTGGTGCTGGTGCGTGTGTTGACCAATGAAAAGCGAATTTTTATTTTTATTTTTCCAAATTGAATTTATTTTATACTCGTTAATACGGGCCCTTAGGTCGTGGGATCGTCCATCGGGTAGACTATTTAATTGTAGCACTTTTCGTTTCCTACGAACCCATTTTTCGGTGTCGTATGGAGCTCATGAGGAGCTCAGAAAAAACCGGGTGAAACTCTATCGTGGCTGATTGTTTTTGGCTGAAACGTTTTCGGAACTGAGAAGCATGCTATTATACGATAGAGGTGCACCTGCATACAGGCCGTGTTTTTGCCTTCTGAGGGTGGTCACTTATTGTCACTTAAGGAGCGTCATACCTCACCCAAGAAACGATTTTGGAGGCAAATAAAACTGCTGCCGGATGAGAAATCCCACGACCGAAGTATACTCTGAAACATTATTCGTAAAAAAAATGAAAGTCCGACCAATTTGGGTTAAGGAGCCCGATCGTTCAGAAAACGATTCAGCCGAAAAGTGCTACCTTTACCGTAGCACGCGTGATGACAAATAATATTATTGGGGCTATGCACCGAATCTCCATGAGTAGGGTGAAACGTTCACTGTCTCAAGCTGAAGAGATTTAGATTCAAATTGTTTAGGGAGTTGGACCCTCCCACGAGCTGACTCGGACGAGAGATTTCCGGGTTCAATGTTGAGTAGGCGTTGATTTATTGTTGCTGTCTACCCCCCCCCGAAGCAGAACAACAGTCGTATGGGAAAGCTAGCCGGACGAAGATCGAGAGATCACCGTTAACGCGCGTCTGAAGGGGCAAGGATTTTCATTAGAAATCCTTGCCCATAAGAATGGGGAAAGATATCTGCCATGCGCTTTTCGGCCGCAAGAAAAATAAGAAGAATATCATTATTGTGTTACAGAACGTTTCATTCAATACTTAAGCCATGGGATTGTGCATCGGGTACGTATGTACCACTTTTTTACGTATTTCCCTCCAAAACCAGTCTTTGATGTAGTATTAGTATAGAGGGTCCTTAAGTCACCACCCTCAGAAGGCAAAAATGGTGCACCGCTACCGTAGCATGCGTCGTCGGTGACCTCATGAAAAAACCTAACGCGTAACAAAGTCAGCCTGAAAAAAATGGAAAATCGAAAAAGAAAGCTCCCAGCCTAGTCAGTGTCTTAAGCTCTAACCCATTCAGAAGTGAAGAAAAAATGTCCCACACTAATCCTAAGTAGTTTGTCCCCAAATTCGTGGGAGCAGTTCTTAATATGATAAGGGGTCAAGAAAGGGGACCCCTCTTCCTGTGGCTGGCCTGGTCTCAAGGCATCATTTATGGTTTGCTACTACTTCGGGGGGTCATAGTAAATAGGCCCAAATATTGGTAGTAAAAAGTAGGTAAATATGTAGTTTTTTTTGTGTACCGTAGGTCCTATTTACTATGGCATCATTAGCCCACCCCGTAATGGGGAAAAAGGTATTTTCTGCTATTAATAGACTTGCATATCACATTTACGTGTACGAATAAATGGTATATAGGTTCGTATTTATAGTGCTGGCCTTTTGATGTTTCGAAAGCATAAGCGGGACTGCATTATTGGTATAAGTTTGTCAAGTATTCAGGTATAATGGATAGGTATATAATAAGGGGATGGTGTGATCGCAGTATTTAATAAGAGCTGCACATCGCCAGAAGGCAAATCCAATACTAATAGCTCATCCCAGGTACGAGGTGGTTTGAAGATGTTCAAGATACATATGGTACAATGTACCAGTACGTATACTCTTTTTTTTTTCTTGTCCACCCCATGTATTGTCTTCGCCCTTCTCTTCGCTCTCCCTCTTTAGTCGTAACTCAGATCCGGGGTCACTAAGTAGGCTCTTCTCCTACAGTACCTCCCCACTACGGTGACATACGTGCCTTGCATTTTTATCGCGAGAAGATTTCAGCACTCTCTTCCCTCGTCGACTTGCGTCGGATTCCGCCTACCCACGCCACGAAGGCGCTCTCAGCAATTGGTTCCTTTTTATTTTTTCAAATAGTCAAAATCTCTCACCACGGTGGGGTTTGAACTCGGGTACCAATGCCAGTAACCTTTGAAGCTGACCACTATTAATAGTGTTGGTACCGGGGCGACCGGCTCTGGTAGGATGTGTTGGATACACCAGTGTGATATGTTTTGGCAGTTCTTCACATTATTGTGATATATGAGATTGAGAGTTGTATCCTTGCCATCCCACGATGTGTGTATTCATGTATTAATATTAGCATGAATAAGGAACAACCTCAAACGTTGGTTACTCCTAAGCACTCCTAAGCACTCCTAAGCACTTATACGCACTCCTAAGCACTCATAGGCACTCCTAAGCGCTCCTAAGCACTCATAAGCACTCGTATGTACTGATAAGCACTGATAAGCACTGATAAGCACTAATAAGCACACTTTAGCACTCATAAGCACTCCTAAGCACTCCTAAGCACTCATACGCACTCATACGCACTCATAAGCACTCATAAGCACTCATAAACACTCCTAAGCACTCCTAAGCACTCATAAGCACTCATAAGCACTCATAAGCACTCATAAGCACTCCTAAGCACTCATAAGCACAAATAAGCACTCATAATCACTCCTAAGCACTCATAAGCACTCATAAGCACTCCTAAACACTCCTAAGCACTCCTAAGCACTCCTAAGCACTCCTAAGCACTCATAAGCACTCATAAGCACTAATAAGCACTCATACACACCCATAAGCACCCATAAGCACTCATGAGCACTCCGAAATAGAACAAAACCAAGGGATATACCAAAGTCTATCGGGTAAACCTGCCCGAGTTATCTTTTTTATCTTTTGCTTGCCACGGGTTAACCTTTTCGTTCGTCGGAGGCAACCATGCTACCAACAACCAGGGCTATAACTACTACTAGGGGCGTGCGGCGGTGCGCTGGTGGACCTTTTATTCGCTAATTCCGCCTATCATACGTAAAAATAGCGTACGATGTGCTGGAGTCAATGCGCGGCTTGCCTTGCCGCACCTTCGATTTTTGGTGGCGCACCCTGCACTTGTTTTCGCTGCAGGCCAAACAAAATAAGCCACCCCGTTTTCGCCGGAGTTTTTTTTTTTTTTTTTTTTTGTCCTTTTCGCCGTGCGGGAAAATTGTTTTTTCGGTCATTTCGCCGCAGGAGATTTTTTGTTTTCGGTCATTTCGCCGTACGAGAAAGTAATTTTCGGTCATTTCGCCGTACACTATTAATTCGTAGGCGCTTGTGTTTTTCGGTCATTTTGCCGTAGGAAAAATAGTATTTTTCGGTCATTTCGCCGTATTGTAGGAAAGCTTAGGTTTGTGTTTGGGTCCGTTTCGCTATAATAGGCGAAGAGGAAGCTTGGGTGCTTTATCGCGATGTTTGCCCTGAGCTACTAACTGTGACCCTGAGTGCTCGTCCACGACCATTCTGTCATAGTATTATGCAGGCCGTGTTTTTGTTTCGTTTTCGTTTGTTTGTGTGTGTTTGGCTTATTTTGCCTTCTTCGTACCAGTATATTGCAGTGTTTGTTTACGCTTTAATAAAAGGAGAGGGTAAAAGGAGCGTGTAAAGACGCACCTCTTAAGTATATTATGCATTATTTACGCGTACATAACGTCCAAATTTGGCACCAAGGCCTGTAAATACGCACATTTTGAGTAGTACGTACGTGTAGTTACGCATTATTTACGCATCTCACGTCCAAATTTAGCGCCAAGGCCTGTAAATTCGCACATTTTGAGTATATTTGCGCGTTCTTCACGCATGTTACGTCCAACTTTAGCGCCAAGGCCTGTAAATACGCATATTTTGAGTATATTTGCGCGTTATGTTTGCGCGTTATTGCATGTAACGTCCAACTTTTGCAACAAGGTCTTCGGCCCGTGGTGTGAGCTTCGCGTACCACTTGCCGGAAGTCTAAGCATAACCCTAACCCTGTTAACATCCCGAGATGGCGACCTAAAAGCAAGGACAATGACAATTTTCGTGTTATAAACGGTCTACGAGAAGCGTAGCGAGCCTAGAGGTACGGGGTAGCATCGGTTTTCGCCCTTGCCGAGTTAATCCTTTGATCCTTTAATCCTTTATTTTTTTTATAATTTAATCATTTAATCCTTTAATCATTTAATCATTTAATCCTTTAATCCTTGTATCACCCCGCCACCCATCCACCCTCGCCGAACACCTCACGTTTCGCTTCGCGCTTGGGTGCTTAGCAATGTCTGCCTGGGCGGTGAAAACCCGATGTGCTTCCGTCCCGACATTGTAGGGATGCGAGGGTCTATGGTCATATGACTACGGCCATGCATGAATATCGAGGACACCCCCCCCCTTTCCATCCACGCAGTTGCCGCTCGTTGCTGGAATTGTCAGCTTTTTTAAGCCAATTGTCCACTCTGAAGCCCCAAGGGAAACGCCTCTTTTTTGCATGCGAGCAGGTTAAGTGCTTAGGCCGTACCTTACTCTGCCGCCACGCTCCACCCTCGCACATATACGGACACAGCATATTCATTTCCATCAAAGCCCTGTGTAATGGGAATGGGCGAGACACAGAGCATCCCCTCCTTGCAGGTCTACCTATTATTAATACGCATCCTTGGTGTTACTCACTTCCTCGTAGAGTCAAGCGTAGAAGAGAGGCAGCGTTACTATTGATATTATCCCAGAGGCCGATGGGCGTCTGGCTCGGAAGGGTCTCATGGCCCCCTTCTGTTCTTACCAATTGTCCCGAATACGAATTCCATCCAAGTAATAGGAAAACGGACCAATACGAAGCCCTTTTCTTTCCCTATTACCTCGTTTGCTTTTTGGGGGTGAGGTATAGAGCTCCCTCCTTAAGTGACCACCCTTATAAGGCAAAAACATGGCGCACCTCTTCCGTAGCATGCATCGGAAAACGCCTGCCCCGTGCTCTAACATGGTCCAGCGCACGCTATACTCTCTAACTGCTGGCGCGTGCTACGATAGAGATGTGTAGGGTATACCGTTATTTGGCTGAAACTTTTTTCTGGGTGAGATCGGGCTCCTCAACCCACATTCAGAACTGAAAAACATTACCCACACTAATTCCAAGTAGTGTGTGTGTCCCCAAATACGTGGGACCAGTTCTTAACCCTCTTAGAACTGCAGTCCCGTTTTGGGGACAAACCATTCTAATTCTAAGTGATTTATCCCCAAAACGGGACTCCAGTCCTATACGAGTTAAGTTCTTAAGGGGTTAACCCAAAAACCGTCGGACTTTCATTCTTGTGTTGGAAATGTTTTTCGTCCCATTCTTGAACGTGTTAAGAACCGGTCCCACGTTTTTGGGGACAAACCACTTGGAATTAGTGTGGGATACGTTTTTTTTCAGTTCTGAATGGGTTAAGGCCACAGGATTGTTCATCTGGTATATGGCACTTTTCGTTTACCCCAAAATCATATTTTTACTTACTATTAGTATAGATCCTATTACTATAATCAAGTCGCCACCCTCAGAAGGCAAAAAATGGCGAACCTCTACCTAAAGATAGCATGCGTCGACCGAACCCCTCGCCACGCGCTCAGAAGTCAGCGATTCGCCTTCTGCCTCTGCTTTTTTCCACCTACGAGTATAATACTTGGAAAAAGGACGATCGCCGAGAATCGAACTCACATGATAAATAGTGGTGGCACATTTTGATAAAAACGTTTCGCGCTGGCCGGGGGGAGCTCCTTAACCCAATATTTCGTATTGTTTCAATTTCGTCTGATCTGACCAATATTTCGTATTGTTTCAATTTCGTCTGAACTGATTTTTCAGAAATTCTCGTTTTACACCTACCTATGGCATAACCTAATGGCATGCGATGTTTCATCGGGATAAGCGTATAATATTCGCGTTTCTCAAAGTCAATTGTTTAGACTACTGCAGGTATGGAGCTGCCTCCTCCTATACGACCATAATCAAGTGAGAAAACAAAAAAAAAAACTCGGAAAAAGTTATAGGTGCTGCATTGATACCTACCGCGCCATGCATCTCACGCACATATAGTAAATACTGCTGTTATTCTTTTTTTTTCGTCCGAAAAATGTATCGTAATTGTTCCATTCCGACTTCAATCGAATATCTTGTAACACCACGTAGCAGTACGAGTGTTATGGGGGACCATAGTAAATAGGACCACATATTGTTAGTAAAAATAGGGAAATATATAGGATTTTTTGTGTACCGCAGGTTCTATTTACTAGTATTTACTATGGTCCCCCGTAGCAGTATGATGGGGGACCATAGTACCACGCTGCTACAGGGGGAACACAGTAAATAGGACCCACGATACACACAAAATCCTTATATTTACCTAGTTACCTAGTTACCTATTTTTACTAACAATATTTGGTCCTATTAACTAGTGTTTACTATGCCCCCCCGCAACAGTAGTATATTATCTCTTCGATCACTCTGAGCCCATAAGCATTGAAATTCCGCTTCCCCTTCCGTTTCTCTGGCAAACCCTCGCCGGTGTTCCACCCCCCCCACGTCATTGGCTATCATTTGGTCGTTTCAAGGGAAGACCTCCTGCCAGCCAAGAAATCGAGTGGAGTAATCCACCTCCCACTTTCTTCCACCCATAGAAAAAAAGTAAAAAAAGTGATGGTCGCCGGGAAGATACCCGGCGTTTATTATATATAATTTGTTCGTTATCATATGTACAAGGGGGAAGCTACAAGCCTACAGTACATCAGTACGTGACAGCAGTTAAAATTCTCCTATTTTGACGTATAAGGCTCGCGGCTTATTGTGCGATGTTAACGTTGAGGATAGGCTCTCAAAGGGTATTAATGTGTAGGATTTAGAGTGGCGGTTTTCGCTGAGCCCAGTATCAGTTTTTTGCTGAGCCCAATCTTAACTCCAGGTAGCAGTATCAGTTTGAAATTCCCAACTCCAAAAGGTTATTAGCACGTGTCGCGTACTGTACGTAGCGTGTATACACCTGAACCATTGAGCTACTGCACACCTCGGACAGACAGATAAGATAGATCAGATAGATCAGATAAATCAGATAGATCATTTAGATCATTCCCAGTTGAATATCTAGATATTTCAGGGCAGATAGATGCATGATTTGTATGATCTGTATGATCTGTATGATCTGCATGATCTACCTCATGTTGCTGAGTGGGAGCCGTATGTATGATCTGCATGATCTAGCACATGTTTCCTGGGCTGGACCTGCACCGTACAGATCCTGCACAGCTCCTCATAACGGCAGGTTAGGGTCTAGATGATCTATCTGTAAATGATCTGTCTGTAGATGATCTATCTAGATCGTGATGTGTTCGATGTGTGCACGGTTGCACCATTGTAGTATACTGCTTTGTTTGGTGCTACTGCTGTAGTGCTCAGCGTAGCTGTACTCGTACAACATGCAGTATTTAGAGTAGAAAACAAGACAAGCGTACGTATGTGGTGAGAAGGAAGAAATAAGGACTTGTTAGGGCATTAGTCTGTTGGGTAGCAGGTAATCGGTTAACATGTTTACTTGCCCAATCTGGGCCTTCCAACGCCCCCCCCCCCCCCCTTCTGAACAGCAGGGTCTTTGGTCTTCGTATGGGGGCGTACGTGCCTAGCCCGAAGTTCTTGACAGTCTACGGGGACCCAAAGAAGAGTTTTTATCAAGTTCTGACATGAGGAAATTCGCTTGGTTTTCATGGCGATCGTGAGATTCGAACTCACGACCACGATAACCCATGTCCTGCCGACGACGCCAATTGTTAAGGCCTTATTATTACCGTTATTAGTCCGTTGGGCTTCGTACTGGTAGAAGGTTAATCACATACATACCCACCCGATCTAAGCCTTATAACAGACAGCAAATAAACGGAGTAGATAATGTTAAAGAGCTCAAGCCGGGATTACTGTACCTGGTAGGTAGAGAACGGAGCAAACTTTTGTGCAGATATATGTATCTCTTTTTGTTCCCTCCGTGTTTTTCTTTCGGAGTGCTTATGAGTGATCAACGTTGAAGCTCTTTCATGCTACATGCTACTATTAATGTAGTACACGTTGTTGTCGGATGGAAAGGATTGTATTACAGTGTACCATAGTAAACACTAGTAAATAGCACCTACGGTACACACAAAAACCTATAAGTTTACCTATTTGACGCATGCTACGATAGAGGTGCGCCATTTTTTTTCTGAGCTCCTCACTTAAGGAGCGTCATATCTCTCACCGAAAAAAGGATTTTGGTCGAAAATGAAAGTGCTGCCCGATGATAAATCTCATGGCCGAAGTATAACTGAAACATTATTCGTCACAAAAAAGGAATTCCGACGAATTTGGCTTAAGAAGGCCGATCGTTCAGAAAACGATTCAGCCGAAAAGTGCTACCTCTACCGTAGCACGCGTCATTTTTACTAACAATATTTGGTCCTATTTACTAGTGTTTACTATGCCCCCCCCCCTAATAGTAATAATACAAATACGAACTTGTACTCTACTGTAGAATAATAACGTTTGCCTCGCATGGTATAACTCATTATCTTCTTGAACTTGTATGCATTAATTAATGCCACTAACTCAAGTCCGTACGAGAGTAATATAATACTCGTACTTCAATCCGTTGAACTCACAGCTGACGTATGTATCATATTTTTATTTAATACTTTACACAAAACATAAAATGGACGCGCATACAAGATTGCACGCCCGATTAATTATTCTACGTACGTAGACTAGATAGAGCTTGCAACGATATACCTGGCATGTATATATATACTCGTAATTAAGAGGGCAGAGCGCTTACTTTTCTTTGGAGCGACAAGTAGACTGAGAGCTCTCTCCTCCCAAGAGGCTTTGGTGTCGGCCCTGCCTAGATACGGGCCTCACCATGAGAAATATCACAGCAGTTGCGACGGTTTAGAACTTGTTGCATTAGGAACAAGACCACGTGCATATACTCCTGCTTCTTGCCACCACTCTGACCCAAAATATAAGGAACATTTCAACTGAATGGTAATATAACAGTTTTTCTTATATTTCGGTTCAGATTGGTATAAATTGACTACTTGTAACAGGAAGACCACGTGTACTCCTGCTGCTTCTATGCATACATAATACACCTACTACCTACTCGTACTTCAACTATGTATATACTCGTACTGCTTGCTGCTATATACATCAGATGCGCCGTACAGCTGGTGGTGCCGATGCTTCTTGCTGCTCTGTACGCAACGAGTGCATCGGAACACGGGCAGATAGACGGGGCAAATAACACGAGAAGTATAACGCATCCTACTTTATTATTTATTACATGGTCTTTATACCGTATATCGAATAACGCGTGCCTTTGTGCCTCCACTACGGTACTTTACTTGCTGCTGCATGCAGCGGATGCAGCGGATGTTGTCTACAATAAAGCAAACGAAGAAATTTCGTGGGCCTCCAAAAAATCAAATACCCCAGGTCCTGCTATTAATAATGCCGGCAGCTAAAGCTGCTGGTATTTATTTTATTGTCGTACACCGCAAAACCAAATATCCCAGGTCCTGCTAAGCGTTTTGCTGCTGGTATTATTTTGATATCGTACGCCACAAAATCAAAGATCCCAGGTCCTGCTATTAATAACGCTGGCAAGCTAAGCTTCTTGCTGCTGGTATTATTTTAGTATCGTACTCGGGCATCAGGTCGTACCACAGGTGTAAGCACTAATGATATAATAACACACCAGTTTGCAACGACAATATAAGGGGCTTAAAAGGTCGACCACTTGCTCAACAGCTGCATACAGCAGGACACTACACATGATATGAATAATAGGGAAACCCCAGGGGAGGGCAACGCCTTAATAAGTTGCATAATAAGGCAATCTCTTACTGGCAAAACACATAAAGGACCTATATACAACTCCTGCTACCCGTTTCCCAGCCTTCCCGGTAGCTCGTAGCCTCCTTTCGTAGCTATCTAGGGGCAAACTATCGGACCGATTCCACCTGCTATCCGCTCTCCAACTTTCTCTTACTACACGCTCCTCTACTGCACGCTCTAATTCGAGTCCCCACGCCTGGGCTGTGGGTCTGCCCCTCCCCTCTATCCTGTAGGAGATACTCCGTATAACATGAAATGTACACGGAGGAACGGGGCGCGTTGTTACTAGAGGCGGAGATGAGGAACATAGTCGGATGTGACAGGGAGAAGCTCGGTAGACTACAGATAGTAGCGAGAACAGGATCGCTACCCTAGGGGGTAAATGGTGGCCACAATAATAGGCCAAACAGGAGAAGGGGAGGTAGCACGTTTGGCATGCTACGATAGAGGTACAGTAAAGGTATACCTTTTTTTGGCAGAAACGTTTTCTGAATGACCTACTAAAGGTTCCTTAACCTAAATCCGTCGGAATTTTTCAGTATTATGGTGTTGCAATACGTAGTTATTCATTGTATATCTACAAGTAGACCATGGGAATACCCACCGGGTAGCCCATGATTTTCCTCCAAAATGAGTGTGCAGGCTACTGCAGGTATAGCGATTCTCAAGTGACCACCCGCCCTCAGAAAAAAAGCATGGTGCCAATATAATACCTCTACCGTACCATGAGTCCCTGTAACAGCATCATTACGGCGGACCGTAGTAAGTAGGACCAAATATTGTTAGTAAAAATAGGTAAATATCTAGGTTTTAATGTATACAGTAGGTTATATTTACTATATGACCCCCTGAAACAGCATCATTCTAGCGTTCGTCCTCCGACAATGGCCAGGTCAAACATATCGGCCCCTAAATAGCCAATAGCAAAAAAAAAAAAATGGAAAATCAAACCAAGGAAAACTAACTACGAGTACCTCTTATATTTCACGCAAACTTAGACACGCTTGACTGTCATGATGTGCATTGACTTTCTCTACCGGCCACCACCCTAATCGAATCGATATTGTCTTTCCGTTTTTCCCTTCCTACGAAGAATTACCCTCACTCAAGGGGTACCAGGTATGTGATCTGCCCCATCTAATCGCCTCCTTAGCCACACCTAGGCCCCATCCTCAAGTCATGGGGGCGAGCCTGTCACCCCCCCCCCTCCCCCCCATATGGTTGGTAAGGCACCCAGAGGCAGATACATAGTAATACCCATTGCTGTCTCTGGAAGTGGCCACACCAGAAATTAAATTAATTCATTGGAGGCTGTCGTCCATATGCAAGTCCGCCTCAGAGGCGGTTCTTAGCAGGATGCAGCTCACCCTCCATGCGACTCGCCCAATGCCTCACGGCGCTTCGCGCTTGGTGCAAGCAATGTCTGCCTGGTTGGTGAAAACCCAACGTGCTCCGTCCGGGCATTGTAGGGATGCGAGGGTCGATGGTCAGATGACTGCGGCCGTGCAAGACATGAGTACACCCCCCCCCCCCCCGAAAAAAAATCAGTTTGTTCGAAGCTGTCATCCATTGCAAGTCCGCCTCACAAGCGATCGGTTCTTGGTAGGATGCAGCTCACCCTTTATGTGACTCGTCCAACACCTCACGTTTCGCTTTACGCTCGGTGCAAGCAATCAATAATCAATGTCGGCGAAAAACCGACGTGCTCCGTCTCGGCCTTGTATATAGGGATGCGAGGGTCTATGGTTATACGACTGCGGCCATGCACGACAAGCGGCTAATGAGTACCCCCCCCCCCTCGCAACCCCCTGCTCCCCCTAGCCCTCTGGCGACCCCACCGCAAGTGGATACATAACTTAGATCCCCTCCTCGGGATGGCTACTTGTGTGGCAACCGATACTTTCTGTCAGAGGAGGTTCTTCATGTGCCCTTTCTAGCAAGGGACGTTGCATCCTTTCCCCCCACTACTGGTACATTCGCCGCCATTACGGGAGACCATAGTTAACAGGACTTACGGTACACACAAAAAGCTATATATTTACCTATTTTTACTATCAATATTTGGTCCTATTTACTAGTGTTTACTATGCCCCCCCGTAGAAGCTGATCGACCATACTTCTTCCTTCTACTCTGAGACGCCAACATTGCATGCCTCGGACAGATCATGATCTAGATCATCTAGTATCTCACCTACCGTTTGTGAGAGCTGGCGTAGGATCTGCTCAGTACATATCCAATCCAGGAAACATGTGGGTAAATCATGCAGATTATTCGGGTCCCACCTATCAACATGAGCTAGACCATACAGATCGTATATACAAGACCGGGAATGGATCTGCCTTGAAAAATCTAGATCATGAGGTGGGAATGATCTATCTTATCTATCTGATATGTCTGATCTATCTCACCTATCTGATCTATATGATCTATCTGACCTACTATCTGACCTGTCTGATCTATCTGATCTATCTGATCTGTCTGTTCGAGGTGTGCAACATTGTGCAACCTTTTCCGCCGCAATGCAAGTGTCCAAGTTTGAAGTTTGAAGCTCCGCTCGTCGAAGGACACTTGCCCCGGAAGTAGGAATGTTAATGTCTCGAGAAGAGACATTATCACTGACTATTACTGACTATTACACACTGTATGTCCCTGAAGGTACAACCGTCTCTGGTACACCCGGCCCAGAAGCTTTGTGTCCTACCCTGGTATACCCATTGTTATTTTTGCCTTCGAACGCACATGTCCAGCTCTCATGCAGACACGAATGAGCAGAAGACGAAGACAAAACATGCTTTACATTATTGATGATTTGACTTTTGCTCTGCAAGTTGTACCTCCAGCAAAACATCGATCCATCCATGTAGGCTCTTCTTCATGTGTTGCCCTTGCTATGGCTTCTACTATCATCCAGGCTCCCTCCCCAAGTCATCGGCGTGAGACCCTACCAGACCCCCCTACGCCCCGACGGTGTATGCACCAAAGTCCGCCTCCCAAGAGGTTCTTAGTAGGATGTAGCTCGCCCTTCATGCGACTCGCCAAACACCTCACGGCGCTTTGCGCTTGGTCAATGTCCGCATGGTTGGTGAAAACCCGATGTGCTCCGTCCCCACATTGTTCGATGGTAAATATGCGAGGGTCTTTGGTCATAAGGCCATACGGCCACAAGATGCATGACATGAGTATACCCCCCCCCCCCCCCGGAAATTAAAGTAACTCATTGAAGCTGTCATACATGTGCAAGTCCCGCCTCCCAAGAGGTTCTTAGTAGGATGTAGCTCGCCCTTCATGCGACTCGCCAAACACCTCACGGCGCTTTGCGCTTGGTCAATGTCCGCATGGTTGGTGAAAACCCGATGTGCTCCGTCCCCACATTGTTCGATGGTAAATATGCGAGGGTCTTTGGTCATAAGGCCATACGGCCACAAGATGCATGACATGAGTATACCCCCCCCCCCCCCCCGGAAATTAAAGTAACTCATTGAAGCTGTCATACATGTGCAAGTCCGCAAACGGTTCTTATTAATAGTAGGATGCAGCTCATCCTTCAGGCGACTCGGTCAACACCTCACGGCGCTTCGCGCTTGGTGCCAGCAATATCTGCCTGGTTGGTGAAGACCCAACGTGCTCCGTTCCGGCATTGTAGGGATGGTCTATGGTCATACGACAACGGCCATGGATATGACATGAGTACACTCCCCCCCCCCGACCTGTGCCGGCATTGTACGGATGCGAGGGTCTATGGTCATACGACTACGGCCATGCATGGATATCGAGTACACCCCCCCCACCCCCGTGCTCCTCCCTAGCGATCCCACACATAATTGGAGTTGTAATCGAGACACCCTCCTCGGCAATGATTGCTCGCCGGGCGCCTACGTAGGATGGCTTATCTATACACAGTACAGCAATAATGGTGCTTCTACGAGAATAGTGCCGGTATGCGCCAGGCAACAATGCCGGCAGTATAGATGCAACCGGCACGACTCTGCACACTGCCACACTGCCACACTACAGTTCATCTGTACCAAGTACCAAGCGATTTCACAGGCACCTAAAGTATACTCTCGTAGGTAGCGGGTAGCCCGCCATACCATACTCACACAACCGGCACTATAAGAGGGACCCTATCTATGTACTGCAACTATTTATTAATAACTGTAGAGTACACCACCAGCAGTATTCGTACTGGTATAAAGAGGCGCTCCTTACGTATTATTATTCTTCGTGTTTGTGGTTGTACTACAACAGCTAGCTCGCTGTACGAGCAGCGGTACACTTCATCGTAGTTAGTTGTCGTGCAGCACTGCTGCTGCAGCATGCTGTATGATAAGTTATAAAATAAGCATAATAACAACAACAGCCAGCCGTCGATGTTACATGCTGGTGGTGTGATATTTGTTGGATATTTGATATTTGCATGTATGATATGTGCAACAAGATCTATCATATCGTGGAATCACTTTTATTGTGTTTTCACTGTGTAACTGCCCGCCATTCTCGCATCTTGATTATTTCAGCGTTTTACCCACCGGTATCTTGCAATCTGATCTTGTGTATATGTGTGTGGTCCTACTTTGGGGCCCTGCCTGGTAGGTCCTCGTAGTGATATTATACCCTACATATCGCCGATTCCTTGACGTGTTGTGGGTGCCGTGGCTGTAGGCGCGGGCGCGGTCCGGTGGCGTTCTTTAAGACAGCCAATCAAAATCACACATATCTAGATTCAGCCAATCACAGCCAATCAAGTTTCTTAATCGATCTGTGGATCGAAGAATAAAATTTTCAAGCAAAAAACAAGGCAGAAAAAAAACAAAAAACACACCTGCAAAAAAAGCGACGTACCTCTGCCTCTTGCTTGCAGAACCGGCAGTCTACAGCAGTCTACAGCAGCAGTCTACGCTCTCACCTCTACTAGATCACCATCTCCGAAGGAACCTCGTGAGTCACAAAAATCCGGCAGCGCCTTGAGAGCGGCATCATCCAGCACAGCAGCAGCAGCACCTTTGCCGGCAGTAGTACATAGCTGGCCAGCGTTGCTGCGTGATACACAGCCAGGGAGCAGTTGGACAGACAAGGCGCCGCAGCCGCAGCCGCCGCATTGAGCTGTTTTCTGGTACGCAGGAAGGAAGTGTTTGTTGCTCAATTCCCCGAACAAGAGAGGAGAGGCAAACCAAGTTATATTTACCCCTGTACAACACTACTTGTTTGCTGCTGTACACGCCACTCTCTATCTGGTATCATCAGGCAGGCAGGTTCTTTCGCAGCAGCTCAGATCGTGAGGAACACACTGCTGCCAGATTGCCATCGACTAGCCGGAGCTCCCTCCAGTGGACCAGACACCAGACACAGGCTTGCCTTAGGCCTGCAGCAAAGGGGCTGTTCGAGATGGGGCACTGGGAGCCACAGGGGCGTGCCGGCGGCGCAGGGCGCGCTACCAAGGGTTTCGCGCTGGTTTTGATCGTGGCCCAGTTGGCAGGTGAGAGAGAGCGCGCGATACAAGCGAAGGTTATGTTGTTCGATAGTATACGTCAATCATCAAGCCTGTGCGTGGAACCTACTGTGTAGCAAGGCATGGTGCAACCTGCCTAGAGCTGTTAGGTCAGCGCTGAAGCACGAGCGTGGGGGCGTGCCCTCTCTCTGTAAGAGGTCGGAGGGCGGACAAGCCAGCGAACTTTATGGGTGTGGGAGGGCCAAACATTTGGAGGAACGCGTATGTGTATGTATCAATCATACGCGAAAGCGACGAAGATTAATTTTAGCAAAACATCGAACAAAACAAGGCAGTTTTTTTGCTGTTGTTCCGTTCCGGTCAAATGCCAGGAGCGCCAACACCAGTAGCAGCAGCATCATAGCCGCACGTAGATATTCCCGAAGCGAACGCGTTCTGCCCTCGGGAAGCAGAGGCCCTTGGGCACCTCAGGAACAGCCTACCTCTGGCCTCAGATGTTCGTGCGCACAGGGTGCCAAGGGAGGCTGGATTGCAGGGACCCAGCACGGTTCATTCGGCAATCAACGTGGGGTCTTGCTGAGAGCGCCTGTCGCGTTGTGTCTATATAAGTCGCAGCCCCTCAAAGGCAGATCTACTCGTACTCGTACTGGCAACCAATTGTTTTTCCCATCTCCGCGCGTCTATCCTTGTGACCTTTTGGTGTGACGCGATGACTTTCGTTGATTCTGGGAGGCGCGTAGCCGTTGCGCTTGCGCTTGCTATGCGTTGCCATTGCTGTCTGTGCTGCTGCTGCTGGAGTTGCCACCCCGCCTGCCTTGAGATAGAACAGCTCTGACAATAAACGGGCTCCCATATTCCTGTATGACCTGTGATTCCCTGATTCTTGGGTCATTTATTGCTGTTTTTTCTATGATATGGTATGATATGATACGTTCTCTGTGTACGAAAGCGGGTTTTTCTGTCGACGGGAAAACAAACAAAAAAGGTATCGTATCCTCCTCGTCAATTAAGTGCGCAGCCGAAGCTTGCCGAAAAGCAATTGCAGCCACAGCAGCAGCAGCAGCAGCAGCAGCACACAGCAGCAGCGAGCGGGTTCATCCGCAAACAAAGCAGGCCGAATCGTTCATGCGCCGCATGCATCAGACCAAAAACCACCGTAACATATATACGGGCATATATATCACTCTACTAATAGGCGGCGGCTGTCTATACCTGGTATGTGGTACGAGTACTGCTGCTGCTGCTGCTGCTGCTGCTGCTGCTGCTGCTGCTGCTGCTGCTGCTGTGTAGCCACAGCAGCAGTCATGGCTGTATGTGTATGTAGCGGCTGCTGCAGAAGGTTTGTTCTGTGGTCGAACGCGCATCGGGCGGTGCGTGTTCTGTCTGTTCTGTCTGTTCTGCAACAACAGCTATATTTTCGTCTACAAAGTTGTTCTACAGCAAAGCAGTACGAATATCTGCGCGTGTTCTGTATCAGGTACCTTCCTTACCTGGTACGTCTACGAGGATGACTGGGTTGTATGAACGGATGAGCGGCACAACACGAGAGTAGAAGAGAAAAGAAAACGTACTCTTTGTACAGCTGCAGCTCATGTGTACGAGGTGTACTCGAGCAATTGGACGGGTATGACTGTTTAGGCATGGCTGGTCTGGTGCTCTATTAATAGTGCACCCACCAATCTTGCTATGAAGATAAGCATCTATCTATGGGGTATGACTCTACGAAAACCTTATTTATTTATATTGTTATGTTGTAGCCCTACTTAGAGATAAGCGTAACATCAGCCATCGACGTAAAAACAACTCTTACGTACTATTAATACTGCTTACAGTACTACCGCTGTGGTCCTGACTGCTGCCGCGCAAGCAACAAAAGTTCCATCACCAGTGGCTCGAGCTGTTTTCTTTCGTGTACGATTTTTTCCGGGGTCTTTATACGCGTACATCCGGTACTACTGAACATGAGAGTTTCCCCCCTCTTGACATTTTGAGACACCCCTGGCGCTGGCATTATATTGGTATATTACGGGAGGCCGCCATAAGCAGGACTTACGGTAAACACAAAAACCTATATATTTACCTATTTTTACTCGAAATATTTGGTTCCATTTACTATGGTCCTCCGTAATAAGAATACGAGTACCATATGGTATGGTATCATATTACGGGGGGCCATAGTAGTAAATAGGACATATAATAGACACAAAAACCTATATATTTACCTGTTTTTACTAACAATATTTGGTCCTATTTACTATGGCCCCCGGTTATAGGATCTGAGTGCAGTCGAGATGCGGTGCCTGGATCTTAATCTTTGGACGTAAGAGGCAGCGAGCGAGTATGTTCTACCTGACATAAGAGGCAGCAACAGCATTAGTATCTACTGTAGTACCACTATGATATTACTATTCTTGTCGGAATCACTTGTATCATACCAGGTACGTTGTTGTTCGGCTATTGTGGCACTCAAGTGAATCTATTACCACCTTCGGTCATCCGGTCGCTCGATATTTCACTGCTTTCAAGTTTCTGGGAGCTCTAAAGTTCCCAGTCCCAGCCTGGCCTTCCCCAGATTTTCGTCGGCTGATCTATATTGGCAGTAACTGCCCTGTCCTCGTTGTGTCTGAAAACTGGCAACCCCCCTTGCCCGTCTGCATACTCAGGCCGTCTGCATACTCAGGCCGTCTGCATACTCAGCCCCCCCCCCCCCCTCACGCTTGGTGCAAGCAATGTCTGCCTGGTTGGTGAAAACCCAACGTGCTCCGTCCCGGCATTGTAGGGATGCGAGGGTCTATCTATGGTCTTACGACTACGGCCGTGCACGACATGGGTACACCCCCATCCCCCCTCAGTAGGAACGGTGTTCCGTCTCGAAAGGGATGCGTGTTCAGTGGCCAAATGACCAAGGCAAGCAACAAATAAGTACGCGCCCCCCCCCTCCCCCCCTCCGTCTCTAAAGGGGTGCGTGATCAATAGTCAAATTACTAAGGCGAGCAACAAATGAGTACCCTCCCTCCCCCCTAACAGGTAGGGGATAGGATCAGCAAAATGTTTCTGTGTGACATATGGAAACAGCTCAATGAGCGGCCAACTGCTGTTGGAGGTGTCTCTGTTAGAAGTGGGAGCGGGGCTCCGTCTCGAAAGGGATGCGTGGTCAATGGTCAAATGACTAAGGCAAGCAACTGATGAGTACGCCCCCCCCCCCCCCGATACGACAACACCCCCCTCCCTACGTAGTGTTCCCCAGTGCAAGGCGTACCGAGCTGCGTCTCTGGCGCTGAATCCTACCATTACATGTAGTCTCAACGCTAACAGTGCTACATCGTACACCACGCCTCCTTCGGTGTGAAAACCCCAAATAGCCCTTCTTCCTTCCCTCTGAGTGGCGTGAGCCTGGCCGTTACCCCTGCTATGATTACTACTGCAAATATATCCCACACTAAAGGCAAATAGTTTCTCCTCACAATGGTGGGTGCAAATCTAAAGCCGTTACGTCGTATACTCCCTTTAGAACCACGCCCCCGACTTGGAGATTTAACCACCTGAAAATTGAGTGGGATACCCTGTGCAGTCAGGGATGCGTATTTCCTCACCCGGAACCCAAAATTTTCCGGGAAACAGCCTTTTTCAGTATTTCCGGAAATTTTCCCCTATTTCCTCTCGTTCGAGGAAAAAAAGGCGTAATTTTGGGGGGGGGGACAAAAAACATCATCCCCGGGTGGCCCATGCACTACATGAAGCACAAGTTTAAGATTCGTTCAGGCCTTCGGGCAGCCATTTTCGATGATTTTCACTCTACACTTGCACCACCGCGCCACCAGGTAGCAGTTGCGCACAATGCAAGTACTTGAGTAAATATTCATCGGTTTCAGTTGATTTTTCACTTGTTCGTGTCCTGGTTGATTTGTCCTGCAGCCGTTTATTTTATACTGGAATAATAGGACTACTGCCGTAGTGCTGATATCGATCTCTCATGTACGAATATACTTATGTCGCGAAGTAAATCAGCAACACACAAAGCGCAAAGCAGGAAATGAGCAGTTACAGCAGTGCGCGCTGCTCGCACGCGTGTAACGATCGCAACCTTACGACTAGAGAAACTGTAAACATGGACGCTGGACGCCTCAACGAAATCCCAGCGTTCCAGCTGAATCTGCGCCGAGTTCACCCTTTCCATTCGAATGTGTTAGCTCATATAATATATTATTATATTTTATATTATTAGTACATTCCTTCGATAATTCCGCTCGCCATAACATACAATTCCTCTATATGCTATCTGTGTGGTATATCAGGGGCCTGTGGGTGCCTACGTAGCGCTCTGCTCTGCTGCACAGCTTGGTGGGCGCTTGACAGCGCTAAAAAAAACAAAAAAACATGGATTTCCATTTTATATGGAGGCATTATTTACCCGGGGATGGGGAACAAAGCATAATTTCCTCTGAAAAAAAATATTACCTCGAGCCCTATTAATTTCGGGTAATTACCGCTACCGGGAAATACGCATCCCTGTGTGCAGTAGTATGTTTATCTACAGTAAACCTCTTTAAGGGATTACCTAAACCCTTTTTAAGGGACTACCTAAATCCTTTTAAGGGATTACCTAAACCCTTTTAAGCCCTTAAGAACTGGTCCCACGTATTTGGGGATAAACTACTTGGAATTAGTGTGGTATTTTTTTTTTGAGTTCAGAATGGGTCAAGGGTTTATCCCTTTCACTACTGCACTGTACATAAGCCACATATCGGACTCTAATTCCAAGTATTTTGTCCCAAGAATGGGAGGGCGCTCCTATTGGATGTGGCTTTATTTGTTACCCAGGTCATGCAGAACTGGAAACATTATCTAAGTAGGTTGTCCCCAAATACGTGGCACCAGTTTCTAACCCCCTAAGAACTGGTCCCACGTATTTGGGGACAAAACTACTTGGAATTAGTGTGGGATATTTTTTCCAGTTCTCCATGGGTTGCCTATGTATTAAATGAAAAATAACGCCGACACCGGAATGAGATTCCGAAGACATCAGAATCAGGTTCCGACGATTTGCGGTCAACCCATTCATAACTGAAAAAAGTGCCCCACACTAATTCCAAATAGTTTGTCCCCAAAAATGGGGGACCAGTTCTTAAGGGCTTAAGGGGCCTCCCTCCCCTGGGAGGTCAGGATGCACCGAGAGAACGTAGTTCCAGCGTTGCTTCGAACCCTCACGCCGGCGCCCCGCCGCGCCCCGCCCCCCCCCCCCTTTCGGCCTCGTTCGCGAGACCCGTGGTCGAGTGATGGTGCTGCACTACCCCCGCTCTCTTTTGGTCGTCCTTCGATGCCACAAAAATGCTGCACCCTACACCATTACGGGGGACCATAGTAAATCATTATTATTAATAATAGGACCAGATGTTCGTAGTAAAAAGGGGGACTATAGGAAATAGAACCAAATATTGTTAGTAAAAATAGGTTAACATATAGGTTTTTGTGTATACCATATGTTCTATGTACTATACTCGTAGCCCCTCGTATTAATGGCCCCCAAGCTAACAAATACCGGCACTATGGCGGCACCCGGCACTAACTCCGCACGCTGCCGCACTGGTTAATCCCACCTGTGCCAAGCCATTTCATAGGCACTGTATCGGGCAAGCGGCACTACTTAACCGGCACTATAGAGGGGCCATTTATACTACTACTCTGTACTATCGATCTATCCTCGAACGCGGCCTGCACTTTTCGGTGAACAAAGGCTATCATATTCTATAATACGCTGTCCCTAAACATAAGGCCTCTTTGGATCAAATGTTTTTCACACCTCAAAACAGATCAGATAGATGAGAGAGATCAGACAGGTCGGATAGATCGGGCAGATCAGATATATCAGACAGATCAGACAGATCAGATAGACCAGATAGATCAGATATATCAGATAGATCATTCCCCCTCGATGATGGAGGTATTTTCAGGGCAGATACTGTAGATCCCTGATGCATAGGATCTAGCTCATGTTGTTTTAGGGTGGGAGCCGTATGTATGATCTGCATGATCTAGCGCATGTTTCCTGGGTTGGATCTGTACTATACAGATCCTGCACAGCCTCTCAGAACGGCAGGTGTAGAACTAGATAATCTAAATGATCTACATGTAGATGATCTATCTGCAGATGATATATCTGTAGATGATCTATACGTAGATGATCTATCTGTTGATGATCTATATGTAGATGATATATTTGTAGATGATCTATATGTAGATGATCTATCTGTAGATGATCTGTATGATCTGTAGATAGACCTGTCCGAGGTGTGGATTGAGTGTTAATGTACAAACGGTGCTTCCATTTGGGGGCATAGTGGTGGGAATATCTCGATATATCGACACTTGAACGTTTCGATACGATATCCAATACTACTTACAGACCTTCGCTCGGCTTCTATTACATACAAGGTATAAAACATGGTTGGCATGTACTTGGCATCAAACTCTTGCGCTACGTAACCCCGAGCGCTTGATAAAATGTATCGAGAGTGAAGATGATTGATGTATGGAGTTGAGTGGAGGGTTGAGCTAGTTGAGTGCGGACTGCCAACCATGTTGTCTATGCTTTGTGCCCAGTCGCAAAACGCTGATGGAGACAGAAAATACAACTGCGTGCAGTATGTGAGGACCCAACCATCTGACACATTCCCCTTCCGCCTTCCATGGTTGGTTGTAACGTTTTATTTCTCCTTGGGGAGAAGATACATAGCTACCCCACATGACACATGACCGCGGGTGACGTACATTTTTTGTCGGTTCAACCAAAGGCACCATTAATTATTAATAGCCACCTTTAGGACCTTTAACCCGTAGTTCCTACGGGATATCCAGGGTGTGCTGTGTGTGTTCTTCACGTTAAACCGTCCTTTCTACCCGTCGACATCCAGCACACCCAGTGTTCGTGCCAATTCTTCATCCTAGAGAGATACCAGTTCTGTGGTCACAAAGCTACGACACAGCAGAGTTACTACGCTGCAATGCTAATTACCTGTAGCATCCCTTCTTCCCCTCGCTGCCTCGGCAAAGTTTTTGCTTTGGCATGGCCCATAGCGAGGGGGGGGGTCTTTCTAGCGAGCAAGGCTAGGCTCACTCTCAAGCGGACCGATACCTTCTTGCTGCTGCGCACCCGCCGCGAAGCGTGTGCAGCGGTAGAGTTGGATCGGCACTGGTGCGTTAGGCGCAAAAGTTCAGATGCACGGGCATTTTTGGCCGTCGGTGTAGACAGCAATGTCCATCTCACTTTTGTGCGCGGAGGCAGACGCCATCAGAAAGGTGGACGGACACTATGTACACGGCCCTAGGTGTGTTTGCTAGAGGGAGCTGTACTGTCTCAGTAACCTGGCTTCGCCATCAAAGGAGGAGGGAGCGTGTGGCGACGAGCTGTTGTTTGGACTGGTCAATCCCTTCAGCGCGAGAATTTTCATTTTCCAGACCAAGCACCCTGAGTGCAACGAGGGAGAAAGCGAGGAGCCGACTGGGAAGGACAACAACGAGAGCGAGTACGGACGGAGCAGGTCGAGTGTGGTCGTGCTAGGACTGGCCAAGTGGCACCGGAGCGGCGCGCCGGATCACAGCAGCACGCCGCAGCAGCAGCACAGCAGCGCGGAGCAGCCATCCGGAGCACGGACGACATCGACCCGTGACGAACGGACGATCATTTTTGTTTTTTTCGTTTTTTCCCCTGAATTTCGTTGTTGGGTCTGTGTGGATGACGTCACTGGTTTTGTAGAGAGACGCGGCAGAGATGGCGCGGACACCCCGGGTGCCTTCATTGTGTGCCTGATCGTGGAAGACCCCTTCAATGTGGAACGATTCCTAATCAGTGTCGATGTTTATAATGCTGTGCCTAACACAGACGTTCAGGATAGATTCGGGTAATTGTCAATTGACGTGATGGCTTTGGTTGGCTGTTCTTTTTCACTGTGTGCCCGCGGACTGTCATTCCGGCAGCACTTCAGACAGCAGCTGCGTGCTCCATCTTGTTCCCACGCCTGCTTTGTGTTTTTGTACAGACAGCACTTCAGACAGTAGTTACGCTGTAGTCGGCAAATTCATTGGTAAAGAGAGGGGGGGGGGGGGGGGGGGGACGATGCTGCTGTAGTCGAATGGAGATTGCGGGCGTGTAGTTCAGTTTTGGACACGCATAACATGCTTTCGGGATTTTAGGTGTACCTCTTCGGACTTGTGTATCCTTTCCCTGCTAAGTGTACGTGTTCTTTAGGATTCTCTGATGGCTCTAGCACTTTTGTGACCACGGGCCGTGATCTTGCTAGATCAGACTATAGGGATTAGCAACTGAAACGAGTTTAATGTGAAGATAACAACAACAACAATGCTGCAATGCAGTAAGCAGAGCAGACAATGCAATGCCATATACGACAGGCATGACCTACCCTGCTAGCAATCCTGTCTACTCATATAGGCGCTAGGTCCAGCTCATATAGACAGCACACACCGTACGAAGTATATATATATATATCCATATTTTTTTTTCCATCCCATGTATTATCTTCGCACTTCTGTCTTTCTCCCTCCCTAGTCGTAACTCAGATCCAGGGTCACAAAGTAGGCTCCTCTCCCTCCCCCCCCACTACGGTTCTTGCCTTGATTTTTATCGCGCAGAGGGTTCAGCCTTCCCAACGCTCGTCGATTTTCATCGAATTTTGCTAACTCACGCTCTCGCGCTTTCCGCTAGTCAAGATTTTTTAGGGTTAGGACGCTAAACCCTAACCTAACCGTAACGCAAATGGTTGGTGGGACCAACCACCTATAATAGGGACCTTCAACCCTAATTTATAACCCTAACGCAATTAATGGTTAGTGCCTTCGTTGAAAGGGAAAATGATGCCCACGGGCATTCGATCGTCGGGGTCACATGACAACATGGTCCGTCTTGGCATGGTTGAGAGTATCATGTTTCCCTCGCGAGAGGACAGGCCAGTAGGCCAGGTCAAAGGTAGATCTTGACAATCTGACGGCCGCTTTCTTGTGAGACATCCCGCGCACTCTTGTCATATCACACCCTTCGGGGAAGCACTTGTTGCCTATTAATAGTGAACATGCCTATCGGTCTGTCAATATCTTGGGGTGTATATTGCGTATCTCGATAGACAAGGCCACCCTCCTAATGCAGGGGGCGGACTGTCAACCATGGTGTCTATCGTACCGTAGTGGGGAGGTACTGTAGGAGAAGAGCCTACTCAGTGACCCCCCGAATCTGAGTTACGACTAAATAAGGAGGGAGAAAAGAAGGGCGGAGATCATAACTGGGATGGAGATACAAGATTCCACATCAACTAGCCCCAACCCTATCAACCAACGTTGAAGGCGAGTTGTGCTGGTCTCGTACACAACGTGCGTCAACCAGGGGAGCACAGAAAAAAAAACGCCACATACCCTGGGCTATGACTAGCTAGCTATGACCCTCCAAAGGATCATGCTATGGTCCTCCATACGTATCCCATAGAACGCCACACTCCCCTTTTCGAGAGGCCAGGCAGGGGAGGGGGGGTGTGTACTCATATCGTGCACGGCCGTAGTCGTATGACCATAGACCCTCGCATCCCGGAGGGGTATACTAACACCGAGTACGAAGAACGAAGTAGAAGAAAAAGTGTAATTTTCTCGATTTGTACAGAAATCCCAACGCTCCGATCTGTTTTTAGTTTTTATGAGTGTGGCGTCTGGGGTTCTGATCCGCGTGGCGCCCCCGGGTAATCTCTACTCTAATGCTACCTGCTATTAATGCCTACCGCGTTTCCCACGGCCATGACGAGGCAGTGTGAAGTGGGAAAGTCAAGCCCCAACCTGCGTACTTGAACTATGTAAAAATCTCGTGGAATAGTTTGATCGTGGCCAGATACTCTCTTGTCTCCTGTGTGCAGGCAGTCGATATGGGGTTGGTGTTGGTGCACCAAACAGCGACACGCCATCAATTCCAAACATGTCAGCTGTGATAGGTATATCGAGCTCGGTCCGTGTCTGCAAGAACTATTGCTGTGGTAGTGTGAAATGCGCGATCAGGGCCTCTGTTTACCGCCCTCTTTTTTTCTGTTCGCCCACGGGTGGAACTCTAACTCTTGTACGACAAAATATTAATATGAATGAATGTGCACTATTAAATAGTACCAGCTGTATTGAATGCTCATTATTCATAATAATAATAATAATAATAATAATAGTAGTATACACTACCTGGTATCTAATGTCTGGTAGCACTACTTGAATGTACTCGTACAGGAGTTGAGCAGTACATTAGTAAAGTAAAGCATGTTATCGTTCGTACCCTGCCATCGTACTCTCAGAAGCACCACCGGACGGCTTCCCCCCGCCGCTTTTTCTTCCCCGGTAAAATATAAAAACATGTGATCCTCCTGCCCTCCTGCACGTAGTATAGCAGTAGTTATTAATAGTATAATAGTATAATAGTATCTGCTCGTGACGTCTGTAGTGTCGGACCCCTGTGTGTAGTACCGTACTATTAATATTAATATTAGTAGTATAATATCGTACAGTAGCAGCAGTTGTCACATTTGAAGGGAAATTGGTTATATTAATAGTAACGCAAACGAACTCTTCATCCTTGGTCGTTTCTTGCGGCGCGATTATGGGACATTTCTTTCGAATATTCCGCATGTATAATAGGACATATCGTCGATTTCCGCTTGATAGATATACGATAGGTCTATCAGGGCAGATGTGTCCCTAACGAAGTACAGGTATGATGTGGCTCCATGTCGCCGGGTGGGAGCAGCATGATCTATTAATAGCACATTATCTAGCACATTATCTGTAATATGCAGATCCTCCACATCATTTTACAGCACATGATCTGTACTACAGTAAGCAGATCCTGCACAACCTTTGACAACGGAAGGTCAAAAGTTAACTATTAAGCTACGATCTAGATCATAATCGATCTGTAGAGGATCTAGATCATGATCTATCTATAGATTATCTAGATCATGATCTATCTGTAGATGATATATCTGAGCTGTATATGATCTGGCCGAGGTGTGGAATTGAATGTTCAATTCCCACTTGCACCGACACACTCACACTGCTGCTGCTGCTGTGTCTGATACAGAGCATACGAACAGTGGCATGATAGAGAGCAGCCACCGTATTTTCTGCAGGCCACTGACCTGTTATCAGCGATGCATGCCATCTCCTGTTACCAGACGTGGGCCGATCGACGTGCCAGAAGCACGCTTACGCTTCCCGATGCGGCCATGGTATGTCACTGGTATTATATCAGGTATGCAGTACGGTGTACAGAACGGTATACATTACAAGGAAACTGCCGAGAAAAAGAACAAGCACTTACGTAAGAAGGCCGGGCTACATTTTCCGGCACAAAACTCTGGAGTGGAGTAGTCGAGTGGAACAATGCCCCGGGAGAAAAGCACACGTGGTACCAAAATGGTTTGGTACGTAGCGTTCGACCATCTCATGTCGTCGCCCCCCCCCCCTCGCCTTGACCCCCACCGTACCCCCGTGCCCCTACCCCTATCGCCACCACCGCTACCAAACCCCGTGACCACCGTCGCCGCTGATATTGATAGCTTTCGGTCATTTCATTTCATCGTTCCCCCGAGGGTCTATGGTCATTCGACCTCGGCCATGCATGACATGAGTACTCCCCCCCCCCCAACGGTGCTCCGTCAATGGTCGAATGACTTAAGGCAAGCAACAAATGAGTACGCCTCTCATGGTGGGTATCTCCGCTCCCAAGGTAGTAGAACCCTCACCACCGGCCGCCGCCGCCCCCCCCCCCCCCCCCCCTACTTGCCCAGCACCCCACTGCGCTTCGCGCTTGGTTCACGCGACCAATGTCTGCCTGGTCGGCGAGAACACGACGTACTCCGTCCCGGCGTTGTAGGGATGCGAGGGTCTACGGCCAACTACAGCCATGCATGATATGAGTAATACCCCCCCCCCGTCTCGGAAGAGATGCGTATTCAATGGCCCAATGACAAAGGCTAAGCGACAAATGAGTACTACCCCCCCCTCCCCGCCCTAACTGGCCCTACCGCCAGTACCACAGTCACCGCCCCTACCGTATATTGAACGAAGGCAAGGTATATCATAGAGCGCTTTCTTTCCCAAGTCGTCAGATCCGTGTCCCTATATGATAGCTTTCGGCCATCTCATCTCGTCGCCCCCCCTTCCCCCCCCAGAAATTAAATTAACTCATTGAAGCTGTCATCCATATGCAAGTCCGCCTCACAAGCGGTTCTTAGCAGGATGCAGCTCACCCTTCATGCGACTCGCCGAACACCTCACGGCGCTTCGTGCTTGGTGCTAGCAATGTCTACCTGGTCGGTGAAAACTCGACATGCTCCGTCCCGGCATTGTAGGGATTCGAGGGTGTATGGTCATACGACTACGGCCATGCATGAAAATGAAGTACACCCCCCCCCGCCTCCCAACCCCTACCGCCTCCACCATCGTGACAGGCGTCCAGGGTGCGCTGCGAGCACACCAGCAAGGCGATGAGGGGGCCAGAGCTGCCGGCGGCGTGGCCGCCTCGGCGGGGGTGATGAAGGGCCACCCCACCTGGCGTGCCGGCGACGATGAGCCGGTCGAGGCGCTCGAGGGAGGGCGCTTCTTTGCCCTGAGAGAGAAGGCCAAGGAGCCCGGGCAGGGTAGGCAGCGGTCCCTTCAGGACAGCACGCCTACTCCTGTGTCGGACGGGGACGGCACGTCTTCGCCGACGGAGGGGCAGGACGGGGAGAGGGGCACGTCTACTTCGCAGGGTGAGCAGGGGAGGGGGGGGGGGGCGTACTATTGTGTTGCCCTTAGTCATTTGACCATTGCCACGCATCCCTCTCAGACGGAGCGGGGGGGTCCATGGCAGGGTGCTTATGTGCAGGGCAACCTGCAAAATGTTTTGTGCAGGCTGTGTGTGGCATTTCATCCTTGCCCGTCGACCCAGACCAAGCCAACCCCAGACACTAACCCTAACCCTAACCCGAACCCGAACCCCAACCCCTTGGGGAGCACGAGGTCGGCAGGGGCAGCCACGCGGCTCGCCCGTGTTTTGATGGCGTTTTTCCAAAAAAACATGCGGCCCAAAAGGCCAGCCTCACCCATTAAAACCAGGCATCCCTGCACAAACTTTTTGAGGTTGCTCCTGCACATAGGGCGCGTCGGGGGGGGGGGGGGGTTCCCAGTGGTATCATGGGTAGTTTTTCATGCATACCTGGTACCTGGTACTCTATATACGACTTGGTATATTTATGAAAATTGAGAAAAACAGCTGTGAGATCGAAGAGTTTGTCGAAACTCTTCTTTGCAAGCTGTGCTATGTGCTAATGTGTGATACTACAGTATATACCCCAGATTTTTTTTAATGTACTCTTTTCTGTTTTTCTCGTCTTTGTACCTCGATCACTCATAGCTCGTAGGTCATAGTCAACTATTAATAGGGAGGAATAGTGAAACCCCCAAAGGAAATAAATCAACCACAGATTGGGTTGGGCTTGAGTTGCATAGTCCATATATACGAGCATTACACATCTAGGACATATCATCGATTTCCACTTGATTTATAAGCAGTAGACCTTTCAGGGCAGGCATGTTCCTGATCTGTATGATCTGTATGATCTACTACGTAGCTCGTGCTGCCAGGTGGGAGCCGTATAATAATCTGCATGATCTAGGACAGGTTTGCTGGGTGGGATCTGTGCTATACAGATCGTGCGCATCTCGTAACGTCAGGTAAGGATCTAGATGACCTACCGAGAGATCATAATCTGTCCGAGGTGTGCATGATCTAGGACGTGTTTCCTGGATAGGATCTGTATTATACAGATCCTGCCCAATATCTCGTAACGGCAGGTTAGGATCTAGATGAACTATCTGTAGATGATATATCTGTAGGTTATCTACCAGGTATCTTTAGATTATCTATCTGTAGATTATCTATCCATAGATTACCTATCTGTAGAGTATCTTTCTTGTAGACGATCTACCTGTAGATGAACTAACTCTGTAGATGCACTATCTGAAGATATATACCTGGTATGTAGATGATCTGTATGATCTGTAAATGATCTGTATGATATGTTTATTTTTCCTCTCTTTTGTTCTCCTTTTTTTCCTTTTTTTTTTTGTTTTCTCTGTCCCTTTTTTTTAACGCACCGCCGACACGGTTCCGTTTTTGTCCGTTGGGGTTCCGTTTTTTTCCGTTGAGAAGACACGCCGGCGCCAGTGGAGGACACCAATGCCACACCCTCCCCTCTTCAACAAGACGACGGTACCACACCAGCCCCCACTGCCACTGCTGAGGAAGGCGAAACACCAGCTCCATCGTCGGACGAGTCGTACACCTCTATCAACACTGATACCACTACCACTCCATCTCCTACTGCTGAGGGGGAACCGCCGGGTGAGCACTACGTATATACTCGGCACAGTAGTAGTGATGAAACCATTGCTAACCCGTTTAGGCATGTGGCTTATTAGGAGTGTTGATTACCCATGAAGCGACTATGTTCAGCTAGGGGCGTTTAAGATATTACGCTTTAACAGATTTATCTACATGTGTTGAAGATCATTGGCTTAGGTTACGCCGCACTTTGATCAAGTTGCACCGCATATTTGTGTAACGTATATTCTTAGATACGTACGAGTACACGTCTTCTCGTAGGCATGCGGCTTATTAAGAGTGCTTAGACATGCGGCTTATTAGCAGTGTTTAGGCATGCGGCGTATTAGGAGTGCAGTCCCGTTGTAGGCACTACATACTTAGAATTATAGTCATATTTAGGCTTCTGTACGGCGCACTAATAATATCATGGGGGGCCATAGTAATCAGGAGCTATCCCATACACAAATATCTATATATTACAGTATGTTTACTAAGCGTTTTTGGTCCTGACTACGTACTACTTTTCGCCGTAATGGTCCATGGTGTCCACACCAATATTTATACCTGGTATATTTACACAGTTTTCTGATAAATGAAAACTCCACACATCAGATAGATCACATAGATCACATAGATCAGATAGATACTTTCCACTTCCAGGGCAGATACATTCCTCCCACGTATTATATGATCTGTATGATCTGTATGATCTATACTTTCCACTTCCAGGGCAGATACATTCCTCCCACGTATTATATGATCTGTATGATCTGTATGATCTGTATGATCTGTATGATATGTATGATCTGGCTCATATTGCCGCGTGCGAGCCCGTGTAGTCTGCATGCTCTAGCACATGTGTCCTGGGTTGGATCTGTACCATGCAGATCCTGCTCAACCTCTCCCAACGGCAGGCGATACACTACATGACTACAGTAGATGATTTATATCATGGTTTATCTGTGGATGATCTAGATCCTGATCTACCTGTGGATGATCTAGATCCTGATCTATCTGTGGATGATCTAGATCCTGATCTCTATCAGGATGATCTGTATCAGGATCTATCTGTAGATGATCTAGATCATGATCTATCTGTAGATGATCTATATCATTATCTATCTGTAGATGATCTAGATCATGATCTATCTGTAGATGATCTAGATCATGATCTATCTGTAGATTATCTATATCATGATATATCTGTAGATAATCTAGATCATGATCTATCTGTAGATGATCTACAGTAGATCATGATCTATCTGTAGATGGTCTGTAGATAGATATATCATGATCTGTCCGAGGTGTGTCCAACTAGGAATACCATGGTGATTTGATGCCGCAGGATGCCCTTTCGCCGCGGTTTGATCGCCTGTCATGGTGTGCTGTTGATTCCATGCCATGTCGTTGCTGTTTTTATTCGATTCCATGCCGTTTCGTTACTTTTTTTAATCGATTCCAAGCCATTTCGTTGCTGTTTTTTATTCGATATACTCGTGTGCGTGCCCGTGGGTGCTGTCGGCTACGCACACCGTACATTTCGCTGTTCGTTCATTCCGTAGCTTGTCGTAGCTGCTGCTTCCACACAAGAGCCCGTCGCTGCTGGTTACATACCGTGCATGTCTCTCTGCTGTCGATTCCTTACCAAACAACTGCTGTCTGAGACCACACCGTGTCGATGCTGTTCATTCCGTGCCTGATCAATGGGTGTCTATTTGAACAGTGGGAGGCAGTCCGGCGCCGACGGAGGTTGTGGGCACCGGGGCTCCTTTCGGTGAGTGTTTTACCTGGTATATACTATTTATAGTATATATACAGACTTTATTACTTTTTTCTTCCTTGCTCAACGAGCTGCATTGTCACCTTTCTGGGCTCTCTCTCAGAGCTCCCACTTGACCCACGCCTTCTTCTAGTAGTACTTGCCGGCGTTTTTTTTTTTTTTTCCCCAATGAAATTGTCATAAATACGTCAGCTGTGAGTACGACTGATTGATTGAGTGGTTGAAACTCAACTTTGCAAAGCTGCGTCATACGTCAAACACGCCCTTCCTTTTTCACTCGTTTTTAGAAGAACCTTAGTTTTCCTCTTTTTTTTTCGTTTCTTTTGTGGGCTTTTTTTTCACAGGTACATATTGTATGTATGATACGAGCGTATTGTCGTCGAGCATTTACTGCTGTACCGCAAGCACAATAGTACGTACTATTAATAGTATACCTACATGGACCGCTTTCATTTCGCTTGTCGTGGTTCCTTTCGTTGTTCCTTTGTTTTTTGGGCTGCATATATAGCCTTCATTTTGGCTATTGCAGTGTCTACTGTCTACTGTCTGCTGTCTACTCATTTCGCTTGTCGTTGTTCCTTTCGTTATTTCCTTTGTTTTTTTTGGGGCTGTATATATAGCCTTTTTTTCGGCTATTGCAGTGTCTACTGTTGTCTACTGTCGTCTGCAGTCTACTGTCTTATTGTCCAGAAGGGTGTGCTATTTACTCGCCACTAGACTGGGTGTACTGATGCACATGCGTAGAAATAACTGTTCAGTGTGGATTCAACACACACAGCAGCAGTAAACACTATTAATAAAACGTCTATAAAGTATCGCAATCGGATGATGTAATACTACCGGGGGCCATACCTGGTATCAGGTATGAGACCAAATATTGTTGGTAAAAACAGGGAAATATATATAGGTTTTTGTGTATGCCGTAGGCCCTATTTTCTATCGTCCCCCGTAAAATGGTACACGTGAGAATGTTGGTACTACTGCTGCGCGTATCTCCAAATAGTACTCTACCACTGTGCAAGCCCCCCCTTCGGAGCGTTCAGATGTTGAGTGACGCAAGGTAATATCCGATGATGTTTCATGCAGCTGGAAAAACAAACACGAAGGCCCACCGTCATTTCTTTTTTGTGATTTTATTTGATACTGCAGCAGTAGTGGCGGCCTGTGCAAGGCCGCACGAATAGTGCAGCCTCCCTATATAAGGCGGTCGAAGTCGGCTGTCATGACCGCACAAGGTGGAATGGATAAGGCGGCTACCCGATATAAGGCGGTTAAAATCTCGGTGCACTATACCGCCTTATATAGGGCCTACTACTGTGTATTATAACCCGCCGATAACCCATTGTTTTTGCCCTGCTACCTGCTCTACCTTCCTCGACCATCCCGCAGAGTGCGGCCTTCCTGAACCATGCCACGAGAACAGTAGACTACTGCAACTTGCTTCCAGTACGTGCTGCGACATACTGCTCTGCTGCATACTGAAACTATGCCACGAGAACAGTAGACTACTGTAACTTGCTTGCAGCACATACTGCTGCATGCTTGAACCATGCCACGAGAGCAGTAGACTACTGTAACTTGCTTTCAGCATGTGCTGCGGCATACTGGAGCATGCCACGAGAGCAGTAGACTATTGTATCTTGCTTTCAGCACACGCTGCGGCATACTGCTGCATACTGACCAATGCCACGAGAGCAGTAGACTGTTGTATCTTGCTTGCAGTGGGTGGTTCGACATGCTGCTGCATAGTGCATTGAGCAGTAGTCTCTAGCGCCATGGTTAAGCAGGCTACCTTGCCCGTGCACGGCACTACGAGTACGATAGTCTATTGTCGTACGTGTACCATGCTGCAGTAGTCTACTGTCTACCACCTTTCTACGAGCGCAGCAATATGTGCATTAGGGTACTTCACAAGTCTTCTTTCTAATATCATGCATCAGGATCCGGTATTGAGATGTAGTTTGATGCACGATGCTTACCAGTAGCCTACTGACCCGGCACTATGGCGCGAGTACAATGTTTTGCTACTGCACTACGCTGCGGTAACCTACTGATCGTGCACCTTGCACCATGCTTCAGCAAGTCTTCTGCCTACTGCCTACTGTCTACTGCACCACGCTACTGCAGCAGTAGGCGACCGAACATGCACCGTAAACTATAGGATTACCCAACGGTAGGCCACTGCACCATGCTGCAGTACGAGTAGGTATATCCCGCCCTACGTACATAGCGCGATCGAACAGAAAACACGTGCATCGTGTATCGTGCGGCCACCTTCCCTTACAAAAGCACACGGCGTGTGGAACCCCACAATACACCTGGTGCGCTCACACGGTCCTCTTTTTACCCCCCCCCCGCCCGCTAATAGCCACTTTTTTTGTGGAAAACCACGCTTAACAATGGCCCCCCGTCTTCTGACCCCCGCCCCCCCAAAACACACATTTTCTTTGTGGAAAGTATGCTAAACTAAGGCCCTCTTCTTGCTCCCCCCCCCCCAAAAAAAAACGCCTTTTTCTCTCGTACAGCGCCCTCGCAGTGCTCCAACGGCATGCCCGGCGTCAGCGACGGCACCGTCTGCTGTAAGGAGGCGTGCGGTCAGTGCGGGGGCGAGGGGTGCGGAGCAGTGGTGGGCACCAACGGCGCGTCGGACTGCTGCCCCTCGACGATCATCCAGGAGGCCGCCGGGGAGTTTTGCGGAGAAGCCCCCTGCGTCATGGAAGGCTTTACGCCGTCCCCGGTGAACCCGGCCTTCGACGGCACCGTCGCCCCTTTCGGTGGGTTGGGGGGTCTGTTGACGGAAAAAAGGCGTTTTTTTTGTCCTTGTTCCGCTGGATGCTTTTTGGGTGTACATAAGCCTATTGACCCTGAAGAAATGCACCCCAGGTCGATGTGTTTCGTGTGCCCGAACTCTGAAAGTAAATAGTCAACTCTAATTCTGGTACGAAATAATTGAATTAGAACTGCGTAGCAACTGCTGTATGGTTCTCGACTTGTTTGTAGAATCGCTTGAATTCACGTATGAGTATCATAAATGCTTACGAGTATTAATAGTCAGGTTTTTTACCACTACTACTGTTTCGTGTGAATGTTTTGTTCCTTTTCGTTTTGTTGCGTTTCGTTCCGTGTCGATCGTTTCGGGTTATGTGTTGGATGTCGTATCGGATTTTTCGAGAAATTGAAATACCGGTATCGAACTTTCGATATTCATATCGTATTGAACGTGTTTTGTGATTTGTTTTGGATTCGTTTCGTGTTGTCTATTTTTTAGTGTTGGGCATCGAACGAGAATCAAGTTCGATATCGACAAACGAAAAAAAACTAATGGATACGATTTCGATATTTAATGTACCAGGTACACATCGAACTTTTCGTTCAGTGTCCGGCATAAAAAACTCGGGGATGCCAGGAGATGAAGGGCAAAACACGTTCGATAATATCACATATCGAAAGTTCGATAATATCACGTATCGAAAGTTCGATAATATCACATATCGAAAGTTCGATAATATCAAACATCGAAAAATCGATAATATCACATATCGAAACTCTCGATACGGTGTCCAACACTGCTGTTGATAGTGCGTGTGTTTTGTTTCGTTTCGTTTTCCGTTTCGACCGTTTCGTGTGTGTTTACTTTTTGCTGGTTACTCATCGTCCGTTGTCCCCCCCGCAGACGCATCGACATGCGCCAACGGTGTCCCGGGATACCAAGACGGAGATATCTGCTGCCTAGAGAGTTGCGGACAGTGTGGCGGATCGGGCTGCGGAACGATCCCGGGAACGGGCGGGGCTGCTAACTGCTGCCCTACCACCATCCGCGAGTCTGGCGTGGTAAGTCGCAAACCGTGGATAAACACGCCATGATATCATGCAAACACCCCTAACTATTTCTGAAACACATCATGGACGAAACACTCCAATCGTATTTACAAAAATTGAGAAGTTTGCAACGATGAGTTTTGAGGAAAAAATCGATCTCACCACAGCTGAGTTTATTTATTTATTTATTTGTATTTTTAGGTGTATTTTTGTCAAATATACGAAAACATTTACATATATACCGAAGTATGAAACAAGCCTCTTTTCTTGTACAAAATCATGGATTATCACGCTATCGTATTGTACATGAAAACACACAATTTCATGGATTGTAGCTGTAGATGTAGCACCTACGGTGGTTGTTTGTCGCTATGGGTGTCTTGCACGCGGGTTATAGTTGAACCACCTATGTACGGGTAGTGGTCGCTATGGGTTATAGTGGAAGCACCTAGATACGGATAGTGATCGCTATGGCTATCGTTATCGTGTAGGTGAGGCTTCTCTACCTCCACCCGCGATTCTGGCGCGGCACATATCTCAACGTTGATGATCTACGTACGTCGTGGTACGTCCGACGAGTCCATCGTTTAGCCCGATCGGCGTTTTGTGTCGACGATACATATCGCTTCCCGCTCGTTGTGTGTGTTGTGTTGGTTTCGGGCAAATATGTCGGTTTGACAGACTTTGAACCCCTTGACAGACAACAATCCACCAAACACCTTGACAGACAGCCTTGACAAGAAAAAGCAGGTGATGAAAAAAAATATCCCCGGTTTTTGAAAAACGCCTTACGTGTACAAAATCACTGAAAGCTTTAATGTTTTTTGTTTTTGTTAACAGCACTGCAGGTCTTTCTGTCTTTCTTCCAGAAACACGGAGGGGTTTCTACATGAGTTTTGTAGGAATTATTATACCGGGGATAGGGGATGTTTTGGCTTGACAACGCGACAGGCTTTGATAGACAACCTTGACGCTTGACAAACTTGACACTTGACCGTCAACCGACATCTTTGGTTTCAGGTGTGTGGTGAGGCTCCGTGCATCATCGAGGGCTACACTCCCGCGCCTGCTGTCGTCGGCGGCGGTACCGCTGCTCCCATTGGTGAGGACCATCAACATTTGCCTCGTGTGTAGAAACAAAGCTTGAGGTTGCTTGCCCATGCGCCAAACAAAACTTGCCTCATGCGTAGAAAGAAAGCTTGAGGTTTGCTTGCTCATGCGTCAAGAAAAAACTTGCTCTCATGCGTCCATCAAAGATGTATCATGCGTCAAACGGAGCTTTCGCTCGTGCGTGAAATAAAACTGTGCTTGCCAGCGTCGAAAAATTCTGCTGGGCTCGTGCGTCAATGAATACTTGCTCGTGCGTTGCGCAACATCTGCTCAAGCGTCCAAGCAAATCTGTGCTGATGGTGCCAAACATTACTGCTGTGCTCGTGCGCCCATCAAAGCTTGGTGTGCGTCAAACAAAGCTTGCTCATACATATATACTTCGTATACGTCGAACAAAAATTGCTCATGTATCATGTATCACGTATCACACAAAATTTACTCATGAGTGAAACAACGCTTTGGCAAGCGGCGAGGAGAATCAAGACTCAAACTTGCCTCATGCGTATAAGCAAAAATTTCCGCTCATGCTTCAAACATTTTTTTTTGCTCGTGCTTCACACTAAATAATACGCCTCAGGCTCTCATGCGACAAATAATTCTTGCTCATGCGCCGTCAAATATTTGTTTCCTCATGCATCGTCAAACACATCTGTGCTCATGCATTAGACAATACTTGCCCATGCGTCGAACTCAAAAACTTGGCCCATGCGTCAAACAAAAACTTGGCTCGCTCCTGCGAACTATCACCTGCCCATCATCGGCGAGGGCCAACGAAAAATTGCTCATGTCTACGTCGCCCCTTGCCTTCTGACGCAGACGGCTCTGATTGGTCGACGCCAAGACCTTGGCCGTTGTAACGGTTTTTTCCCTGTTGCGTTTCGCCGTAACGTGTACGTACTGAACTAAAAAATTGTACGAAACAGCGGCAAGACGTCTATCTTGTTCAAGAATCGTTTTTTTTTGTGTCAGCATTGCCTTTCCTGAATGAAGCGTGTGTTCCCTTCCTGATCCCTCCCCGATGACATGTCTAACCCCTCCCTCCCTCCCTTGGATGGCCTTTTTGTTTTGATTTCTTGTTCCTCTTGATACTATAGGCTCATCCACGTGCTCCAACGGTGTTCCGGGATTCCAAGACGGAGCTGCGGTAAGATATTTTGCGATTCACGCGTTTTTTTTTTTTTTTGTAGTTGTTTGAGGGACATATGTCCGTTGGACCCACGCGGTTTTTGTCGTTGTTAGCAGGGTGATATCCGTTCGATCAAGATGTTTTTTTTGTGGTTGTTTTTGGGACGATATCCGTTGGACCCACGCTTTTTTTTGGCGTTGTTAGCGTAGCAACAGGATATTATCCGTTCGATCCACGCGGTTTAACCCCCCCCCCCGCCGCCCCCTATGAATATATTATATTTATAGGTTGGGTTGGCGTCGGTTGGCAACGACGCTGTAAAACACGCCACTCGCTGCGTGAGCTAGACAACCAGGGTGCCGTTTTTTTTTTTTTTTTTTTTTTGGCGGTCACCAAAGCTGGCGGTCGAGTAGATCATTTGTGCGGGGTGGAGAACCTTTGTTCCGCACAAGGGGAATGGTCGTTTCACGTAGTGCTAATATGGTAAGGCGTCCGCGAGGCAGTTACATAGTAAAACCCATTGCTGTCTCCGGAAGTGGCCACACCAGAAATTAAATTAACTCATTGAAGCTGTCGTCCATATGCAAGTCCGCCTCAGAGGCGGTTCTTAGCAGGATGCAGCTCACCCTCCATGCGACTCGCCCAATACCTCACGGCGTTTCGCGCTTGGTGCAAGCAATGTCTGCCTGGTTGGTGAAAACCCAACGCGCTCCGTCCCGGCATTGTAGGGATGCGAGGGTCTATGGTCATATGACTACGACCGTGCACAACATGAGTACACCCCCCCCCCGCCTCGTCTACACCGCCCAAACACGTTAAACGTACATACGTAATGGCAACCCCCCCCCTTCCCCTTCCTCCTTCCGTATTACCCTCCCTCCCTGAGACACCGTGCAATGCCTGCCTGGTCGGTGAAAACCCGACGTGCTCCATCCCGGCATTGTAGGGATGCGAAGGTCTATAGCCATACAACTACAGCCATGCATGACATGAGCCCCCCCCCTATGGTCATACGACTACGGCCATGCATGAATATGAAGTACCCCCCCCCTCCCCCCCGCGCGCTTGGTGCAAGCAAGTATCTGCCTGGTTGGTGGAAACCCAACGTGCTCCGTCCCGGCCTTAAGATGCGAGCGGTCTATGTTCATACGACTACGGCCATGCCATACCATGAGTACACCGATCGTGGGCAATGCCAACCCCCCCCGTCCCTACCAGAGGCACCATGTTAATTACCATGCTAACTGCCCCCCCCCTCCCCGCGCAAAACCGCAAAACTGCAAAACCGGCCGAAAACATGTATGGTGCGTTATGACAGTGCTGCGCGGCGAACTGCGGTCAGTGCGGTGGCGATGGCTGCGGAGCAATCCCTGGTACTGCCGGGTCTGCGGCTTGCTGCTCTTCCATCGTCCTGGTGAGTTTTCCTGAGAGTAATGAGCATGTCTACAGCGTGCTGGATAGGGGAGGGGGGTTGAAAGAGCCGAGGGTGTGTTTAGTGGTGTGTATAGGGGTTCTGGGGATCGTTTCTCGCTTGGGGAGCGCTCCGCTCCTCATCGAACAACCAACGCTTGTTTTGCTCTTGTGTTGCGTTATTTTTATCTGTTTAATTTTCGTTTCATCAGGTTGAGCAACTTGAGCAACCGCTTCTGATGCCCCTCCCTAGAAAAAACTCGTCTTTTCATCTGACGAGACGGTTTTTGCTACCTTCACGTATTTCAGTCACCGCTTTGAACAAAGTTAGCGTCATTATTGTGGTTGGGGGGGAGAGGGAGGGCGCACTCGTTTGTTGCCTTTCCTTTGTCATTTGACCATTGGGGGGAGGGAGGTGTACTGCATTCTCATGCACGGCCGTAGTCGTATGACCATAGACCCTCGCATCCCTACAATGCAGGGACGGAGGGGTGATGATCAGATCTAGTCTACTGCTGTAGCCGAACGGAGTAAACATACTTGTATAGTTTTACGTATGAGAGCTCACCACAGTTTGTTGTCCTGCCCCTTGCTTTTGTTCGCAAAGACGCAAGGGCAGTCGTGCGACGTGACCAACGAATCTCCCTGCGTGATCGAAGGCTACACCCCTTCTCCAGTGGTGCCTGACTTGGGCTCTGCCGCCCCCGTCGGTGAGATTGAGAGCTTGCACTGCTCGTCCTGTGTGCTGTTTGCTGTACGTGTGAACGCTTGGTTTTTGTGATAGTATTAATAGTGTGTTTTGCACAGCAAGATTGTAGTAGTTACTGTAGTGTTGATCGTATTGATGATAGTTAATGGCAATAGTAGTAGCAGCAGTAGTAGTAATATTGGTGGTGGTAGTAGTAGTAGTAGTAGTAGTAGTAGTAGTAGAAGTAGTGGCAGTAGTGGTAGCAGTAGCAGTAGTACTAATAGTAGTAGTAGTAGTAGTAGTAATAGTAGCAGTTATAGTAGTTTTTCAACAGTAGTATTGACATATATTAATAGTTGTATTTAGTAACGGCAGTAGCAGATGCAGCCGCAGAAATAGAAGCACGCGTGATGCTCTCCGATGTTTCCAATCTCGTAGGCACTGACTATCGCTCACCCCCATTTTTGTGCATTGTCTACGCTACCTTTTCTATGATTCTGCTGTGCCTTCCCCCTTTATCAGTCCCCAGCCAATGCAGCAACGGCATGCCTGGCTACCAAGACCTGGATGTCTGCTGTCTTGAGGTGGGTAACATATTTTGTCTTGCTGGTAACGCCTCTTCCAAGCCCGCCAGCAATAGCCAAAAACTTGTCAGGCGTTTCGTACGACTATCACACGGGTGATAACGTACCACACCCCTGCACTGTAAATCTGACTTTTCTATTTTGTCTATACTGTAATCAAGATAACACCCCCTATACTGTAATTGGTATGACACTCTCCTACACTGTAATCAATATAATAAGATGACACCCCCTCAGGCGATTTTCGGAGCCGATTTTTGGAGCCGATTTTCAGAGCCGGTTTCTAAATATACTTAGTATGTTTTCTACTATTCATAGTTAGCCATCGTTATCGTTGTGTGTCCCCCCCTTTGGTTTTCGTAGAGAATCTCGGCTCGGAAATTTACCCGAGGGGGTGTGTCATTTGATTACTACTGTGTAGGGGTGTGTTATCTTGATTATAGTGCAGGGGTGTGTTATCTTGATTGCAGTATAGGGGTGTGCTATATGGATTACAGTATAGGGGTGTGTTACCTTGATAACAGTATATGGGGGTATTATATTGATTACAGTATAGGGGTGTGCTGTTTTGATTACAGTGGAAGGGTGTGATATCTTGATTACAGTGTAGGGGTGTTTTATCTTGATTACAGTGTAGGGTTGTTGTCTTGGTTACAATATAGGGGTGTGTTGCCTTGATTACAGTATAGGGATGTGTTATCTTGCTTACAGTACAGGAATGTGTTATCTTATCACCCGTGTGGTGACGGTGATCATGGTGGTGGGTGTGGTGGGTGTGGTGACGGTGATCATGGTGATGGTGATGGCAATGGTCATGATGGTCTGTGATGCTGTCATGATGGTGTGCGATGGTGGTGGTGGTGGGGATTATGGCACGCTCCCTTTTGACCATCCCTTACTTTCGTGCTGTTCCTGCTGTTATATCGATTCTACTGCTGCAGGCTTGCGGGCAGTGCGGAGGGGCTGGCTGCGGTACCGTCCCCGGAACAGGCGGGTCCGCGTTCTGCTGCTCTTCCTCCGTCCGAGAGTCTGGCCAGGTCAGCCACATACCCCCCCCCTCCCCCGAGAAAACGATCGTTATCTGAGGAGATAGATGGTGGCCACAGGCGGCGAAACAGGAAGGGGATAAGATTAGCAAAAACTTTCTTTGCAATATGTGGAAACAACGTAATGAGCGCCCAGATGTTGGAGGTGTATCTATTAGAAGTAGGAACGGTGCTCCGTCTCGAAAGGGATGCCTGGTCAATGGTCTAATGACTAAGGCAAGCAACAAATGAGTACCCCCTCCTCCTCCCCCCGTTAAATCATTCGTGTGGGGTGGAGAACCTTAACTCCGCAGAAGGGTAACTTTATCGTATCACGTAGTGTGTATATGGTTAGGCACCCACGAGGCAGTTACACGGAGTAGTACACCCATTGCTGTGTTTGAGGCACCCACGAGGCAGTTACATGGAGTAGTATACCCCTTGCTATGTTTGGGAGTGCCCACCCCAGAAAAAAAATCGATTCTTTCGACCCTGTCAGTGTCTGTACCTGCCTGCGTGCGTGTCCATGCTTCACCGCGTGTGACAATTGCTACCGGTACTTCAGTAGGGGAGGGGAGCCGGTCAACATTCGGAGCTCTAGAAATATTTAGGCGGGCAACCCCATGATCAAGCCCATGCGCTAGGTATATCATGTAGGCATCTGCAGAATACCTGGTGCACGAGTATTGGATATTTTGTGCGCGTGTGTGTTTTAACTGTCCCGTCGAAAGTTGAAAGTTTTGAAACGCATTTTGCTTTTTACACGATACGATGATGTCTTGTCTTATATGTCTCGAGTCTCTTGTATCTTCTCTTCGCCTTTCTTCTGCTGTCCCATATCTTTTGTATCTTGCCTCTTATCTCTTTTCGGTCGTCTGTTGTCTGTTGACTGTCGTCTCTTGCCTCGCGTCTCTCCCTTCTTGCGTGTGTCTCCTCCCTCAACTACCGGGGCCAGATGTGCGGCAACGGAGTTGAACCGCCTTGCATCATCGGCGGCTTCACCCCGTCCCCGGTCAATCCGGCCTTCGTCGGCACTGCCTCCCCTGTCCGTGAGTGCCTGCCTCAACACCTCAATTACAGTAATTCGTTTTATATGCATTTCTATCTTCTAGCACAATTCGATGCGAGTCGACGAGGGAAGAAAAAGCTAAAGTCTTCTCGCGATAAAAAAGCAAGGCAAGAGCCGTAGTGGGGCAGGAGGGAGAGGAGCCTACTTTGTGACCCCGGATCTGAGTTACGACCAGGGAGGGGAGAGAAAAAGAAGGGCGAAGATAATACATAGGATAAAAAAATAAGAGAACAAAAAAGTGGTGCGCGGTTGATGACTGAGCAGTCTCAATCGCCCACCCATCCTCCCATGGCAGCACACCTCAACGCCTGACTCGATTCATGTTTCGGTTCATTTCTGATTCATAAGAGTGGGTGGTCGATGAGTGACTAGTCTCAACCGCCCAACCATCGTACCACCGCAACATGCATGTCAAGCAACCTCTTCCCCCCTTCCTCCGTCTCGTCCAAAATGATCTTAGGGTCATTCTTATCGAGCATTTTTCCCCCCAAAATTTCCAATATTGTTTTTCGCGCAATTTTTAGGATTTCCATATTTTCCAAAAATATTTTCCAAATATTGGAATGCGAAGCTTGCCTTCCAAATATTTTTCCCTCTGTTGAAATTACAAACTTTCCGAATAAATCTCGTTTTTCCTGCTTTTCCTGTTTAAAAAAAAAAAAAGATTTGGAATTTTTGGGGAAAAGTTTCTCGGTAAGAACGACCCTTAAGTCTATTTTATTTCCGCTGAACCTCGCCCTGGAAGCGGCCACGCACACCAAACAACAAATGAGTTATTTCGACGCTGTCATCCATACTGGTATTCAAGAAAGTCCGCATCACACGCAGTTTTTGCTAGAGGATACACCTCCCACCCTCCATGCGACTCGCCGAACACCCCACGGCGCCTCACGCTTGGTGCAAGCAATCTATAAACTTGGGTCGGTGAAAGCCCGACGTGCTTCGTCCCAAGCACTGTAGGGATGCGAGGGTCAATAGTCATGTTATGGCGATATCAATACGGCTGTGTATTACATGATTACACCACCTCCTCCCACCACCACCGCGAGGGCTATATACATAAGACCTTCACAGGTTCGACAAGTGGGATTTTTTTTTCAGTTCTGAATGGGTTATAAGATGGTTTCATTTAGTCAACCCCCCATTCGTATCTGTTTTTTTTTTCCGACCATTGTTTTTTTGTTTTCTGGCAGCTCAATCGACGTGCAGCAACGGCCTCCCCGGCGTCCAGAACGGCGCTGCCTGCTGCAAGGAGTCGTGCGGACAGTGCGGCGGCGTGGGCTGCGGAACGATCCCCGGAACGGGCGGATCGAGCAGCTGCTGCGCCTCGACCGTACTGCTCGACAATAACTTCTGCGGCAATGGCAATGGCAATGTGGCGCCTTGCGTCATCCTGAACTACACCCCAGCTCCCGCGGGTGTGCCGGGTGTGGCCGCTCCGTTTGGTGAGAAGACCGGGGGGGGGGGGGGGGGGGGGGGGGGGTACTTTATTTCCGTGCATGGCCGTCGTCGTATGACCATAGATGTTCGTATCCCTACAATGCCGGGACGGAGCACGTTGAGTTTTCACCAACCAGGCAGACATTTGCTTGCACCAGCATGGCCGTAGTCGTATGACCATAGACTCTCGCATCCCTACAATGCCGGGATGGAGCATGTCGAGTTTTCACCAACCAGGCAGACGTTTGCTTGCACCAAGCGCGAAGCGAAACGTGAGGTATTGGGCGAGTCGCGGGGACTCATTAGCCACATGCCATACATGGCCCTAGTCGTATGGCCATAGAACCTGGCGTGACTTAGAATAGCAGCGTGTGTGATCATGTTTATGGTCATTTTGGTGAAGGGTAAACAATCTGGGACAAAAATAATCAACGAAAATCGACTAAACAGAGATGGGAATGCTGAACGAACGCTACCTATTCTGCGCGATACCAGTGATGTCAATATGATATGGCTACCAGTACTAAGCAAGATAACTGTCGGGGCGGGGAAGGGAAGAGATCTGTGACCAAGGCTACTGCTATAGTCTGCTACAGAGTGCTATGGTCCACAATGCCGTGCAGGGTGAAACTACGTATGGTATACCAGTACAAGTTTACAGTACGAGCTGGAACCGTAAATATAGAAGCGACGTGCAAAATCCACCACTCGATGTAAAATACGTATCAGCAAATAAAATGTGTTGAACGGACGCTCTTGCCCGCCACCATTACTGTACCCCCCCGCCCCCTCTGCCAGCGCCTATTTATACTTACAACTCCCCCCCGCCCCTTTCCCCTTTCCTCCCCTTCGTGATGCCTTGGTTAACCTCTTCAAGCCGCGTCTACTTGCACGAACGGCTTCGCCGGTGTCCAAGATGACAACATCTGGTAAGACTCTTTTAGACTCATACATGAGTAACTAAAGCACGCGACAGGGGACCTTGACTGGCTGCGCTTTTGGGGACATTTTTGTTTTTGTTTTCCCATCCCATTTCGTATTTTCGCCCTTCTCTTCGCTCTCCCTCTTTAGCCGTAACTCAGATCCGGGGTCACTTAAGTAGGCTCTTATCCTACAGTACCTCCCCACTACGGTACGTGCCTTGCATTTTTGTCGCGATACTTTTTCAGCACTTTTTTTCCTCGTCGACTCGCGTCGAATTGCTTTTGAATTGTTTTTCGGAAAATTTTGTGCAGTGGTAAAAAAGGGCATTTTAGAAATGTTGGCTATAGACCTTCGCACGATTCATTTCATTCCATACTGTACGGATATACTTTTGCACGATGTACACGAATGTACTTACTTTCGCACGGTTCATATTAATGTAGATATGTTTGTGTTGTAAAATTGAAGCTTTGTATACGTAAGAAACCATCCCCTTTACGTTAAAAAAACAAGCATTTGAACCTGACCACAAGTCGGAGCCCCCCCCCCCCCCCTTAATGTACCTGCTGCTAAAAGGAACTCCCATATTGTTCCAAGTATTTTATGGTCACAATATAGGGGTGGAGACAGCTCTGAAGGGGTACGTGACGGAGTTTGGCTTGTTTTTTTTAATGAAGCGTAACCCATGCAGAACTGCAAAAAATGTCCCACACTAATTCCAAGTAGTTTGTCCCCAAATTCGTGGGACCCGTTCTTAAGGGGTTAAGAAACCTTTTTTAGTACCACTCTGGTGTACAGGTTGAACTATGAAGCTTAAGAAACCTTTTTTAGTACCACTCTGGTGTACAGGTTGAACTATGAAGCTTAAGAATCCTGTTTTAGTACCACTCTGGTGTACAGGTTGAACTATGAAATGTAGGTTTTGGGTGTGTACCGTGCGTCCCATTTAGTATTACTAAGCTCCCCCGCAATAGTATTAATAGTAGTTCGTGGCCAAAGATGTGGGTGCAGTTCTACAGGGGTATTTAGTAAGCCTTTTCTCACCTCGGACAGATGGTAGCCTGCCTGCTTGTATCTCATGTTGAAGGGATCTGTGTACTACAGATCATACCCAGGAAACAGGCCATACATTACCGTAATCATGCGAAGGTTCGCACCCATCGGAAGGTTGGCACCCATCGGGGAGATAGCACCGGGGTGCGATAAAAAACACAAGTAGAAACATTTAATGTGTTTCCACCGTCAAGATCGCACCCCGGTGCGATCTCTCCGACATAAATNATTTACACTCTACGATACATGTGGGCCTTGTGTTGGCACAACCTCTAGATACCACGCAAACAGCCAACAAGAGGCCAAAGGGGACATCATGCCTGCCTTTCAGCCAGTCCTGCCTACGACACTGCTGTTTTGTGTTTCTAATTTCTAACTTCAGGGCCAGAGAGACTTGAGAGGGTGCAATTGGCATGGACATAATTTCTGGCTTTCTCGCGTTTCATTTATTTAATACTCCGATGAGATATCACCAGTGTGCCACTCCTCTCAAACGTACTTTACCAACGCATGGTAGGTCAAGTCGTTTTAGGTAGCTTTGAGTCATTTACGCAGCACCGTTGCCCCAGTACGGCCCGGTGTATTTCGATTCAGCAGCGCACCCATCGGAGAGATCGCACCGGGGGCGCACCAAAATAGAAGAACGGCATTATTTAATTGTGTTTCTGCACCCCCATCGGAGAGAACGCACCTATCGGAGAGATAGCACCGGGGTGCGATAAAAAACACAACGTAGAAACATTTAAAAACGCGATCGCACCCGGTGCGAACCTTCGCATGATTACGGTATGCAGATTGTACAAGTCCCACCCGGCAACATGGTCTACAGTAGATCATGCAGATCAGGATATATCTGCCCTGAAAGGTCTAGTGCTTATAGACCATCAAGTGGGAATGATCTATCTGATCTGTCTGAGATGTGCACTATGCTATACTATTGATAGTATACGTGATGGCGGTTGGTACCATCGCACCCGCCGATACCTGGATGGGTACACTATCCCGGCACAAATCTAGTCCTTACAGTAAATAGACTATCGGCAGCAGTTACGATAAAATCTTCTGTCCGCGAAACAGCGAGAGCTCACACGCGACTTCTCTCTACCCCCCCCGCCCCCCATCCATCCATCCATCCATCCATCCATCCAATCCCCCCCCCCCCCCCCCCCCCCCCCCCCCCCCCCCCCCCTCCTTCCTTTTTCCTTGCCCTGCCCTTCCCTGTACGCCCATACCCCGCCACCCCTCTCCCCCGGCCCTGCCCTGTCCTCCTCTGCCCGGCCCTGCCCTACCCTACCCTACCCTACCCTACCCTACCCTACCTTACCCTCCCCTGCCCGGCCCTGCCCTACCCTACCCTACCCTACCCTACCCTACCCTGCCCTGCCCTGCCCTGACTTGCGCGAACCCGGTCTGGCCTGGACTGAACTGAATGGACGGGTTGCTCATGGTGTTGAAGCTGTGACGAGAGCTGCGGACAGTGCGGCGGGCCAGGGTGCGGCGCCATTCCCGGCACGGCGGGCCCAGACTCCTGCTGCTCGACCACCATCGCAGCCAACGGCACTTCGTGCCAGAATACCGGCGCCGCCCCGTGCATCATCACCGACTGGGTGAATACGCCGGCGCCGTTTTTGCTCGGATCTGCTGCCCCTGTCGGTGAGTGGTGTCTGTTCGCTGCTGCCGCTACCGCTGCTGCTGCTGCTGGTGGTACTGCCGCTGCTGCCGCGCTCTGTTTGCTGCTGCTTCTCTTACATGTTCGGCTGCGTACGGTGGTCAGGTCTGGTGTTTGTGAGCACTTGCGGCTCTTCTGGACACGCTACAAACATGGATGTAGTCTGTGATAGTTCGTACCTGTCAACTGTAATCCACCTTGCATCTGCCTCGCTGTCATGTTTCTGCCCCCCCCCCTCCGTCTATGGTCATACGACTACGGCCATGCATGAAAATGAAGTACACCCCCCTCCCCCACTTATACATGTATCACATATGTATTGGTTGGGTTGGCGTCGGTTGGCAACGACGCTGTAAAACACGCCTCTCACTGCGTGAGCTAGACAACCAGGGTACCGTTTTTTTTTTTGCGGTTACCAAAGCTGGCGGTCGAGTTAGATCATTTTTTCGGGGTGGAGAACCTTTGCTCTGCACAAGGGGAATTATCGTATCACGTAGTGTGTATATGGTAAGGCACCCGCGAGGCAGTTACATAGTGCTCCCATTGCCGTCTCAGGAAGTTGCCACATCAGGAATTAAATTAACTAATTGAAGCTGTCATCCATATGCAAGTCCGCCACACAAGCGGTTCTTAGTGAGATGCAGCTCACCCCTCATGCGACTCGCCCAACACCTCATCGTCGCTTCGCGCTTGGTGCAGCAAGTCTGCCTGGTCGGTGAAAACCTCGACATGCTCCGATCCCGGCATTGTAGGGATGCGAGGGTCTATGGTCATACGACTACGGCCATGCATGAAAATGAAGTACCCCCCCCCCCCCGCCCTCTGCTAATTTTCCCAATACAATGCAGTCCCCGTCTACGTGCAACAATGGCCTGGGCCGGATCCAATGCGTAACAAATTTGCTGCAAGGTTGATGTACCACTTATTTGATGCATTGCTACGTTTTGCTCATCGTGATACAATGTACCGCACTACGGATGTATAGCAGGAGACAATGAAACACTGCTTGCTGCCAGTGAGCCAGTGAGACAAAGCGAGAATGTGCCTGGTGCCTACACGTTTCATGCATTCTATGAGTAGATTAGTAGCCTTGTTCAAGGAGCCACGTCATTCAGGAGAAGCCAGGTACATACCATTAAACTACACAAGGGACTCCATTTTTTCTGATTCTACTATTTGGCCTGTCGAGTGTCTGTTGTATTGTTTTTGTTGTCTGTTGATTTTTGTTTGTGTTTTTTTTCGTTTGTTGCTTTTGTCTTGTTTCTGTATTTCGTTAGATTGCTTTTGTACTGTTCGTATTATCTTTCTGATTTTACTCGAGTTGTTTATGTGATATTTTCTTGATCTATGTTTTGTCTTTTCTTATTTGGATGTTCTTATTTGTTGTTCTTGGTGTTTTCCCTGTGTGTTCATTGTTTCTTGTCCTTGTCTTGCTTGCCTTTGCTCTGGCTCCTTGCTTGCTTGCATTGCTCCTTGTTGCTCGCTTTGCTTGCTCCTTGCTGTCTTGTTCTTGCTCTTGCTTGCTCTTGCTTGCTCTTGCTTACTCTTGCGCGTGTTCCTATAATTTCTTGTTGATGACATGTTCTAGTTCTTGCTCGCGCTTTTTGTTGATTTTGTTGTTCTTGTTCCTATTATTGTTCTTGTTTTGATGTTTTTGATTTGTTGTTCTTGATATGTTTCCCCTGTTGTTCATATGTTTCTTGTTCTTGTAAAGATGTCCTGCGGACTCTGCGGCGGAAGCGGATGCAGCCAGGTGCCCGGAACGGCGGGTGCCTCTGACTGCTGCCCGACAACAATCTTCGACGCCGGTGTGGAATGCGGAGGGCAGGTGGTCGCCCCGTGCATCGTACCCTGTAAGTCGCTCGACGGAAACCTGCGTGGTGTATGTGTGTGTATGTACTCTTTGCCACGATCCGACACACACACTAGACACACTAGACACACTAGACACACTACACACTCCGAGCGTACACCCCCGCGGCCGAGGAAATAATACTATAATACCAGTGTATTAACATTAATAGTACAACGTTCCATACCGCGGACATATCATCTACAGATCATATAGATGATCTATGTACAGATCATCCGTATCATCTACAGACAATACAGGTTTATCTACAGATCGTACAGGCCATACAGATCTATCTACAGATCACCGATCATCTAGGTCATGTAGTGTATCGCCTGCCGTTGTGAGAGGTTGTGCAGGATCTGTATAGTACAGCTCCAACCCAGGAAACATGCGCTAGATCGTGTGCGGATTGTACGGGTTTATCTCATCACCCGGCAATGGCATGAGCTTGACCCCTCTAGAAATGGTCCCCCGTTTTTGGGGACAAACTACTTGGGATTAGTGTGGGATAAAATTTTCAGTTCTGTATGGGTTAAATCATACTGGTACCAGATTGGGAATTGATCTGCCTTGAAATATCTACAGTAGATCATGAGGTAGTGTAGAACGCACCCATTCTCAACTAGGAGAAAGGCCTTGACCCGCTCTCATCTTTCCTTATTTGGTATCCTGTATGTACTCTATGTATTGTATGTACTGTATATATCATGTAGATTCGTGTAGTCGTATTATACAAATATGTTTGTCATTGTTTTTCGGTCTGTTCATGGAGCGACCGTCCTCATCTCATCTGCTACGGGTTTTCTTTTGTTGCAACATCATAGTTGGGGTTTGCCTGGCTATGCGACAGATGTTAATTATCTACGAAGTATTGTTTTTGGCCAGACTGGAATTCTTCTGCAAGACTGGGTGTGTTCCACACTATCTTCAGTACAAAGAGGTCGTTTTCTTGTTTTCCCCTCAACATCTCAGTCTCAAATTCCTTAATTATCAGATTCTTAACACCTGTCGCCTACTGTATCGTCGCTTGTGCAACCGACACACAATGCGTTCGCCGTTTGCGTAGACGCTGCGTATGCCATTACATACCTACGGGTAAAAAGTTACCAAGGGTATTTTCGGCAGGGTATACACCACTATATACCCGGCGTATTTTTTGGCGCGCGAACCGAACTTACCGAAGTGTCGGGTACCGAACTTACCGAAGTGTCGGGTATCGAACTTACCGAAGTGTCGGGTACCGGTATTGAGGTCGCACCGAGCTTTACCGAAGTGTAGGGTATCGGCATTGAGGTCGCACCGAACTTGCGCAAGTGTCGGGTACCAGAATCGAGTTCGTACCGAGGCTTGGTATATTGAGACCGTACCCAACCTTACCGAGAACCTCGGTGGGGAAGTTTCCGAGAAAATACCCCCGATATACTTTGGTATGCACCCTACCGATCGCCCCCCCGTTGGATATTGGCTCCTCCAAGTGCAGATGGGGTCCCATGTACTGGGCCTCTCGCCTATGCGACTGCAGCATGAGTACCCCCCCCCCCACACATTATTTATAGGTTGGGTTGGCGTCGGTTGGCAACGACGCTGTAAAACACGCCACTCGCTGCGTGAGCTAGACAACCAGGGTGCCGTTTTTTTTTGTTATTTTTTTTGGCGGTCACCAAAGCTGGCGGTCGAGTAGATCATTTGTGCGGGGTGGATAACCTTTGTTCCGCACAAGGGGAATGGTCGTATCACGTAGTGTTAATATGGTAAGGCGTCCGCGAGGCAGTTACATAGTAAAACCCATTGCTGTCTCCGGAAGTGGCCACACCAGAAATTAAATTAACTCATTGAAGCTGTCGTCCATATGCAAGTCCGCCTCAGAGGCGGTTCTTAGCAGGATGCAGCTCACCCTCCATGCGACTCGCCCAATACCTCACGGCGCTTCGCGCTTGGTGCAAGCAATGTCTGCCTGGTTGGTGAAAACCCAACGCGCTCCGTCCCGGCATTGTAGGGATGCGAGGGTCTATGGTCATATGACTACGGCCGTGCACAACATGAGTACACCCCCCCCCCCTCCTCTCTTTGTAATATATGGAAACAACGTAATGAGCGCCCAAGTGTTGGAGGTGTCTCTACTAGGAGTAGGAACGGTGCTCCGTCTCGAAAGGGGTGCGTGGTCAATGGTTAAATGACTAAGGCAAGCAACAAATGAGTACGCCCCCCCCGCCCTCCTTCCCGAGGCCACGCTTCGTTAGACACTCGGCAATCGCCAGAACAGCCCCAGGTATGATGGTCGACCAAAATGCTCACCATTGCTCCCCTCCCCTCCCCCCCCCCCCCCCTGTCCCCTGCCGCAGTCACGCCTGCCCCTACCATGGCCCCCGCTACCACTCCGGTCCCGACCCCCACCCCCTTCTTGTCCGGAAACGCCAACGATTTCGTGAACACCACCGCCAACGCGGCGGAGTCGAGGCTGCAGGCGCCTGTCGGGATGGTCCCGTTTGTGGCTAGCCTCGCCGCCTTCTTGGGTGCCCTCGCCTTCACCGCTCACCATTCTGGCAGAGGAGAGGCAACGATCTAGAGAGACGACCGCATGCTGATTGCTGCTATAGACGGCGATGACGAGGGTTCGAGGGAGGGTAGGAGGGGTAGGCGAAGGGAGGGGTGTATTCATGTCGTGCACGGCCGTAGTCGTATGACCATAGACCCTCGCGTCCCTACAATGCCGGGACGGAGCACGTCGGGTTTTCACCAACCAAGCAGACATTTCTTGCACCAAGCGCGAAGCGCCGTGAGAAATTGGGTGAGTCGCATGGAGGGTGAGCTGCATCCTGCTAAGAACCGCCTGTGAGGCGGACTTACATGCGGGGGAGAGAGAGGAGGATAGGAAGAGGACCGGGGTGTGTGTGTACTCACGTCATGCATTGCATGCCCGTAGTCGTATGGCTATAGACCTTCGCTACCCTTCAATGCCAGGCGTCGGGTTTTCAGGGACCAGGCAAATATTTTGCTTGCACCGAGCGTGAAGCGCCGTGAGCTGGGAGGGGGGCGGGGGGGGAAAGGAAACACTCGGGCGGAGGCAAGGCAAGCGTGTTAAGGTACCGCTTAGTGCTGCTATAGACAGCAATGTCAAACGGCGGAGGAAGAAGATGCGAACGTGGAGGAACAAGAGGAAGGTGGCGATGTTGAGCCGTCATTTGATTTTTTTTGCCCACTGGGTGATTGGGAGGAAGGCGGTGATGTGGGACCGTCCGTTGGTTTCTGCCCACTGTGACTTGAGTGAATGGGGGGCATAATTTCGTTTTTAAGTTTGGAGGATTGGGTGAACGGAGGGCAGGAGTTTCGTTGGTTTTGGGTGACTGAAGTGGCCGGATTTCGTTGACGTTGATTGCGAGACGAGGGTGTTCGATGTGAGGCAGATGGCCTCGTTGGGAAGGGGGGAGGGAGGAGAAGCGAGGATCGGGAGCTGTACATTTATTTTTGTTTACTTTTGTGTGTTCTGTTCTGTTTTTTTTTTTTTTTCGTTTTTGTTTTCCGGTGTAGTAGCTTTTGTACTGCGTGTGCAGTTCCGGCGTATTGTTTCGCTGTGGGGGGGTCGGTCGTTCAGAGAGTCTCCGCACACTTGTAGCTAGCTCTGTTAGGACAGTTAGCCCCGTTAAGAGAATTAGCTCTGGTAGGGCAGTTGATACGGGTAGCCTAGGCTAGGCAGATGGCCGCTCCGGTGTTATGCTGACGGCCAAAACGGAACCACGCCTTTCCTTGTCTTTTTTTGTGGATGTATTTTTGGTGTCGAGGCCTCTTTGGAAGCTCGCAAGGTCTTTTATCCCCCCTGCAGTCGACGGTATTCATCCTTTTATATTATGGCGGGGGGGGGAAACAAAACGGTGCACGCGAAAGAGGCGTGTCTCCGGGGCCGGCGGGATGACAGACTCTCGGGCCGGAGGGAGAGAAAGAGAAAGAGATAAAAACTTGGGAAGTGCCCGAAACAGGAGCGTTGGGCGTGGGGGAGAGTACTATATTAGTGTAGCAGGGGTCGTTCGAATAGTCGAAAAGCTGGCGACGCTATTTTTGTGCGCTATCTTTATTTAGACAGGCAGATTATAAAAGTGGTTCGGCTGTCATCTTGATGGCAGCTGGGTTTCGCTCCGATAACGGGGCCACGGGTGGTGTTTTTTTTTTCTTTCAGCGTTTTTACGATTTGCTTGGTCGCTCGGAATATACATTTCGGACCTGCCAGCTTGTTCGAGCGGGTGCCAAAAATGTCGGCTGGGAATTGGATTCGTACGCGTAGTGGTGGGTGTTACCTCCTTCCTTGTATTATAATAATATTCCATTGGCGAATAATAAGCTACCAACACGTTTTTGTTCGTCATCTCGAAGGCGTCTGGAGCACGCTCTTGGCTTTATCATTAGAAGATGCGCAGAATCATGGCGGCTCACAACCATTGTGAGGAAACTGAGCTCGCGGGACCTACATATTCATTCGAATGTTCCCAACTGTCTTTACTGCCGTTGCTGCCGCTACCGCCGCTGCTGCTGCTGCTGCTGCTCATCCTGCTGCTGCTCCTGCTGCTGCTGCCTGGTGTAGGACTATTGCATATTGTATGGCGCAAGTCGCATGCGGTTTCTTGCCCATTCTGTGTTTTTTGCGCGACGATATCGAACAAGTCGCAGCGACTGTTTGCGGTGATTCAGGCTGTAGTCGTCAAGGAGCATCATGAGTCGATCCCCGGGTTTCCCATGGCTTGGGTGGTCATCGCCGCGTTGGAGTATACCTCCGCGTGTCTCGAACCTAGCCGCAAGCTACCTACCTTCGAGGACACATGGTAAGGCAGAAGGGCAGAAGGTGCACCAATTTGTACCTGAGGATGGTCAATTTGAGGAACTCTATACCAACAGTAAGTCAAAACTGATTTTGAAGAACAAACGAGGACACATGGTAAGGTAGAAGGTGCACCACTTTGTTCACACTCAGGGTGGTGGTCAATTTGAAGAACGCTATACTAACAGTAAGTCAAAACTGATTTTGAAGAAGAAATAAAAGCGCAACCCGACGAATAAATCCCATATGTATAGCCTTAGGGCCCATATTAACGAGTATAGAATAAATTCAATTAGGGAAAAATAAAATTGAAATTCGCTTTTGATTGGTCAACACACGCACCAGCACCCCCCAAGATCCTAATCTTTGGTGCTGGTGCGTGTGTTGACCAATGAAAAGCGGATTTTTTTTTTTTTTTTCCAAATTGTTTTTTTTTTCTTCGTTAAAACGGGCCCTTACGTAGATATACAAAAACTTATACTCGTATAGCAAAAACAAAACTGACATTCCGATGACTTTGAGTTAAGGAGCCTTCAATTGGCCATTCAGAAAACATTCTAGCACAAAAGTGCTGAGCGATAGTACTCGATTCGGGGAGCCCCCTTCTTGTTCGGTCTTCTAGCCGGCCAAGTGAAGTCTACCAGAGCCCCCGGCAGAATCCCAACCCTGTTCCCAGTAGAAGCAGGCATTCGCCCCACTTGCGTCGACGGCAGCCCTAAACCCTCACGCTTCCGTACAGAAGTCGCGCTTGGGCTTGCTGGTGAGGTTGCAATGTCAGCCAATTGTCCGGGCAGCCGTCCTGGAAAAACGGCTGCGGCTCGACGATTGTCTCGCGCGCCCACTGCGCCCCGTTGTCTGCCCTCCTGCAAAGCTTCGAGCGACAGCCCCGTCTCCAGAGCCCTTTCGAGGCGATCTGTCTCCCGCCCGAGGGATTGGATGGAAATGAGGGCCGCAGCTTGCTTGTCTCACAGTAGTAGCGAGGTACCTAGCGCGCACGTAGGTTTGCGCCTCCACCCTTCACTACCTCCATTTCTCGCTCCAGGACGTATTCGTCTGTGCCGATCGGGACATCAACTACCGTCACCCCACCTTCGTCTGCATTGCGGACATCGACGCTTTCCAGGAGCGGGATCTCCTCGACCGTCGGGGCGTACCCTTTGAGTGGTAGTCCCACGGTCTTGGTGAGGTTGATCACGATGCCGATGCCGTCTAGCTCTCTCGCCGGATGAAGACAAAGGCTCTACAGTGTTGGACGTGACCCCCATAAGGCCGAGAGAGACACCGTCCATGTACGCGAAGGCTTCCCCTCGTTCTCCCTCGAACCCCTCTCCGAACCGTTTCACCCCAGGTCGCAACGCCAGGCAGAGCATTGTCAGCCCCATCCCCCCCCCCCCCTACCTGCTTGACGCCGCTGGAGCAAGCGATCGTCCTGGTCTCCCCGGAGCCCATCCGAGAAAACACGCCACCTGGTCGTGTACCATAGCACTTGGCAACTAACGGCGTGTGAGCGCTGGCACGCAGTTGGCCGATCCCACAAGCACCACGTTCTTTTCACGGTGTTAAATGCGTTGGAGGAATCGGTGAATACGGGCCAGTTGCCCGTCTCGTGCAGCGATCGTGCTCTCAGTCCCACATGCTCCACTTTGCTGGGTACACGGTGACTCCAGACTGCTTCGCCTCTAGGTTGACCCCCCCCAACCGCGGACGCCACTGTCACATAGCCCCTGCGGCGATGAGCCTCCTCCGTGTAATGCCCATGCAAACCGGCTAGACGCCGTCCCCCCAACGCGGTGACGCTCGTCTGCAAGAAGAGCGGCCCGCACTCCGGCGGGAACGCTTGCGGCTCGTTGGTCATTCTTCGCCAGAAGGCTATCATGCCTCGGCTGCACTCTTCCCGTCCGATGTCGGCATGGATGATGGGCATGATGGACTGCAGGTGCGCAAACCGTTGGCCGTCGTTTCCGGGGCCTGGTAGGGTGCCGTGGGAGCTAACGGCGCCGACGAGCACCTCGGAGGCGTCTTCATCACCCGGGCGACACGCGGGAGCATGGCCATATTTTACGTCGGTGGTGCTCGCCAGCGCTGCAGCCGTCGCCGCCGCGGATACAGCGGCAAGATCTTCGGGAGAGAGCTTGGTCACGAGCATTTTGCGCGCCTCCTGGTTTCCGGCACAGTGTAGCTCTACCAGAAGGTTTTGTGCTGCTACTTTTTATCCTTCCCGCGTGGCGACACGCCGAAACCGCCCGTTAGAGTTTCGTCTCCTCCGAAGTTGCTTGAGAGACATCCCGCTGCGTCGAGTTTCCTAGCCTGATGTACGCCTTCGACCATGGGAGCAGAATGTTGAATGTCGCCGCTCTCCGCCAAGCCGAACGTCTGTCGCCTTTCGATCCGGCCGTCCGGAGAGTGGAGTGGGGCCGGCATGAGGTAGCATGACTTGATCGCCTGCAGGTTCGAGCCCGGCGTCGCGAAGTCCCTGCTCGGCCGGTGCTCTCCTATGGCGTGGTTGTAGATGCCAAGCACGTGAACGCTCAGGCGCGTGTGTGCGCCTGCCGACTGCGGCTGTACGATTTCCCCTGTTGTTAAACGTTGCTCCAGGTCACCCAAGAAAACGGAATTAAGAGGTGGTCCTACACCCAGGCTGCTTTGGCCACATCTGTACCAACCCCCCCGGCTTCGTCGGTCCATGCCGTCTGTGCTCCCCCGCCCCATCCACGCGGCCCGATTGCGAAGACCCGGGCCCGCTTGGATCACTGCCTCCAGTGCACCCCGTTACGGGTGTTGGGCTCAGCACACAAGTGGCTGGGACCTATCCTTTGCACAGTATGGGCGTAAACACATCCGTGTGGAAACATTGAACAATGTGCAAAATCGCACGAGGTGTCAACAATCTCTCAATTCGGTACGCCTGATGGCGGTGTGCTGGATTGTTCGATGTCTCACAAGGATTTGTATACGCTCACTTTGTGCAAGAGGGGGGGGTGTCCCGGTGACCTGTGCAGTTTATTTCTGGGCAGCGGGGTGGAACCAGTACCGCACTCCTCACGAGGTCCTCAACCACACAAATAACTCGGAGTACGTGGCACCCTTACCCACATGAAAAACGTACCGCCCGGTGCCCGAGCTGTAGTGGTACGCGACAGTCCCGGCACATCACACGTCTCTTCGGGTGTCACCCAGGAAGGCACGCGGGCGCGTCCCGTCTACGGGTCCACTCCCCGGCGCTAAGGACGATTGCCTAGCTGGTGCCTCATATTATGGTATCGTAGGCTAACTGTCGTTCATTGCGGCTCCTCTCCGTTCGCTTATTTGGCTCTCCACCCCCCCTTCTCCCCCCCCCCCCCCCACCACTAGTTCGCGTACCTCTGTTTCTTTTTCTCCTCCACCCTCACTACATCCCCCCTCTCTGCTATTTTTCGCTCCGCCCCAGGGTGTCCCGCTAGCGTGGTATCCCTGCTTCCCACGTTATGATGTGGTCATGTTTGTGGTACGCGGAGCTGCGCGTTCTTGCTCAAACTGCCCCCTCCTTATCGGGTCGCTCTCCAGCACCAGCCCCGTTCCTCTCGGCAAAGCCACCACCTCCACCGGAGAGAGAGGCAGTGTGACATGCCTCCCTCCATCTTGTTTAAAACCCCGATGGTCCATCGTGTTGACCGTTTTGCCCACCTGACGTCGAGATCCACCAGGTATTCCTGGACGTGAGGCCCAATGCAGAACCTCTGGTTTGTCAACCGGAGCAGGACATCCTGCCATCTGGTATCGAATGCGGCGAACAGCGCACGGCAGTGGCCAGCAGTCACATAAATATTTCCCTCAGGCGGGGTAAATCAAGATAAGCTCCTTGAGGCAGGCTCAGAGCATCGCTGAATACGAAGGACAATGTAAATGAAGGTGTTGGGCTTCTCCCGCGGGCACGTACCATGAGCTCGAACGAGCTGCAAACGCCGGTCGAAGTAACTTCAGCGATCGGCCCTAATCCGAAGACGTCCCGCTGAAGGAGGTCGGCGAACTGCAGGGTGCTCCTTAACGCCGCGCATCCCCCTCCAGGCTTGGTCATCGGCAGCTCTCTAGCAAGCTTTGCCGGGTGGAGGGGTCGACTTCCACCCTCCCACTCGGAAAGGCATGCAACGCAGGGCCTCGAGTCTACATACCCTCGCGTGAGTGGTCCGGTCGCCCCAACACGCACTGAACGTGCACCAACCCTCCGTGGGGGCACGGGACGATTACTCGCATGTGACTGTCCGTCCTCCGACCCCCCTGCCGAGTCGTCTGGGTGACGACCGCAGCATATGCACGATGTTTCTGCCTCCTCCCTCGCTCTTCGTTTGTTCTTGTTGGTCGTTTTCATCTTGGTGCGTGGCACTCTCCACCTCCGAAATCGCTTACCGCCAAAATCTTGCCAACGGTTCCTATCGATGGACACCCCATTCCGTAACGCCGTCATATCCATGGTGGAACCTCGTCAACATTCCGTGAGGAAGAGCGTTCTCTGGCGGAGTGGCCCGTTCCCTTCTTTTATGGCTGCCCCAGACCGGCCATATCTCTGCCGGAAGCCCCTTCCACGACGAACTCGGCGTGAGTGAGCCAACCGGTGAAAGCGAACCTCTGACGGGCTATGAGGTGCTCCTCACAAGCCCCGTGTGAAGTTTCCACACTTCACTTGTGGTTGCTGGGGGTAATGCCACACCAATCTCCGTCGGTGTCCTCCTCTCCTCTCTCGGTTGCACTCCGCGACACACCTACCGTCCAGGCTGCGGTAGTAGGCCTCCTGGAGAGGCGGAGCGCAGCTGTGGGGATCCTGGTACTTTTAACTCTTTCCTCTTCTGTTTCCGCCGATCAGTCGAGACCACGGATCTGCCAAAGGAGGGTGTGCTGATCCACCTCTTGGCACACCGCATATATAATCGGTTTCGGGCACATAGCCTCTGGATGACCTGTTGGTCCTGGCTCGGGGGCATGTGCCTCCAACGAAGCCTAAGGAAAAAAAGAAGGGATGTACATTATTTGACCTTTTCGTGGCATTGTCCGCGACATGCTGCGACATGCCACGGCAAGCCCCCCGGGTTGGGGTTAGGGCTATGGTTAGGGTTGCCGTGAAGCTTGCCGTGTTCCTTGCCGTGAAGTCGTTCCACGACATTCCGCTACATGTTGCGGCATGTCGCGGCATGTCGTGGAATGTCGCGGGCAGTGCCACGAAAACGACAAATAATGTACATCCCTCCGGAACTGCGGTGCACATGGCATGAGCAAGACACGTGCACGAAGGCGGTCTCCTCCACCAACCCGTGGCAAGTGCTGTATATCACTCGACCGCCCCTGACGCCCCTTGTGGCTTTGGTGGGCGACTCCTCTCGTCTCCCAGCCGGCAGCGCTCGCCGCGCAACCGCCATTGCCTCTGCCACAACCTAACATCTCCGCTGTTGCTGTCGGAGTGCTCTTGTGTTAGAGTGCTCTTCTGTCGGCTTCTTCAACTGTTACCACCGCTTCATCACGGGGTCGTATTGAAGGTATATGTTTACTACACCATATTAGTCAGTTCGTAGGCCATCGGTTCGCTGTCGGGAACATATCTGTTTGCGAGTAACGGAATACTACGAGTTCATTGAACATAGCATGAATGGGCTGTCATTCGAGAAGCAGTTGTTTTTCAGAGCGTAGGATCACTTTTCACGGCTTCATATTCCAGATGAGGTTGAACCACGTGGGATCAGTTCTAACGGTTTTACATGCGGTACTTTATAACCCCGAAAAACGGTTCGAGTTTACCCGAGCGAATTTGTTTTTTGTTGTGGTCTTGCTCGTACATACCTAGGGTCGTGCCGCACGGATATTTGTCTTGAGTTCTGCGATTGATCGACCGTGCATGACACGCTTTCTACCACTCTCTCCTCACATTCCCATCATCCCCTCTTCGAGATCGCCGACAATCAACAACAACAACGACTGACTTGAGTGCCATCTCTGTCAGCAGATGTGAGGAACCGGCTCATGCTTCCAGTCAGGTAACTCCGACTAAGTGCTACAATAGCGACCCTAACGTCTGAAGTAACTCAGTTGGCCTGTCTACAAGCCGCATGCGAGTACACCTCCAATATTGTGTACCGAAAGGACGATTCTACAGTAGTGTGATCTCGATCGGCACGGGTCCATCAACAAAGCGAACCATATACTGCACTGCTGTGTGCTCGGTTTTACTTCCGACGCACCAAAACACGGTTTAGGGGCCCTGGTAGCCTCTGGAGGGAAGGGTGGTCATCCTGAAAAGACAGTTCGATTCTTGACGAGTGGCGTAACCGTAACTGGAATGTAGAAAACGGCAAACACCCTTACGTATACCGGTAGGACCTATTACGTATTTGCATGGAGTAGGAGGATGTAAAGGTTTCCACATTATGTAACCGGGGGTGGGGGAACTATTCGACGCCGATGACGGCAACAGGGCCGAATGGCAAGAGAATACAACGAATGTGCCAATGCGCAGCCTATCGAGGCGGTTTACGAGCTTGATACTCGAGGCAGTGACGAAGCCACCACCGTATGTAGATCCTCATCATACCTATCCCACCGAAAGCATTAGCGTGCTGATGAGCATCATAAATTTTCCCTAGCATGGAAAGGGTGCCGGCGACGCCAACCTCATGATATGACAGGGCGCGTTGGCGTGGCAGTATTGCATAGACCTCGGCCGCATCATCAGGACAATCGTAGGGAATCCAAGAAGCGTTCACTCATCGTCGTCCGTAGCCTGGCTGTTCAGGTCGAGCCGGGTACGGGTGCGAGGGGGACGTCTGTGCTAACCTATCAGTAGAGAGGCCCTTTGTTCGCCAAGGCTCAGACTTCCATTGAGTTGACGGGATACGCTGACATAGAGCCTACACTGCACTACCTTAGTGTGGGTATTGTAGCTCGCTTGACCCGGGCTAAATATCGAAGCAGTATGATAGAAGGCACAACGCAGTCAAAGACGAGGTAGAACACAGAACACCGGCCCTATTCCGAGGTGGTCGCCGTCCCTGAAGATCATACGGTCGAGCGGGACAGGTCGAACGAGACACTGACATCAGTCCGTGAGTAGCACCAACCACATTGCAGCTTTGGTGCCTGCACTAACAGTCGGTGTCCACACATTGCAGGTCTGAGATGATGCCAACGATGCAACACCATAAGGGATAGCACGGCGGAAGTACTCGACGGAAAGGTGCGTCAAATTCTTAGGAATACGATAAACTTCAGAACAGATGCAAACCACAGCCGGTACCAAGTAGCCGGCACACGAAACAAAATACTGATATTTCAAAGTGGAGCACACGCCCCGCGACATACAGCTGATGATGATGCTCATACGGGCACGGCTCTAGAGGCTCTCTTGTAGCAAAGGAATGGTGTGCACAACGACGCAAATTGAGCTCGCACACCACGACGTGACTCGGGCTTTGATTGCGACGCCGAGCAACAGTGCAATTGCTAACGCAACGAGAGCGCTTTGAAATCAACAACATTTCACTACGAGTATACCCCACACGCTTTCTTCTTCGATGCTTCTGCTGTAAATATATTTCCGGTTTCGATACCCGAGTTCGAACCAGGCCTATCCTATGTCGGGGTGTGGCGGCACGCTACAGTGCTGTCGCCCTCTATACCTCCTGCAGGCAACAGCGACAGCGGTCAATCACAGTCATCCTCTAAACCATCCCTGTATAACAATAATCAACCAAACCGTGTGACGAAAGCCACCACGCGGTTCTGTGGGCACACAAGAGCAACATCCACTTCTCCATGCGGAGTCAAAACGTATCAGCAGTGGTAGCAGGAGTAGCAGTAACATCTTCCTGACACGAACGAGGCCTTTTCTTGCCCGTCACTAAACCTTAACAGCTAGTGTCCCGCGCAGTACCTGTCGTGGAAGCAGCGGGCACGGGAGGGACACGGAGGCTGCTGCTGTTGCCCTCGCTGTGTTGTGCATTATATGTACAGTATGATAGTCGACAACGAGCGTACCGTGGCCGGTGATATTTGAAGCCGCACGTAGCTGGTACAGTACAACAAGTACTACACCTAATATCTGACCATATGCACTGCCGTAAGTTGTTGCAATGGAGGGATGTCCCCTTATATAGTACCAGTACATATTAGTGAGATGTGTTTGGCGCATACATTTCGTTCATTTTTATATCCCTTCGCTTCAGCAGCCCTTGGCTCTATCTAATATGCAATGCGTAAAGTACAGTACTGTAGTAATCCTTGCCCTTCTTACGATATATTTATCCCCTAGACCCTTGGTCTCAAAGCAGGGCTGTCCCCCTCCACCCCCATACCACAGTCTGCACCCCATACAAATTGTACAATACGATAGTACTACTGTACTGTACCTACAGTATCAATACGAGCGCTAGATAAACTGAAAGAACAACTCGAACTCGTGCATCGTGCTCGGCTCGGTCGCTTTCCAAACTATATCCGTAGCTACTACAGTATCTGCTGCTGCTACTGCTGCTGCTGCTGCTGCTGCTGCTGCTGCTGCTGCAGGGTTTAGCACTACTTAGAGACCAGAGACCGACAGGCGACACATTAACGAACGCACACATGCTTTTAAATCGGAGTTATCTACGACCACGGCTGCGGCAGTGCGCCCTTTTCTAGGGCTTGGTTTTCACCGGCTCGAAAGCACACACTCTATCTGAAGTAGTTATTTTATCCTATCTATGTACGTAGTGTCATTTTTTTTTTGTTAAGCGATATGCACCGCCACGGAAAGTTGTTTGTTTAGCTGCGGCAACAGCAACCCTAAGTCCGTTTTTGAGCGAGTTTCAGAGCCCCTCGCCACTTTAGAGAATGACGGGTGACACGTTGATGCGCGCACACATATTTATAAATGAGCGTTTCCTTCCGACGAAGGCTACGGAGGGGGGGGCGTTTTTGGGGGCGCGTTTTCACCGGCTCAGGGGCACACGCGCGAGTGGCTCCATATCCTAGTTCTATGCAGTCTCGAGCTTTTGGGCTTTTTGGTTGCGCGATTTGCACCGCCACGGAAGTTGTTTGTTAAGCTGCGCCAACGGCAATTGTAAGTCCGTCTTTGGGCGAGTTATAGAGACACTCGTGCGAGAAACCTACTACTCTAGACATGGGGGCGAAAACGGAGACGCCCCCCCTCCCTGTAGCCTTCACGAAGTCTTCTCCTAAGTACAACTCCTAAGTACAAAACCAAATCGCCTAGAGAGATACTATTTGCTGTCCATGGAGTGCAGCTCTTAACTACAGTTCACACGCTGTCCCGCTAATCCTAGCCCTAACTCCAACCCGAACCCCAACCCTATACTTCTGCACCTACTTTGTGGGAGCAGGGGTGCCAAATGAAATCTGGTCCGGGTGGGATCGGGGTAGAGGGGTTGACCAATCAAAGTGGAGATGTAGTCTATTGGGCACCCCGTTTCCCCCCTGCAGTAATAAAACACTAATAATAGAGTATGGACTGTATTTAAGTTCTACAGTCCGTGGGTTGTAAATAGCTACCGTCAATCGCCTATCACAGCTCACAGACTCACGAGCGATTGGGCAAAGCAAGTGAAACCCATCATGTCACCACATTTCATGCTACGGCGTAGTCGTAGTTCTACAGTAGGCCAAGGATGAAAAATCAGACCCCGATAATAGAATGAGATGGCTCGGGGTCGGGGAGACAGAGTGTTGGTTAGGGCTCCGGATTAGTCGGGTTCATCAAAATGTCAGCTATATACAGTTTCTTCGGTTTTTCCCTACATGCAGGGTACATCTCGTCAACCTATTACAGTACTTACTGTACAGTAGTACTTGTAGTGTCCTGCACACTTATTAATAGTACCTTTAGTGATAAATCGCCCTATGGCAAAGAGCTGCTGCTGTAACTTTGACAAAGGGGCGAAACGTGAACAAAAACCGCAGCTACGATCTGTACGACGATGCTCACCTGCCGACCACCCTCACAAACAGCCCGCTGTTGCCGTTCTTCTCCTTCGACCGGTAAATTTGAACATCAACAGCGGGGGGGGTCTTAAACGGTGTCGGAGACGAGAGAGAGCCACCACCACCACCACCACCACCAGCAGAACCATAGCTACCACCGACATCCGCTTCTTCGTCAGAGGGCCACGCCCACGATCGAGCTCTGTACGCTGGGCCGCGCTGCAGCATATGGCGAACGACGAGTTCCTCGGCCCGATCCACCTGCGGCCCGCCATCGGAACCGAGATGCGTCCCGATGACGTTTCGAGGGATTCGCCCTTTTGAGTCACGCAGCGCCTCGTCCGCCCCCATCTCGAGGAGAATGCTCACTCCGGCGGGGTAGCAGTGGGCAGCGCCATAGTGAAGGAGGCAACCTTCTTCGAGGATCGTGTTGGCCCGCTTCTTCTCCTCTCCGTCCACCGTGAGCAGCAGCCGGAGGATTCTTCCCTGGCGGCGGTATACGGCCGTAATCAGAGCTTTCAACAATTGTTCCTCGCCCCCGACTGCCCTGATCCCTCCTTCGTTGATTAGGATCCGCACCACGCCCACGAAGCCTAGATGCACAGCCGCAAACAGCGGACATGTCCCGCCTTGAGTCGTGGGCATTGGCTGCATCGCCCCCAGCGACAGCAACCGGCGCACCATGCTCTCGTGGCCTCTGGTGCACGCCGCAGTGAGTGGCGTGTCGCCGTCGTCAGTGCAGTGGTTCAGCATGCCGGGTGCTGATGTGTACAGCATGTCGAGCAGGTCCATATGACCATTTTGGGCCACCACATGCAAAGGGGTATACCCCCTTTCTGCTGCCAGGGCTGGGTCGGCGCCCGCCTCCAACAGCAACCGCACCACCTCCACGCTGACGTGCTCATAATTGCAAGTCCTCGTGAGTGGGGTGCAGCCTTGGTGGTCGGTGGCGTTGGGATCGGCGTGGGACCGTTGCAGCAGCAAGCGGACGATTTCGACCTTCCCGGTCCTGGCCGCTATATGCAGGGCCCGTTCACCAATAATTGAGGAACTATAATCAACGCCCGGACTTAGGAATGGTACATCGACGGTAATAGGCATGTCGGGATCTGCACCTTTCTCGAGTAAAGCGTTGACCAGATCTTCATCATCGGCAACAGTAGCAACCACGATCGGCGGGCAGGACGGCTCCAGAGACCGGTTGGGGCTCGCTTCAGTCTTGAGCGCGGCCTGCACCGAGGCAAGGTTTACATCCCACATGGCCCGTATAAACGGCTGTATAGCACGCCGGTCGGCAGACGTACAAGTGCAACGCCCGTGTAAACACCCAACAGAACATGGCATACTACTTCTTCAGCAGGCTGACGAAGAAGCAGGCAGAGGCACCGCTATGAGTATAGCACCGCTCTATAAACTCTCCTTCGGTGGCCCACAGACGGGAGGGACGGGAACAGCTTTTTGACGAAGAAGCCAATATGCGACAAAAGGGCGAGAGAGAGCGCTGCTCTGGACTCAGTCTTGTCTGCCGGCTTTTCTCGATGCTACCGGGGGTGTCGTTTTCTTTTGACCGCACGGATATGGCATGATACGAGTAATTCCGCGGGCGAAACATTGTGGAAACCCCGTGCTGTACGTGAACTACATGTAAACCAACGAACGTGTGGCCGCTTTTTGTGGTGCAATGATACACCCGCTCTGCGCTTCCATATTACATTCGGTGCCACGGCAGTCACTATGTACGGGTGTCGAGTGTTTTCATTGGTGTCGGTAAGCCATTTATACTCGTACATGTAGCCATCTGCGGCGCAGTGAGAGCACTGCTGTTGTTCAAACGTGACATGATGCTATTTTGGGGGACCATAGTAAATAGGACTTACTGTGCTTACAAAAACCTATATATTTATCTATTTTTACGATCAATATCTGGTCCTATTTACTATGGTCCTCGGTAATACGATACTCTGGCGATATCTTACTGTTGGTTGGTTACTCGCACTATTATACTATAAAACAGAGACACCATACGTTTACGGGCGGGCGTTCTGCAGCGTACTGCTGTGACCAATGGCAACGCCATCATTGTCATTGGCTGTGGTATATAGCCATGGCTTCGGTGGCCGCATGACCCTACCCGGTAGAGTTTCAGGTTTCACCCGCCCAGACAGGAGTTGCATCCGCCCATGAGAGCATTATTGGTCGGGGCTAGGGGGGGAAATACAGCAGTCACTGCGCGACGAGCGAACCACTACTACTGCTGTTACTCGTACTACTCAGGGCTCAGGAGCAAGCATGAAGGTCGCTATCATCGGGGGTGGGTCCAGTGGACTTGCCGCAGCTAAAGCCTGCATCGAGGTGATCCAAATGCACCCCTGCATCATCAGATCGCTTGCTGCGTATTCGCCCTCTTCTTCCAAAAACATCCTCAACACATAAGACCTGGAAGAAGACGAAAGACCGTCTCTGCGGCTGGAAGAACACTCTGTGCCGCAACATCTCGAGATATTGCAAAACGGTGTGTGTGGTGTCGTGGACCGCAACAATCAGGCAGCCAAGTCATTGAATTTTCCACCACCAACCAGCTACACGTATAACTCTACCTGTAGTCTAGGTCTAGATCTGTTACCATACAATTGTACAGGACACCAGCTGCCTGGCTGATTCGTAGGAATTCGAACCTGTTCCTCCCTCCTACCCAAAAACAACAAAAAACAAAAAGCAGAAAAAAAGCGGTTTGAGGCCATCTCTTACGGATGGGTTCTGAAAACTGAAAATGAACGTTTTTTTCGAGCGTCAAAACCAATTGAGAAATTTTCAGTTGGCTATCTTATCATGACCCAAGAATTGAAAATGATTTCTGGGCAGCAAGTTGTGACAAAAAGTGTACAGCAGCAGTACGAGGAAGACGGTACTACTCGTACGAGTACTCGTATATACTCGTACGCGAAAGCGCCTCCGAACTATTTCGCTGCCGCCCTGGACTACGGGTGATCGAGATGTTAGTCGCACCCGAGCACGCAGCGCAGAAGCATTGTACCCGGCGGTGGCCGGGACAACGGGAAAAACGACGGAGGGGTGTCGTTAAAAGTTGGGTTTTCCTCCTCCCTGTCTGTGTTCCTCGTTAGTCGCAGCCTATTGGTCGCAGCTGCAAGGGCAGTTGCAAGGCTCTCGTGGCCGACACCATCACAATCCGATCCCATCGCATTGTGGTGATGTCAGAGGCACGCGTGGGTGGGGAGCGTGGCACAGCAAGCAGAAGCAGCAGCACACCTGTGTTGTTGCTTGCTTGGCAACGGATGCGGCTCGTACTCAACTGCTGCTGTTTGTGGTACATTTGTACGCGTGTTGCCTCCAACGATGTGTGGAAACCCATAGATTCCAAATCCAATCGCCAGTTTCAATCGTGATCTCGAGTGGAGGCCGACTTGAAAGTGATAATTGAAAAACTTGATCGGAAATGGGCCCACTTTCAACCCCGTAAGAGAGCCAATCGGTTTTGAAAACTGAAAACGTTTATTTTCAGTTTTCAGAACCCATCCGTAAGAGATGGCCTGAGCTTACACCAATTTTTGGTTACAAACCACTTGATTGTGGAATAACTTTTTTCTGTGATGTTATTTTTTTCGCATACTGCTGCTGCTGCTGCTGCTGCTGCTGCTGCTGTATACCCGCCGGTGCGCATTGTTCTAAAATCCTACGCGACCACCCGCGAGTTTACACCCAGGATACAGGGTACACCACACCCTCTGATGCGATGCCTCATGATCAGTAGACGGGCCGTATCCTGTGAGTATACATACAGACTCATAGTCTATCGCCGCCGTTGTGGTGTGGAGTGTTGTGCAAATTACCTCCAGTACTGGACGAAGCATGATAGTACAATAGATCTTCCTAAGGTAGCTACGTATAGGCACTCTGATTGGTTAAGGGTATGTTTTACGCGGCTCAATCAACTTGGAGTCTTTCCCAGCCACAGCATCCCGAGTCACCCTAGAGTGTTTCCAAGCTCAGCATCCGCGCCGACCGAGTCAACCTAGAGATCTTACCAAGCACAGCATCCCAGCACTGACCACTGGCATAGGATTCGGGTTCGGGTTAGGGTTCGGGTCGGAGGGTCGGCTTCAGGCGCCAAGCACAAACACCCCGTAAATGTCTACTATCAAGGTTTGTCCAACCCTCGCAAATTGTCCCATCCCAGACTAGTTTTCCACTCAAGGCGTGTTTGCATGTGGCGTCCTTGAACCATCTGGCTTTCAGAATACCGAAGGTCGCCATGTCGAGCACGTTTTGAAAACAGTCGCCGCGCCACGAATGGTCCGTTTTGGACGCCTAAGAAGCAGTAAAATAGCTGTCGCTATGTAGAAACTCGTGCAGCAGGATGTTTGATATTTGTGACTGTCGTCAATTTGTGTGCGTTGGTGGATGGTAGACGGTGGCGGTAATTGGTATTGTCTAGTCGCCATTCACTGTAATCTGTTGTTGGATGTTGAGTGTTTAATGTCGAACATCGTTTGTAACCACTGCTGTCACCCCCACACCCCTTTAGTATACCACCCAGGGGTGGCGAATCGTCGGAAATCTCAAACATCCACCCACTTCATCACCGGGCGTACGGTGTAAACCATACCCCCGCCGTATACCACCCCGGGTGATATCAGTTCAAAACCCATTTTTTTATCACCGGGGGGGTGGTTAATACACTGCCATATACGGCTGTAGGGCTCCACATGCACGCACAACCGTAGCTCTCGGTACATCTCTTGGTATCAATAGATGTACTGCTGTGGATTCGAGATGGTGCCGCTGCTGCTGTAGCTATGCTTCGTATACCAGGTGGGTATGTACGTATATTTAAGAAATCGAGGCGCCATCGAAAGGTAAGACCAATAAACGGACCTGCTGTGAATTTTGAGCAGACCAATGAACAAATGAGCCACGCGAGGGTAGAGGGTGTACTTTTTTGGTCCGAGTATAACACTAGAGGGGTGCCAATGAGAATTTCATGTTTTCGGCTTTTGGTGCAGTCGAGGTGTCGAAGTCCCTCTTTATCCCTTTCAGAGCTGCAAAAGTTATCCCACACTAATTCCAAGTATGCTGTCCCCAAAATTTTGGGGACCGATTCTACAAAACTTATCCCACACTAATTCCACGTAGTTTGCCCCCAAAAACGTGAGACCGCTTCTTAAGGGGTTCATGCGGGGCATCTCTAAACGAAGATAACCGCACTACCACAGCAGTCGTGGGAACCCGGAGTACCCCGATGTGTATAATGTAGCGGGGTTCCGCAAATATGGTGAGATACATCGGGAGTTATGAACAGTGCGTCAACCGCAGTAACCACCGGAACGAGGCCGCGGAAACACTTTCCACCGCACTAAATCGGAAATCCGGGTCAATAAGTTAAATATTCAAATAACGTTCACCGCACTAGACTGGGACCCCGAAGCACTACAGTAGATATCCCGCACCCCTCGAGTGTTTTTGGACTGTCTGTGTACGTACTTAAACTGCCGGTGGGCGGGTCGAGAACCTCCCATATGTTTACGCGTTACAGCAGCAGTTAGCTTTACTATGGCGGCTGACCACTGACGACGACTGGTGCTGTACTCATTGAAAAGTAAGACGAAACCCTTCTACTGCTGTAACTGCTCATCGGTTTGTTTTTGTGCGTGCGTGCGTGCGTTGCTCCCCCGCCCCCTCCCACTGCTTGCTGCTGACGTGCTGGCTGGCACGTGGTCTACTATAATAGGTCGGCTTAGAACCCACCGTGTATGAGCGGGACTCACGCTTCGGAGGGCTGTGGAAAACGGGCAGGTTGGTGGCTCAACATTCACGGCTCACGACACATATCATGCGTAGTATATTGTACGTATAGTATGTATATTACCATTATTTGTTGTTTAGTACTGGACCAATCAGACCGATACACCAAGGCAGCAAGCTGTAGAATAGTAGGATAATATCGATGCTACATGTTAATATTAGTCTATCGTATTACGCGTATATATATGTTAATATTACTGTAGTCTAATGTGTTACGCGTATATACCTTGTACAGTAAAACAACGGCCTTCGACGTAAAGCCAATAGTTAGTACAAGGTATGAAAATCAAGCAGTGGGTATGCAAGGCATGTCAACACGTGTGTGTCCATCTACATATAAGCATTGGTGTCTTTGGTATATACCGTGCTTAGTTCTTGTTGTCTCTCCCATGATCCTGAACAGGACCAAACTGTTACTTCTACCCAATGACATCCAGCACACTCAGTCTCTCTACAGACTCTTGTTTTTATTCATAGAGACACATGTAAGAGTTATGTGGTCACAGACAACACGATAATACAAAGTATGAACAGAAACGAACAGCGTCGCGGGTAAGGCCTGGCTCTACGACAACATATCACACGATGTAGTTTTGTGTTTGTTTCGATGTTTTTCTTTGTCGGTGTCATACCATGTCAGCATATTAGATTCCACCTTGCAGTCGGCGCCGGTGGCCAATAGAACAGGGCGGAGTAGGGAAATGCAAGTTGGCGTTTTGCTGCCGGTCGGTGGGGGTTTTAATTAGTTTGGTGATTGCCACTTGAACACCAGACACGAAGACCAAACACGATCAATACCGCTTACTGCGAAACGTAGAAATACGGTACAGTACAAGGATTCTTTAATAACAGCTCTGTTTACACGCCCCATTGATGTCCACGCTCCCGCCCCCTCGTCAAGTCCACACAATCATAGTACAAGGCTAGCGGAAGAACCACAAGTACAGTAGTGGTGCAGCGTAACCGTCTGCCGACGTGCTGGTAGCTGGTACCAATTTGGACGAAAAAATATATAATGTTTGATAGTCATATGTATACTCCGACAGGTCTGATATTTCCGTCCAGAGTGGTACATGTTAAGAACCTTGTATTTCCGGCTCCCTGAAACAGTGCCATATATCCGGGTAGGCTGTATGCCGCTTCCTGTTTGGGTTGACTAAATGCGTGTGGTATCGCGCGTTTTGCCATTTCCCTGGGTGCAGTGGAGGGCGGGTGTGGACGTCGATGAAGACGAACCTGTCGAAGCATACTTGCTGCTTTTCAGACTTCCGCTGGCCTGAAGATGCCCCTACGTTCCCCTCTTGCGGTGAGTAGGCCACGCAGTATGGTACGGTGCTGTCCGATGCTCACTGAGGTTCCGCGGTATGTTATGTGCCATACTGACTGAGGTTCGGGTACAATACTGGCGGTACCGTACGGTACTGATATTACGATACTGATGTTTAGGATGCTGAAGTAGGGTTTGCTGTTTACATATGTGTTCCGATGCTTCCGGTGAAAAGCGCAGGCTTGCGCTATGGAGTGCTCGGGAAATAGGTACTGCAGGCGGGATAGCTGGTGTAAGCCTTGACAGAGAGGTCACACCGACCATACAAACCATCCCATCGCACACAAGAACACTAGCATCGCACACAAGAACACTAGGAGTGCTGTACTAGTAATAGCACTGGTGCAAGTATCACACAGCTGTACGTATTTTTTACTCTAGTACCGGTAATAATCACCAAAATTGTTGATTATGGGTACGTAGGTGTTGTAAATAGTAGATGTGTTGAGAAAACTTATGCCACCTCACCATTTGCGAGTAGGCGTGCAGATCTCCACGACTACCGGGAAAATATCCTTGGGCATAATACCTACCATAGAGCCTCATTTCCTGCGTGGATTTGTTTGAAATATTCATCTATGATGCACTATCGCGCCTCCGTAGCCCCTTTCTGACCACCTGATACTAGTCCTACTCGTAATTGTCGATGAACTCAGGCCAGAGAGCCATTCCACGTCACCGGTGCCGATCGATCGTTGTCTCAAGACTACCCTACAAGTCGAGAGCAATGTTCAAGCGCGCATACATATGATGGCAGAGCCTGCCTGGTTGGTTTACAGCTGTAACAAGCGGAGACCTTGCTTTATCACAGTGTCACTCATGTTCCCGCACGCTCCCAATATAACCTGTTCCCTTCTTCCCGTGCTCTTTGGTGCTGCGCTTTGTATTTTTGTATTTGGCAATATTTTCCCGTGAACGAAGCTCAAGTGAGGCAGTACCTCGAGGACTACGCCGTGCACTTCGATCTTGTGCGCTACGTGCGGTTCGGCCAAGAGGTCACCGCAGTCGCACCGTCCAAGTCCGGCGGGTGGGAGGTGACCTTTGTACCAACTCCTGCCGATGGCGACGGAAACGACAAGACTCAAAAGACGACAGAAATGTTCGACAAGTGCATAATTGCGTCGGGAATTTTTGTAACACCTTACTTTCCTCCGCCGGAACAAGTGAGAGGAATCACGGAAGCGGTGGAGACCGGATGGGTCACGCATAGCGGAGAATACCGGGACCCCGAACCGTTCTCTGGAAAATCCGTCCTCGTAGTTGGCTGCGCATTCAGCGGCGCAGAGATCGCTTCTGGTGAGGGGTACCAGGTATTCTTCGTGACGCACAGCATGCATATAGGTAGTACGTTATCCGGTCGTGGAAGTGGAAGGGAGGTGCGGCCTGCTACTGACATGGTAATGTTGCTTGTACTCTTGCTGTACGCGTGACAGCGGAAGGCCTGGTGCGAGAGTATGCGTAGGCTGAGAGGTGGTGCATTGTCGCTGGTGCTGGTGCTACTGCTACCACCGTTACTATCCCCAAATGAATTCAGCGTGTACCGTGGATGGTCTGGCACGGCGAACTGCGATACCGACGCTCGACGAGGCGTGTCCGTGGTAAGGCCAAATACACATACAGATATCCCTCGAGTCATAGTCTAGGTATCGCTAGGTGCACTAGGGGGTTCCACCAAGCATTGCCGTGCATTTCAAGCGCTCTCCAGCGGTCAACACCAGACCGAGCGACGCACGAACCCCCCCCACCCCCCCCCACCCATACCACTCGACCGCACCAGGTCTGACCGAGAAAGTAGAGAAATGCGTGGTAGCCACAGGCGGGGCATCGGTGTTTCTTCCCCGCGTCTTCTCGATGCCGGTGCCGAGTCCCGACAAACAACCTGCTGCCCTAGCCGACGTGCCAAGCGTTAGCGCGGAAGCCGAGGTGGAGAACGAAACCAGCAGCACCCCCTCTGCCAGTTTGACCGCGGGCGGTGCGGATGTCAATGCTGGGGGCGCGTCTAGCGCTTCGCCTGACGAAAAGGGCTTGGACATATCTGCCACAGCAGAATCGCGTACAGGTGGCTGCGGCGATTCTTGCGGAGATGCAAGTGGAGCCGATACCAGCTGCCCGGAGTCGACGACTTACGGGATGCCTCTAGACCTTGCTTTGTACTCTCTGAAGGCCGCCGCAGGCGAGAAGGCGAAGAACCTGTCTGCGGCAGAGAAGCTACAGGGGCTTCGGGCGTATTGCCTTATTTTGGCTGGCCAGGACCCCGGCGACGTGCACGAGGCGCTGCGGCTTGAGAGCGGGCCCAACGCGGCGACCAGCGTAGCCATATCGGAGAGCTTCCTGCGCAAGGTTCGTTGCAGCCATACGCTACGGCTGTACCGCTGTATAAGGTTGCACGCGAACACGTGCTCGGCTTTGGTTCAGAACCACGGCTTGCGTGTTCTGTCCACCGTGGAATGTCTCGAGGGCGCCAGATTATATCGTACATATTGTCCAGCCGTTTCGGTGCTTGTCGCAAACGAACTGCTTGCCTTTCAGGTGCGTGACGGTTCCATCGACGTACGACCGAGGCTGATCGCTCTCGATGTCCAAGAACGCAAAGCCCACTTCTCGGATGGGACCAGCGAACACGTGAGATTCCTCGATACTATGCACGTATATCCACAAACTCTTGCACTAGTGAATCAGCAGAGGATCATGCACACCCAGCCTGCACATTGCAGCAACATTATATCAAGTCCTTCCGCACGCTGTAAACACGAGCTTTCAAATACCGCAGCAGTACTATCTATCGGTCTATTCCAAAATAAAAGGGCAGTTTGTATATTGATAGTGAATGCATACTTTCCTTACATTTCGGGACATAATGGTGTTAAATACCTGGTACCTGGTAGTGCTTTTGCACGATCTGCGGTGATGGCCTCTATTTCTCAGCTCCTGCATGTTGTATCATACCGTCCTCGTTACCACTCTGTACCTAGATATAAGGACCGTTTTGATTAACTAATAGTATACACACGGTCCTTATATTTAGGGACAGATTGGTATGTGTTATCGTAGCGAGCTGGCCCTTTCCCTGTCCCTATTAGTAGGGGTCCCATCCCGTCTGCAAGTTAGCACACCAGCGCCGGCCTTCGATCTGAAGCAGTGTCGGGTATTACTGTACCGGAAAGCGAACACAACGCACTCGAAGAGTCCTAATCATATATGCCTATCCTATCCGCTCGGTCAACTTGCTCGCCATCCGACAGGTCGACCACGTTATTTGCTGTACGGGACTGCGCTCGAAAATTGGCTTTTTGCCCGCGAACATTCTTGAGCAGTACGAGTTCGAGGAGAGCGACTCGGTCCAGCCCATACTGCTTCATGCTCTGACGTGGAATCCTTGCGTCCCGAGTCTGGGATTCGTCGGGATGTACAGGGCGCCGTATTTCGGGGTGGTGGAGCTTCAGGCGCGGTGAGACGTTTGCAGTTATCATCAATCTAACCCGGTACGCATGGCGTCCGCCAATTGTGTCCTCACTCGTGGCGTTTCTGGGCCTGCGCCGATGGTTACAAAGCGATGCTTGCACTACTGATGAAAAGAAAAGGAGCAATGGTATTAGATGTATTTGGCTACAGTTATTATTGTAGGATTTCATTTCACTGGTGTGTAAATATGTTCCTTCTTATTGATCACGAATCGGGGGGGCATCATTTATTGCTGCAACCCGTGAGCTCCATGCTGCTTGTTGTACCGCAGGTGGGTAGCGCGAATGTGGAGTGGCGCGGTACCCCCGCCGACGGCTGAAGCTTGCACAGCAGACCTCCAAGAGAGACGGGACGTCAGGAACGCTCAACCTCGTTCTCAGTTTGGGTCGGTGAGAAAGGCTTTCTGCCCCGCCCACGGTTTTCACTGCTATAATGCATACCCAATACGTAATGAGTAGTGCAGCGCACTGACAGCGATTTCATTTTACGAGTGCTACGCACGGTGCAGAAGCAGAAGCAGCAGCAGCAGCACTAGCAGATTCATAAGTATCTGAACGGAGTCATACTATTGAAACACCGCGGTATCACAGAGGCGATGTCATAGGTCCCCAGCGACCACATGCGGTCAACAGAGATGACTACTCCTTCACGTTGCAATGGTGGCTGACACGATATCTCCTGCGCTTGAGTCTTGCGGCTGAAACTCGAGTAGGGACACAGTGTTGTAGTAAGGGCCTTGCGTGCTACGCTCGAAGCCGTAGAAATGCGCTTTGTACGGAAGTTACAGGCAACCACGCAAGTGACGGAAGATGGCAGTGTTAATAAGGATTGCCGTGTAAGATGCTGTCATTGTCAGCACTCTCTGTGAGTCATGCGGTGAACTCACATAATCGAATCCTCTTTTTCAAGCATGTTAAGCTCGTGTTACTTCGTACACCTTTTGCGAATATCGAAATATAATATGACGGACTTCGAAATCTCTCTTGCCACAGGGCTACTTGGAGATCATGGAAACCCTTGCGGAAGTGGCTGGTCTGGTGCCTGCGCAAGATTGGTCGGTCCACGCAGGAGGTGATTCTCCTTTCATCCAACAAGCTGCTGAATCGACTAATGTTCGAGAGGGTGGGGTAGACCTCAACGGATCTCTTCCCGCCCTCCCCGAAGCAGGAATTCAGACTTCAACGGCGAGAGATGACCGTCACGGGCCGGATAACGACATCAAAGCAGATGGCGTCGATGCCAACAACGCTCCGAAAACGCAACACTCAGTGGAGTTGTCTTCGTTTTCCGAAGCCTTGGCAGAAATTTGCCCCAATGGGCAAAAGGAGAAGGGCATGCTGGTGCTCAAAGAGTGGCTGTGGAGCGGGCCCCTTCTGCCTTGTCACTATCGCATTCGAGAATTCTTGGCCCACGGCACCGCCATGGGTCTAGGAGATGCTGTCCGGGAGATCCAGCACGTCAACACGAAATACCCAGGCTACGTCAAGGTGTAGATTTCTCCACCCCGGCTCCGAACGCAAGCAACGCCCAGTTGAGCTTCAATGAGGTGTGGAGCGTCTTCGCGCGAGAAGGTCGGCCTATTCCACATTTCACGGTTGAACGTACCTGCATTATGTGCTTAGGGTTGAGTATACCAGGCAGGTATTCGCCGTTCATGGGCTCCCGCTTGAGGTGTACTGCATTGCAAGCGGCAATAATGCTGCTCTTGACGATAAGCCTACATTAATTTGTACATGTATCCCTACAGTGTGTTGGATTGGGCTGTATAGTGTGATATTGCGTGTGTGTTCGAGTGGAGAGCGGGGTTCGCAAGGGCGGCACTTTATGTAGTTAATGGGCGTGCGAGGCAGACCAACCACCTCGGACGGTGCGCGCGTTCTACAACAGGGCTACGTGGTATTTGCTATATGCACATCCCTGTAGGATAGCCCATCAACATTCATGAATCACCGCGAAATATAGCGGCCAGGCTTTGCGACATGGCTCCGTTAGTTCCTCCGTGGAAGTGACGCTACTGTTTGCGCTGGTAGGCAAAATGCGAGACTCTGGGGACGAGAACATCCTTTGCATCGATTGCCGCGGGATACAGCGGCGAGACGTATCGACTTCGTCCGGCATTAATTCCCCGATAAACAGTACGCTGCCCACGCGCGAGAAAGCAAGACAATTGTAACGAACACCACGGAAGCTTATTCACGGTGCAATCCTTCGGCCCACTTGTAGCATTTCTGCTTACATGCACGGGCTTCAGAATCAGATATCTTCACGAGGGTGTAGCTCTACAGCTAACAGGAGCGTCAGTCTCTGCACTGCAATTATTGTACTATTAAAAGTTGTCGCTCCGTTATCCGGGCATCCCCGGGAAAACTGAAGTGGAAGAGCCACGTGGTTACTATCACTAGAAGCCGACGTATTTTATTGGAGAAAACGCTAAGAATTCGCGACCGACGACAAACTCGACTTATTATACAGGTCGTTTTCAAAATAAGAAACTGATGAACGAGAGTCAAGCGCAGTCAATTGTTTTGTTTTGCCATTTTTGCTGGTCTCGTTGAGCGAGCTGTGTCTAGGACTTCCCTCGCACACTAATCAGCATAACTGGTCGGTCACATACATCACCCACGTAACATGTTCCGAGTTTCAGCTTCTCGAAAGCGCCACAATACTAGCAGGTTAATAGCCTCGACTCAGTGCAATCGCTACGGTTGTTACTTCTCCCAGGGACCGGGTAACACGCTCATGCACCTGCTGTGAGATTCTGCGGGTCTATGGGCCACTCTGCTGGAATGCTGGCCAGAGCTGAGACGACTGGGACACAGTATAGCGGCTACGGCGGTGTTTGCGATGGTGGTGGAAGCGGCAGCAACGGCGGCGGCGGTAGTGGTTGCGAATCTAGCACCAAGGCCAGGGTTGGCGTCTTGCGTGGGGTCCTCGTCGAGGCGTAAACGATCATGAGCAACTGTGCTAGTGGCGACGAAGCCGGTAACGACCAGGGGGAGGGCGACATGGCGGGCAGTAGTGCCTGGTTTGATTGGCCGCCCCGCTACAAACGGTGACGGCAGTGCACACGACGGCGACTCGCGGTGATCGCGGTGTAACTCATTATCTCAAACCGATGGCGAACTCCCCATTAATAGGACCCGGACAGTGGTCTCTGGCGCGGCGAGCGCCAGAGGTGACTCCGGCAAAACAGGCGAAAGCCCCAGCGGCTGTGATGGCGGTGGCGGCGATGCCGATCCCCATGCAGCAGCTGGCGGCGGGGCAAGTGACATACAACCGAGGCAAGGGTCGCCATTGCGGTGGGCGGTGGGAGCATGGCAGAATCAAGCAATACGACCAAGCCCCCTCCAACGATTGGAACGACTTGATTGCTGGTTCCCTCATTATCGTCGGCAAAACTGGCGAACGCGCGGGGGCTGACGTCAACACCAGTGATGATGGTTTCCCTAGCCGACGACGATGGTGGCGGCCTAGCCCTCTGGGATGGATATAGCAAGAATAACGACTCGCCGGATATAGCAAGGATAACGACTCGCCATATAGACCCGGGGAGGCGATGGATCCAACCCTGTCGCCAAAACCGGCTGCACCGTCATCGTCGGCGGCGGCGGTCAAATCATGCCTTGACGGCGAATGGTGGAGAGCGTGTTCCCTTCCCCCGCCGCATGCCAGCTCCACGCGAGCCCAAACAGCTTCCCGCGTGCGTGCCCGTGTCTTCGTGGAAATGTGCTGCCCTGCTAGTGCTCGAGCAGTCACCAGCCACCGTTATCGTAATTCGGTGTTCGACTGCCCGGGAGACGTCACTGACATCGGCAGTGCATTGGCAATATTTTCTAATGGGGGAGTACAACCGAGATGACTTTCGCTATGTCCACCGTCAATACAAGTGTGCCTTCTTGCGGGAGCGCGGCGCGCTGGCGTATCGCGCGGTGGAGGAAATGCTTATGTTAGCGGCGGGGTTGCACTTCTTGGCGCCACCTGGCTCCCCCTTCCATGGGGTCATCGTGTCCTGGGTTCCGTCGGATACTGGTTTCGCGAGAATAAGGGAGCCCGACGGCTGGGGGCGTGTCTTCAACGGGGTTCCGTGATCCCGCCGTCGTGCCTAATGGTGCACGAGAAGGGTGCCAAAGCATCTCACACACTTCAATGTTCGAGAGGTGTGCTCTACTCGCCTGCTGGTCATCACCTAGGCGTGGTTCCTTCCGTGAGAGTGGTGGTGGCTCCGATTCTCGCCCCACGATAGCCATCCCTCGATCTTGGCAGCAGCCCCCCTTGACATCGGAGGGGGGTGGGTTCGTCTAGTTTCCTCCCGACCGACTCTCGTGCATGATGCTGTTCCCGGCCTGCTTTGGTTCGAGGGCAGTGAGGCAGCAATCCTCCCCTGACCAGCAGTCCGGGCGACATGGGCAGTACTCCATGATCCTTCTACGGGCCCGGGTAGCAAGGGAGCTGTATTAGCCCCCTCTTTCTCGACACACGGTGATCTTCGGCTCCAGCCTATCGCGAACACGGGGCCGAGAGAGGCATACGACCAACCACCCTCCAGTGGGGTGCCCGTCTATATATGAAAACTCGGAGGTTGTAGGCCGTGGCGTTTCATTGCCGTCTAGTGCGCGGGTTTGCCCATACCGACCGCCATCTCAAAATACTCTGATCGATGGTGCCGAGTGCCTCGATTATCCTTCCGTGCCCACCGTCTGTCGAAATGACGGGCCTCGGCCCCAGCATTGCCGGTGATGGGACCCCTGGTTCGCTGATATCCATAAGTCACCGTGCGAGGCCTGCCCTCATGCGCCACCCATCCAGCCCCATGGTCATGGGGACCGGAAGCTAAGCCCTACGTCGCCTGCCCAACGAGCGTGCTCCCTGACTTGGCTAAAGGGCCAGTAATACTTTGGTGGCTATGTGCTGGGACAGCAATGAGTCCGCGACGTGGGATGAGGGCTGAGCGATGCAGGCCGTTCAGGTTGAAGGTGACTCGGTGGCACTCTCGAGGGCGTGATACCCCGAATGTGGACGACACAGATCGTTGCCGACATCTCAGAATGTCAGTCCTGGTTACCCTCGTAGGCAGCGACGAGTGCTGTCTCGAACGCGACCGCGGCCGCGACAATGGACGTTCGCTCGAAGCAGACCGACCTCGTCTCAACCCAGTCGTAGGAGGCGAAGGAATTCCAATCGGACCCGGTTTCAGCTCCGCCCCGGTCGCTGTCGGTTGTTAGAGCCCTCCCGGAACGGAGGTTGCAACATAATATGTGCTCAGCTGCATCCATGCCGCGACAGTCATCTCTCGCCCTCGCTCTACCTTCAGTGCATTACCGATAAGCCCGTCGCAGATACGGTCGTCAGTATTTACATACTTTCTCTCTCTGCCCTGTACGACCGGGGTCCGGCTTCACATCCAACATTACCTTCTTGATGGGGCCATGCCGGCCTTTCCTGCACGGGGTTTTTCCCAATGGTCTCCGTTTGCAAGCATTCCGAGAGAGTATTCGCTCGCCTTTGCCCCTGCAATCATTGTATTGCTAATAGGTCCATCCCAGCGGCTGTCGGATGTGCCGCGATCTCTCTCCTTCTCCGTGGTTGCCCTGGTGTGCGGGCGACCGGCGTCCGCGAGGCCTGAAAATGGGCGATACTGCGACGGCGGGAAGAGTATTCCTGCGCAACGCTCGTCCTGTGGGCCTGTCCTGATATCCGCTATGGCCAAATTATCCGTCTCCCGCGTCCGACTGGTAACTTATCTCCCAACACTCCTAGTACAGTGGGCGGCAACACCCCCCGCCCTATCGTGCCCCCCTCGCTCCCTGAAGCCCCGAAGCCGCTTTCATAAATGCTCCTCCATTTGCTGGCCGCTTAGGTCGGCGGCAAGTGCCGCGGCGAGTCGCGGCAAGTCTCGAGGAAAGTATCGCGGCAAGTGTCGTGGCAAGTGTCGCGGCAATCACCGAGGCAAGCGTCGCGGGTCGTTTCGCAGCAATTCTTATGCCCAGCTTGGCAAACTAATCTAATTAATCCATGTTCACCTCTCGATAGTGGATCTTAACGGAGGTTTTATGCTTGGCTCCTGAAGCCGACCCTCCGACCCGAACCCTAGTCCCAACCCTAGCCAGTCGTCAGTGCTAGGATGCTGTGCTTAGTGAGACTCTAGGTTGACTCGACCAGGTAGGGTGCTGTGCTTGGAAATACCCTAGGTTGATTCGGCTCGCTCGGGATGCTGTGGCTTCGAAAAACTCTAGGTTGATTGAGCCGTATACATATGCCCCGGAGCGAACAGAGTGAGCAAATGTCTACCTTAGGAATATTCCTTATCTGCAGGTAACTACTACTAGAGACCGCGGCACTTGCCAGGACGCTTGCCGCGGGTAATGCCGCGGACGTGCCGCGAAATTCGCCGCTATATCTGCTGCGGCACTTGCTGTGGTGGTTGCCGCGATGGTTGCCGCTGTGGTTGCCGCAGGTCATGCCGCGACACTTGCCGCGAGGCTTGCATCGAACATTGCCGTGGGTCTTGCCGTGGGTCTTGCCGCGGGGCTTGCTCTGGCATGCCATGGTAACTACCACGGCAATGTCCTAGGGCATAACCGTGGCACGTGCTGCGGCGGCGCCACCGTACCGTGGCATGTCGCGGTACGGTTCCGTGGCATGTCGCGGCGTGTCGCGACATGCTGCAGCATGAACCGCGGACACTGCCACACAAAAGTCAAATAGTGTACATCCGTGCAGATGAGGGGTAGTTTTGATGCTTGACAGCCTAGGCCGCAAGAGAGATAAACAAGAGTCTTAGCAACCCGGCGAGAAACAAAGGAGATAAGTTGCGCAATGGTGGCGGTGTTGGTTGCTTGGGGGGTGGGCGTGTATGCGGTGGAGCGAACAAGCAATATCTGCAGCTTGCTTATTTGAGCGTTCGGTCACGGACATCCGCGTATCGCCCCTGCGTAAACGGCACGCTGGAGCTTTCCGCAAAACGTACCTGGTATGATAAAGAGCAGTGCAGGACATGTACTAAGAAACCGAGCACTACATGACACAAGACACCTGATAACAAGCCGAGCTACAGCAGGCTGAGTATACAGGGGAAACCTTACAGTTAATATCGCCAAATGTATTACCCTTTCTCAAAGAACAGTTCTGGACCAGCATCCCTGTACTGGATCATTGTATTATCGCAATGATGTCGTCACGCTATCACCGTACCACATCACGCGCTTCCACCCCTGCCGCAGAGCGCGACCAGCACCAGCATGGACGAACGGGCGGCTGCAAAACCCCTTGATTCACTTCATCTTCATCTGGCAGACATTATTGGATGTATGTTCCCAGTGACATAACAATAGTTATAGGCTCTGTCACCTCAGTTGATTATAATCCGCAGATCCCCTGCCGTTCAAGTCTACTTATATCGTCTAATTCCATCGATTTTCAGTCACCTCCCCCTTCAAAGTTTTGTTCAAGCACAATATGGGTATGCCGCAAATAATTCATCAACTCGATAGTTGATTTGACGTACAAGACTGGGTTCTCTCTGCTGAACCGGCACTTTTGACAGTACATCTCCAGGCACTCACCGATTCGATACTTTACCCGCGTTGTTGTCTTAGTTCAGTCTCCGTCGCGCCTGCTGGACAGGTCTGCTCGCACGCCCCATACCCCGCGTGACCGTATTCATACTCGCACCGGTACGAGCACAAGTGACACGTATTATCATCATATGTTCCATGTACACTGCTACGGCGCATGGAGGTATTGCTACAAATAATGTAAGTTTGGGTGAGGTGAAGTAACAGGACCCCACGCCAGTGGTCAGTAAGGAAATTCAAATTTTGGGTGGGACCACCGACCGGCGCAGGAGGCCTCATCCAATCCAATACTTACATTAAGTGATCTGCAACAGAGATAAATAATACCATAGTAATATGGACATCTAAGAATATGGTTCCAAAATTTGGAACACATGTTGGAACCACACCTTCGATGAGATTCACTGGGGAACTGTACGCAGTGAGATCACTTGCGCCTTGTCTCCCCGGGAGCCTCGATAAAATACGACGAACGAGGGAAAAAATTAAGACCATCCCACCCACCCTACAATGATAGTATTTTTCTGTAGTTGCGATCATTTCCAGGAAATGCTGTCGCGCTGAAGGCACCTCAGCCGAGGCACCTTCAGTGCGGATAGTATATCCGCGGCCGAGGACCCCCTGCCGGCGCAGGAGGCCTCATCCAATCCAATACTTACATTAAGTGATCCGCAACAGAGAGAAATAATACCATAGTATTATCATCATATGTTCCATGTACACTGCTACTTACTCGACCGAACTAAGGCTTACGTATCGACCGAAGCCACAGCCGACGTATATCCATCTTTCTTTCAGTCAGTCTGTCTGCGGCCGCGACTCTGCCGGGGTGACCTATATCATACATTGTCTTTTTTATTAATATCCGTGGTCATGCCATGGGACAAAATGCCCACGGATGCCCAACTTACTGTCCACGGACGCCCCACGGACTATCCACGGATGCCTCATTAGATGTCCTCGGATTGTCCTTGGGCTATTCGTGTACTAAACATGGACTGTCAGAGGACATCCACGGATCTGGTACCATACTGAAGTATTACAGTACCAAGAAATACTATAACTGTGGACACAAACAAATCGTACCCAAGAGGAGAGGAAAACACTACAACACAGAGAAAAAACGCCTACCGAGATAACGAAAATCTCCGCGAGGGGGTGTCAACGGCCCGTCCCCGGGTGTAACACTAGCGAAGTAAAAGTAACGCAACCAGGGAACACCAACGTCCCATGCCCGGAGATGAAGCGCTTAATCAATCGACAGGAATGCCCAACCAGGGGACACCAATATACCATCCCCATATAAACCAAACATGAAATTGATCATAGAAACTACACCTAGCGTGATTTAAAGCAAGCTGAGAATACGACATTCCCTGGGGTGTCCGTGGACAGCCCGTAGACAGTCCGTGGATTACATTCCCATGAAATGGGCGGAAACACACTCATACAAACGTCAGATAATGTCAATCGTCGACCCCATGTAACCAGGTGCAGTTCGTCCGTAGCAGGTATCAGGTATTAATTACTGTACACGGGCTCGCATCCATGCAAAGAATTGATCACTCTACTTTATGCACGCACGGTAATATTGCAAAGGTCGAAGCCTGTTCGTTTATTAAGGATGAACCACCGAGAGATGTACAGTATTTGACGTTTTTGCTGGCAGTGTCGCGGTAGGGTCCGGCAAGCCACGGTGGCAGTGCCATTATTGTAGGCCACCGCAGAAGGAAAGGTGGAGAAAAACAAATCCTGTGTTTACCCTCCTTCTGTGTGATCCCGGCTGGTGCGTCAACACACCGAAAGGTGTAGGCGCCCATAATAAATGGGACGAAAACACACATGGCAAGTCGTGACAGTGGCATGGCATGCCACGGCATGTCGGGACAGCTCACGGCATTTACCATGGAAATTACGGCACCACTGCCATGGAAAGCCCTACGGCAAGCGCCACGGCAACGCCACGGCAATCCCCACGGAATGACTCACCGCGAACGGCAAGCCCCACGGCACACCACGAAAGCTCTACGGCAAGCCTCATGGCAATCTCCACGGAATCTCCACGGAAAGCCATCACTGCTTGCCAAACTTGAATCACTTGCCGTGGCTCGCCATGCCTTGACCATGGCGTTCAACTTGCTTCCACCGACTGCAATCTACTTCCATATCGACTTTTGTTCACTTCCACTACGTAGCGTCTGGATGGGATCAGGGTGGCCGGTGGCCTCCGGTGGGTCCTGCGAAGGGTCAATTTAGTTTATGCCCCTTGTGGATAGAGCGGGGCACCCAATGGGATCAGGTCCGGATGGAATCCGTGGCGTGGGTTGCCATCGGTTGACATGGCATGCTGTGGGGCTGCGTTCATGCCATGCCGCGCGGGTTGTCATGGCACGTGCCGCGGTACTGCGGTGGCAAGTGCAACGGCACGCGCAATGGGCACACCATGGCACGCGCCGTGTCAGCGTGATGGCCGACTGCAACCCCGGGAGCTTTTCGTGGCAGCCCACGGTTTGTCATGCAAGCCCATGGCAAGCCCCAAGGCAGTGCCGCGGTTTGCCGCCGGTTTTCATGGTCGTTGCCATGGTATGCCACTAATAAGTACATATGTGGGTGACGGGGAGCGGGTCGGGGCGCAGCCGCGACCTGCGCCCCGTTCAGCCTACAGAATGTCGTGTGCGTGTCAAGGGTGACTTCTTAGGCTATGTGGAATATTGATTGAATGGTGTCGCCTGAGAGCGGAGTGGGTCAGCAAACTTGATATTTTAGGGTTCCCCCTGAATTTTTACCGAAAACTGAAAAACAAATATGTTGCCTTGCTCGAAATTAAACGCCCCGCCGCTTTGGCCTGTTCGCAAACCACTCGAACAAAAACACGAAGCGGGAGAGAGAGAGGCGAGTACCGAAACGTACATACCGAACTGGTTTTGAAAGCATCAAGCTGCCTAGAGCACGGCACACGAGACAACACAAGCTCTACCCGCGTGATACAGCGGCGAAACAAGTAGTAGAAACACGACGCTCCTGTTCCTGGGCGCTGGCGAGCCCGGTAGCTCCTGTAATCGCCAGCGGTGTGCGGCGACCTCTCGAAAGCAGCTCTCTTTTGTGCACCATAGCCCACAGCACAGCAAAGTATTGAGCTCGAAGCAACTGTTCTTAACCGCCGAGCTGGCTAGGACACGAGACACAAGACAAGACAAGCTCTGCGCGCTTGGTGCAGCTGCGATATAAGTAGTAGAAACACAACGCTGCTGTGGCTGGGCAGTATCGAGCCCGGTAGCTTCTGTAATCGTCAGTGGTGTGAGGCGACCTCTCAAAAGCAGCTCTCTTTTGTGCCCCACGCACAGCACATTCGTTGAGCTCAAAGCCAGCTTTTCCATAACCACCGAGCTCGCTAGAACACCACGCACAAGACACGACCAGACCTACCCGTTTGCTGCGGCGATAGCATGAGTATCGAGAGCAAGGTGCTGCTGATTTTCAGCGGTTGGGGTCGTGGTAGCTGCCGCATTCGCTAGCGTTGTCTGTTGCTGCTGTTGGTGTCGCTGTGGTCAAAAAGGCAAACACACAGAGGAACGCCGATCGGGCCACTCGGCGCTGGACACTCAGTTGTTTCGAAAGGACAAACACAAATCCAAGCTCTTTGAAATAATTCGTAATATTATCGAGGTACGAGAGAATATGTGTTTTGCATGTACGGGAGAAGTTAAACCAATCATATGAGTACGGTTTATCTGTACTCGAGTAGCCTGTTCGTCGTACCCACCTTGGGATAGTTTGTATCGTCGACTCGCGAGCGAAGCACGCAGCGAAGCAGGGTAGCGATACAGGTACAAGGTGTGTACGGACTAGTTTGAATTGGTATCGTTATCCTTGTTCTCGATCTGGCGCTGGTTTGGGGCGCTTTACTTATCTTGTTCGTCCTGTTCAACTGCTGCTGGACGGCGCTGTCCTTCTCTTATTCGGCCTGCTCAACTGCTACTGGTAGTTCGCTGTTCTTCGTGTTCTCGGTGGGGCCATGGCACACGACGCTTCTGCCGTCAATGGCCAGGTTGAAGATGCTGCAGCGGACCCTCTCCCGGGCCCTGGCGCGGCGCCCGGGGCCGCGGCCGCGGCGGTGGTCTCTTCGGAAGACATCGTGCGCTGGACTGGCCAGGTAGAGGACGAGTTCCTCGGGGTGAAAGACACCCTCAGTGCCGTGTCAGCGAAGGTTGACGCTTTGTCTGCCTCCCTGGCCGGCATGACGGATTCGGTTGCCGCCTGCTCTGCGCAATCGTCACACCTCGAGCTGGCGATGCAGCAGTTCGTAGACAACCATGCCGCGCGGGGAGGGGGCTCGCTGCATGGCGATACTGCGCGGGAGCGTTTGATCCATAAATCGCAGCTCAGCGACGACTCGGCGGCGTGGAAAAAGCCTGGATCACGGAAGCACTGGTTCATTCGCGGTCGTCTCCCTCCTAACATCGGCGAGTCGCCGGCTGACCTGCTGGCTTTCGTCGGAGAGGACATCCACGTAACTGCGCGCGTGGCCGCCCAGCTACGGTCCCTCAGCGACTTCGACGTCGCTCTGTTCGGGCCTCGTGGACTCGGGGGGGGGGGATTTCACCGGCGAACTTACGATCTCTGACCGCCTCGAGTGCCTGCGGTCGGCCCTCGTCGAGATTCTGTCCGTTGGGCTTCCGCCCAACGTCGATGATGACGTACCGTGCCTGGATCGGGTGAACACCCTTGGAGCGGCTATCGCCTCGGCTGCCGCATGCCTCCGCTCGCACACCCTACGCAACATGCTCCGCCTGCCCTCCCCCGCGGCTCAGGTAGTGATGGGCGACATGGTGAACCACGACCTCCGTGTGTGGGTTAACGAGCTTATGCGTGCCGCCCAGCAGATGAAGCTGGCGGAAGTGCCTCCGCCTCCTGGCACGGCGTTCGTCATGCCTCCCGTGCCTGCATTCGAGCGTGCTCGTAACTTTTGCAAGGGCGGGGGTGAACTCCTGCGGATCATGGACGAACCAGCTGGCCTCCGGGGCGGCGGGGATGGCAAACGCAAGGCCAGCAGTGCCCCTCGCGGGCCGTCTTCGCCCACCACCGGCACCCCCAGGAAGAAAAGTCGCCAGGTGTGCAGGATGTTTATTACTACTGGGAGTTGCTCGTGGGACCCGTGCATGTACGTGCACACTTCTCCCCCGGCGGACTCTTCCTCTCCCCTCGCTAGTCGCGGCGGTAGGGGCGGGAGCTCGGCGTCGCCGGGAGGAGGATCTCGTACTCTGGCGCTGCGCGGGGGGGGCTCGTCCGGGGGGGGAGGTTCCGGTTCGGGATGAAGGCACGGGCCCTTCCTTCCGGTTGGGCCAACACCTGGTGGAGCTGCGGCGGCGCCGGCCGCTGGTGGAGCGGCCGTGGCACTGCTGGCTGGGGGAGCTGCTGTGGCGCCGGCCGCTGGTGGGGCGGCCGGGGCGCCGCTGGATGGGGGAGCTGCTGTGGCGCCGGCCGCTGGGGGGGCGGCCGTGGCGCCGCTGGCCAGCATCGGAGCGCCAGGACTGCCGGCGCCGCGTGGAGCGGCGAAGGGGTTGCGGGGGCGCGCTTTGGAGGCCCTCGCTGGCGACGGTGGCGTGGGTCGCGAGCGTTTCCATCTTGCTCCGGGGTCCGTCACTTTCGGGGACAAAGGTGAGGTGTGGGGGCCCGTGTGTGATTCATCTCCGTTACCGGGTGGTGCGGTCGATGAGTGACGTTCGGCGCGTGCGAGTGTGGCGTTGTCGGTGTCTGGGCGGGGCTCGGCGAACCTCGACCAGGTCGCCAGCATAGGTTCCTCCCTTTTGCGACAGTGTAATGGCAGTATTTTTTCACTCATCTCTGCCGTCGGTTCTGGTTGTTTCGCCCCTCATATTCATCTCGAGGTCGTTCGTCGCTGGTTCGGGGTTGTGAAGAAATTCCCTGATGTATCTACCCTGCTGCGTGTGTTGTCTCCGGGCGCGCCGGTGTGTGTCGAACGTGGCGGGGACTTGCCTGCAGACCTTGCATATGGTAACCACCCTAGCGTCGTTTCGCACGACGTTGCTATTCACGACAAGGTTTGCTCGGATGTCGCACACGGGCGTGCTTTGGTGTTGCCGTTACGATTCGCTGCTGAAATTTCGGGGCTTCGTGTGTCGCCGTTGGCCGTCATCCTCGAACCCAAATTTTACGTCATCCACGATCTTACCTTTGCGCGCGCCGGCGCCCGGACAAGCGTTAACAGCGATACCGAATTCTCTTCCGCCCCCCCTTGTGAGCTCGGTCACGTCCTACGCGACGTCTTGCTTCTAGTTTTATTTTTGAGGCAGACGCACGGTCGTAGTGTTAGTATAGTTATGTGCCGTGTAGACGTCAAATATGCCTTTAGACAAGTGTTGGTTGACCCGGTCGGGGTGCCGGTGTTCGGTTACGTGACCGGTGGCCACGTGGTTGTGGACTTGCGTTCGCAGTTCGGCTGGCGGAACAGCCCTGGTTTTTGGGGTTTGATGGCTTCCGCGTTGGAACATTCTCACACCCACTCTACGTTTCTAGACGCCGTGGTACCCCCGCAAGGGGCCGCGGCCGTCGCGCATGTAAATATTTCCCCGCCTCGGGGTGCTCCTGTCGCGTCGCTCCCGCGTGACTGCCGTCCCGTCTCGGGTACGGGCGGCACCGCCGGGGGCTACTTCTTCGTGCGATACTACGTTGACGACGGTATTCTCGTCGAGGTGCAATAGTCGCCGGACGGTCGCCGCTGCCTGCGGGCGGTGCAGTCTTTGGCGACCGACCATTTCCGTTTGTTGGGGGAGCGCGGTGTGCCTGATCCCCCCCTCTTGTCGACCAGCAAGATCACTGACTGGGGCACGCGACTCGAGGTATTGGGCTGGATCATCGACACGGAGACGCTTACGGTGACGTTGCCGTGCCATAAGCGTCTCAAGCTGCGCTCTCTGCTCGCGGAGTGGCCCCCGTCTCGGGCCTCTGCTTCGGCGAGGCAGGTGTCGCAACTCGCTGGGTTCCTCATGCACGTCTCGTTCGCCGTGCGTCCGGGGTCGTTTTTCGTGTAGCGTTTGCTGGCTTCCGCTGGTATGCCACGCATCGCCGCGGGGGAGGACTTTGCTTTTCGTGTGGCGCGTGTCGCCCTGGGGCCCGAGTTTCACGGGGACCTCGAGTTTTGGCGTTGGTTTGTCGATGAAGGCTTTGACGCGCGCGGGGGTGTCTTGTCGGCGCCGATGTATCAGCTGCTTGAGCGCCCGGCGCAACGAACTCTGTTTTCGGACGCTTCCAAAACTGCGGTCGGGGGGTTGTGCCTTGAGACTGGTGTGTACTGGCGGTGTGACCTGACCGCCCAGGAGAAGTCCCTTTTTTGCGGTTCGAGTCTCTCCGTCGCGGGCGAAAACGACCTGTCTATCAATGTTCTTGAACTATTAGGTATGGTCGTGTCGGCGTGGGTTCTCGTGTCTTCGTGTGCAGAGCGACCATCTGCGATGGGAGACTGTGTGTTGTTGCGTGGGGACAACGAAGCCGCCGTGCAGTGGGTGCGGCGTTGTCGCGGGGGAAAGGAACCGCGGTCCGGTGCCCTGATGCGCCTCCTTGGGGTACTCGAAGTGTCCTCAGGTTGGCACTTCGACGCTTTGCATGTGCGGGGTACTCATAACGTTACCGCCGATGGTATCTCATGCTGGGATCGCGCCTCTGTTCTGGATAACTTACGTACCGTTCGCCCCGACGTTCCGTGGCAGATGCGGGACCTGGGGGACGCCGGCAGGGCTCTTTGTACTTCGGTGTTGGCCTCGAGCTCATGCGACACGCCGTTGCGCTCTCGTCTGAACGCACTTATCTGGGGCATTTTGGCGCATGGGTAGGATTCCGGGTACGTTGTGGGGTGCCCGTTTTCCTTCAGCATTGCAGTGATGGTATGTTTAATGTGTGGCAACTCTTTGAGTACGTGGCGTACTCTTACGCTACCAAGAAACTGCGGCCGTCGACCATCGAGAGTCATTTGTCGGCCATTAAGTTCTTCCATCGTATTTCGCGTGGTTTCGAGCTTGATACCACCCATCCCGTTCTTGCCAGCGCCCTCATAGGGGCTGCTCGTTCGCACGCCGACGCGGGCCATCAGGCGACCGTGCGCCGGCCCGTGTCGTGGATGATGTTGCTGGCTGACGAGACGTTGGTTTCGTCGTGGGGCACGGAGGGTCGCGTGCTGTGGCTTGCTCTGTGTGCGTCGTTTTGTTTGTTGACACGCGCGTCGGAAATGTTTGCGGAGACTCGGACACGGGTTCACGAGACGTACTGTTTGCGGCGGGCTGACGTTGCTTTCTTTCGTGGGGAAATTCAGCTTGTTGCGGCACCGTGGCCGGCCGCGGACCGCGTCGAGGTTAGGTTTCGCGGCTCTAAGGGGGATCAGATGCGAAAGGGGGCCGTTTTGACGCGTGTGCGGGGGGGGCCGTCGAGGCCCGTTGGCATCGGCGGCAATGCCGTCGATCTCATGATTGAGTTGATGTCGTGTTATCTGTTCCTCCCTCCGTCTGCCCCCCTGGTTGCGTTTGGTGCTGGTAACGGCAGATGGTCCATGTGGACACAGCAGCAAGCTACTGCTGCGTTGCGGATAGTGGTTGCGTTGGCGGGCGGGCGTGCGGAGGAGTACGCCCTGCACTCCCTACGGATTGGGGGCGCAACTCACTTGTCGGCGGGGGGTGCTACACCAGAGGTCTTGCAGCGTGAGGGCCGGTGGGCGTCCGATGCGTACAAGGCGTATGTTCGTAGCCACGGGAAGATGCCAGATGGGTGGCCGATGTTATGGCCCGGGAAGGGTCGAGTAAGGGTACCCAGCTGGGGCAGGGTACGGAGTGGGGACGAGTCCACTCTCCCCAGAAAACGGTTGGGAGCAAGTAGCCGTAACGCGTGGCGGCAAGCGCCGTCTTGGGAAAGGGGGATGTAAAGAGAAGTTGTGTTGATGTGCGTGTCTCGTGGGGTAGCAAAGGGGGGGGGTGAGACCGCAGGGAGGCTTCCGTAAAAAGAGCCAACCCCAGGTTGGAGGCTGGCGTCGAGAGTCGACATGCCAGTTGGGGTTTGGAGTTGGCTCGAGTTTACGGATGCTAGTGGAGGGTTGCGCTTGGAGCAACCCCGGGGGTTTGCCCCTCTCTCCACCCCCCTTGCTCCGAGCGGGGGGGGGCGCACTATTATTATGCAACTTCGAAAGCAAAAGGCTAATCAAAACTCTGGGAATCACAACAAACAACAAACATTGTTATTTACAGCGATTAAACGCCACGCAATTGTTTTCGGTAAAAAAAGCCAACCTAAAGGACAAATCCCTTGATTTGTTTTGGCAGGCGAAAACCTCTAATATTATAGGAAGAGTCGCTGGGACCCGCGTGCAGTGCAAGTAACATAGAGTAGAGTATCGAACATATAAAGGGTCATTACCGGGAGAAACATGTCTGCTGTCTCTGCGTAATGCCAGATCGTTGCGCACAACCATCTCGTAGCACTCAACATTTGTGTGCACTGGCATGTACACTCTGAGTAGCAGCACGGCTTCAAGCAAATGTTGTTCGACGTATACGTAACAAGGGGGGAGGTGCATCATAGCATCTGCTCACACTACAGGTCGAGCGGCTCGGGAACGGGGGGCAGTGCTGAAGGGGACACGCCCCACATGTCCTCCGCTCAAACAACGCCTGCTGTTCTGTTGCTGCTGTTGCTGTTGCTGCCGCTATTTGTTTCGCACGCGTTACAAGCGTGATATCTGTCGGCATAGTCTGGATATACCCAAGGGGTTCGGCAGAGTAGTTGGGCATTCAACATGGATTGCCATCTACAAGCTTTGCCAGGCGCAGCCTACAGTAGTAATAATGCATTATTATGTTATGTGCTTTACGGCAGTAGGTGGCATGAGCAGGTTACCTTAGGTGCAGTAGGTACGTACACTCAGCAGTAGGCCAATAGGCACAGCTGTAGCTAGCTGCAGACGACGGTGCGTACGTACATCAATATCACCAGCTGAGGCGTTATGCGTACGTCCGCAGCTGTGCACGCACTGCAATTGGCAACGCAGGGCTAGCGCCACAGGCAGAGACATACGAAGCTGTACCGCTACAAGTACAAAATGTACCTGGTACAGCAGTAGCACGACCCTGGGAAATTGCCCACAGCTGGCGTAATGGCTCACCCTTCACCTACGCGCGAGAACGTCTGCCCAAAGCTCGCGCAATGGCTACTACGACGGGTGTACACCCGTTGTGCATTTGTGCGTGGTGGGCAATCATGCCGGCCGGTCCTCGGTGACCCTTGGGTGACCCATACTTTAGTTTCTTCTCGCTCCGACAAACACACGTGGGGGGTCGTAGCTTTGGTGGGGGCCCAGAGCTCAGGCCGCTGGGGGCTTGGATTGCGCTTGGTTTGCGTGCGTGCAGTGCAGCCCTCTCTTAATTATCATCATATTTTCCGTTGGCAGCAGGCGGCATGTTGTCGTGCTGCCCGGAAGTAACGGCTGCCCCTTCAGGGCTCGTTGATTGGTCAAGAGTAGTTTCGATTTTGTCGTTTTCGCGTTTCGCCGTTTCAACCACCTCCCAAACCCTGGATAAATAATGCTTTCATCGAAAGATGTAACTCCCGGCCGAGGCAGGGCGGAGAAAGCCACGCGGCTACCAGAGACCACCGACACAGCCCGGCTAACACACTACAGAGCAGGAGATTCGCACGAGGTCGAGCTTCAAGTATGTCGGCACCCGGCGAGGAAGTTAAACTGGAGAAGGTGCGGGTTCGGAATGACGTTACGGTGGCCTCTGTTGATGCAGTGGTTGCTGGCCCTCCAAGAATTCGCGGCGGTTTGGCTTAGATATCGGGCGAGCTTCTGTCCCCCAAGCGACCACTACCGCCGACTGCAGGACCGTGGTTTGGGCTACATGGCAGGTTCATGTTGCGTGTGTAACGCTTACACTTTGAGCAAAGCCTGACGTCTCCTTGTGCCGCCTGTGCCTCTTCCTCCCGTGCCTTTTTTGCATTGCGTTTGCTATCGTTATCGTCGCTCCTGACATGCTTGAATCTCTTGGTCGCATGTCCCTTTGGATGGCCTCTTGGATGGTGCTGCTTGGATGGTGTACAGCGCGAGCGCGAGGAAGATGTCGCGCAGGAGGCAGTAGCAGAGACGGCCTCGCCCGCGGCGAAGAAGGTCAAGGTGAGACGATGCCACGATGTCGCCATGGAAAGCCCGCAACGAAGCGCCAGCCTTGCAGGACGATTACACGGTCTACGTACTCGTAGCCGGTATGCAACGTTGCCCAAACGCGAAATATGATACTACGAGGTACTATTAATAGAGTACTTGCCGATTGACTGTCTGTCATGTCATGTGCTACCCTCGGGAACGTTCGTGATACATGCTGCTGCCTGCAGAAGCAAAGCAGCAGCAGTGTCCGTGCATGCATTACGTGATAGAGCAGTGAGCCATACGAGGCATGGTGATCATGCGATCAGTCATTCGTAGTTAGGCTCTCCCTCGGGTACATGTGTTGCACATGGGAGTGCTCGGGAGTGCTCGCTAAGCAACGAGTTTCTTCTGTAAGCAGTATACTTGATGTGTGCGAAGGCAGTACCAGGTACTCGTACGTACTGACTTTAGGTACGATGTATAGAACAGTCTTACTGCTCGTAGTCTTGCTCTCTCTGTCATCGAGTGGGTTTTAGGTTTTTGTGGCGCTGACGAGGCACTAGGAGTACGTACCGTAAAGCTTAAAGAACGTTGAGTTGGCACAGGGGTGCGATCATTCTTCAGCTTGCTTCAGCCCTCAATTTTTCCAGACCGAGAAGGTTGCCAATACTGTACCGAACAAGCTGTTGTTGGAAATTACGAAACTACAATGTTCGACTTTTAGCACCCTTTTGCCTTGCCGTTTTTGAGAGAAAACGAGCGCTCAAAAAACGATCGCACCACCTCTGCTGTGCGAACTCAACGATCTTCACTGGAAATACCGGTACAAAAGTGAAAGATGGGTCGCACAGAGAGCTATATATTACGCAGCTCTTGAGTACGAGGTGTGCTATCAGCTGTCAGTAATGACGTAATAACCCGTATATGCAGCATGCGCAGCAGTAGTAGGAGCTGTATGCTTTATCTTGTACAGCAGTACACACGATGTGACGATGCACCAGGTACAAGGTTCCCCTTCGGGATGTGCCTACATAGGGGAGTGGTCCAAGAACAAATTGAAAACCTACTACATGCGATATAGTATCATGCCCACATAACATAGTATATACCTGTAGTACGTATGACGTTGAGAATATCCACGCATTAACATTACGAGTACCAGGTATGATAAACAATACCAGGTACATACTGCTGTACCAGGTACTCGCAGCAGGTGCTGCAGGTTTATTTTCGTGCTCTCCGTGAGTGCATTTGTTCGGTGGCACGGCTGAAAACGATGACCCCTGATTATACGTAGGCTATTGTTGATACTCGTAGTGGCAGACCAGAAGACCAGAGGGCCAAAGGGCAACAGTTCGCATAATCGGCCTGACCAATGGGAAGGCGTACTCTGTACCGCATGCCGCAGCAGTACCACTGGCTCTTGACCAATGGAAATCCCCCTGAGGACTGAGACAGCAACGATAGAACGAAAGAGCTTGGGAGAAAGGTCAGACGGCTAGACCCATTCTGAGAAAACGAAGAGCTATATACTAGTATTAATAATACATTAATACTATTACTGTAATACTGGGGCTGTGAGTTGGCTCGACTTCCCCGCTACTGCTGTGGTAATACGGGTGGCCATAGTAAATACTAGTAAATAGAACCTACGGTACACCCAAAAAACGATGTGTTCCCCTATTTTTACTATTAATAACAGCATATGGTCTTACTTACTGTTAAGGTCCCCCGTAGTATTAATGGTTCCTTTTTATAGTTGGCTTCGCCAGCCAACGCCAACTATTAATATTAATAGTCGGCTGGCGCTACGTACCTATATACGAGTATTTGCCTTCAGTTCAAAATACTCGTATGCTCCTATGATATGCACGTATTTACATATCATATTTACTCACAACAACGTTTGTTAAAGAAACGCCAACGGCCATCGGAACCGGCACCGCCCTAATCCCTAATTGCCAATTAAAGATTTTCCTTTAGTTCCGGGGCTAAAGCTCGTGCAGACGTGAGCTGAAAGTACCTTTTTCATCTCACTGGAAATCCTGCTGTACGTACCGAGTACGAGTAGCAGTGCGAGTATGGACTGCTGTGGAGGTTGACGCCTATGTATCGCACGTATTATACGAAATATGTCGTATTTCTTTTATACCATACGTTTGATACAACGTGTCAAAAGCGCCTGCATTCATACACTTCATGCACTTCATACACATCATATACATCATACACTTGATGCGCACCATTGGACAGGCGGACGGCGAAGAGGCGGCGGAGACCGCGGAGGTAGCCCCGGCTGTGGAAGTGGCGCCAATGGCGGTAGAGACGCCAGCCGCTGAACCCGTGGCGACAAAGGTGGGTTATAGTTGTTTTTTTTTCGGTTTTGCTGTGCCATCATACGGACACATGACGTGTCAAAAGCGCCTGCATTCATACACTTCATGCACTTCATACACATAATATACATCATACACTTGATGCGCACCATTGGACAGGCGGACGGCGAAGAGGCGGCGGAGACCGCGGAGGTAGCCCCGGCTGTGGAAGTGGCGCCAATGGCGGTAGAGACGCCAGCCGCTGAACCCGTGGCGACAAAGGTGGGTTATAGTTGTTGTTTTTTTTCGGTTTTGCTGTGCCATCATACGGACACATGATAAATATGTTTCATGCTTCATGCTGCACTAGCAGAGGCTCTTTCGTCAATAGTCTGGCCTCGTAGTGATCAAAAGCGACCACCGGCATTACGTCGAAGTATGATATGCCATATGAACTTACTATTCATATTAGGGGCGTAGTCAGTATCAGTCCAAAATAGATCAGCATCCCGTGTCACACGAAGTAGGAAGATGGCCAAGTTTCGCGCGGAGTGCTTGCGGGTGTGACGTGACTTGGGATCTGAGACGCCTTCTGCACTCAAGAGTGTATTATGCATGGATCATGTTCTTATTCTCACATTATGTGTATGGCGTATGATATCGATATCAGATGTGTGATTCGTGATCTACGGAGTAATCTACACCTCGCGTCGGAAGCTTGCTGCAATTTCACAAGTTCGAAAATGTTACGCTGCCGAAGGTTAAGCTTTCGCACCTCGAACATATCATGATGTAGGTTTTGTAGTGTATGAATTCCTCACCTGCTGATGTGAGAGGTTGTGCAGTTTCTGCATAGTACAGATGGAGTTCAGGAAGCATGTGCTAAATCATGCAGATTATACGGGTCCCGCCCGGCAACATGAGCCAGATCACACAGATCACACAGATCATACAGATCATACAGATCATGAGCAATCAATACAGTCCGTGTCGGGTAGCTCACGCCTTGGAATATCTAGTGTAGATCATGAAGTGCATCCAAAGGAATCGATCATCTGTGCGAGATGTGTCAGCTTTGCTCTTCGTCAACTGCCTGGTACCTGGTGCTAGATATTGCATTAGTATTAGCAATAATATCGATCACAGTACCAGATACCACTCTGGCCGGTAGTGCTGCAGTATCAACAGTATCTATATGATGTCAAAACACACAGGCCTGTAGGTAAAGCGAAAGCACCTGGGCTCACTTCTTTCCGCGAGAAGGCGCGCGTAGACGGCCGGCGATTGGGGGGGGGGGCGAGAGCAAGCGATAGCGAGTTCATGAAACCGACCACTCTCGCGTGGAGCTTTCATTTCATACCATATGAACTGAACAAGCAGTACGAATAATACCTGGTAGTCACGATCGATTGAAAAAGAACTTTACCGGATCAAGTTTGTTGTTGTCGTTGGGCGTACCCTATGACAAGCTGGTGTAACACGGGCTAAATATGGATACAGCGAGGTATGGCATATACGTACGGATACGGGTGGGTGCGTTCATGAACCTCGGGCTCGCCCCTTTCCTCCAGAAGGTGTGCGTAGACGACTTGCGAGACCAAGCAATCGACCCTCCTTGCTGTATCACGAAGATCAAGCTTTTGTTTGTGATCCTTAACATTGAAGAGGGTTTTGCGGAATACCAGGTCAGACCAACCGAAGAACGTAGATACCCAGCAGTAGCAGCAGTAGCAGCAGGAGCAGGAGCACGGAACCAATACCTCTAGGAGCGAACCGTGGAACCTTTGTGTCTCGAGAAAGAACCTCAATGTCTCGCCATCTACGCAAGATCCAACGGGGCGAGCGTCGCCGTACTCGGCGACGGCGCGCGACCCCGAGAGTGCGCGTGCGGGAATAGACCCGGCGAACGCCGAGGAACGCGACCCGCGAGAGAGCGGACGAGAAAGCGAACGTGTCCCGGTCTCAGGCCAAGCCGATAGAGTATTTCTTCTGGCAGGACTGGCTTCGTGAAGAGACGTATGCCTGGTATTTTTTTACATGGCGTAATATCATGTCAGCTGATATTGTTGTTACGTTCTACCTTGTCATGACACATCGTATAATACCAAACCACATATTATCAGATCGTATAATGATACCACATCTGATCGCATCTCCTCACATCATACCTCGTCTCATCAAATCGTATCGTATCGTATGATGGTATCATGTCATGCAGGCGGAAGGAGAAGCGGTCGTGGCGGAGACCGCGGAGACCCCAGCCCCGGCAGCTACGGAAGCTCCGGCAGCTACGGAAGCTCCGGCAGCTACGGAAGCTCCGGCAGCTACGGAAGCTCCGGCAGCTGAGGCAGCTGTCGAGCCAGTGGAGGCTAAGGTGACGCATATGTTCTGGCTGCTAAATCATTAGGCGGTCCTTGGGTCTGCTTCTCCGCGTTGATCTGCGTGTGTTTGCTGCGTTTGACACTATTACTCTAGACTGCTGTGAATCTACTTCGTGTTAATATAGCGGACACAAGCAGTGCTGCGGATTGCTCCTGTTGTCAGCAATGCAACGGAAGAATATTGCCTACTGGCACAGTACGTTTTGAGCAACTCGCATTGACAGACTACAACGTGCCGTGTATGGTGAAGTTCCCCACCGTTGTGACGTAAGGTATTGCTTTCGTGCGAGACAGCGTTGCTGTAGTTCGCAACGGCACACACTGTTGTTCGGGCAGCCGCCGATCGATGGGCGTATGCCTGTGCTAATGTGGATTGTGCGATATTGTACATATATACCGGCGCGCTATGGACGAAGCAGAATGTCGAAGCTAGAGCGAATCCGACCCAGGACACTGACATAAGTGCAGCTCCTATTGTTTTATTGTATCATTGCAATGGCACTGAAATTAGGTTGCTGATAAGTGAAGGCTTGAGCTGTTATTGCCGGTTCGGTGCGGTGCGATGTTTTGATCAGGCTTGAGCTTATACTGTCAGTTCGATGTTGTGTGATGTTTCCATCAATATTACAGTACGCTTGAGCTAATCTTGATTGTGCGATGCTTGTGTTAAGCATGATGGGCGTAAGCTAATCTTGGTTGCGTGATGTTATGCGGGCGTGCCGTGGACGAACCGTATTGTCGAAGCTGAAGAAAAGCCAGCCGGTGACGAGAAGGAAGAGTCTATCGGGCTTGAGCCAATATTGATCGTGCGATGTTTGCGTTAACCCCTTAAGAACTGGTTCCACGAATTTGGGGACAAACTACTTGGAATTAGTGTGGGACATTTTTTTTGTTCTGAATGGGTTAACCCCTTAAGAACTGCTCCCACGAATTTGGGGACAAACTACTTGGAATTAGTGTAGGATTTTTTTTCGGTTCTCAATGGGTTAAGCTCATTAGGCTTGAGCTAAACGTGGTTGTATGATGTCGTATCGGTGTACCGTGGGTGAAACAGACTGTCGAAGCTGAAGCGAAGCCGGCCGAGGACAAGATGGAAGAGGTCAAGGAAGTGACTAAGGAAGTGACGAAGGACGTGAAAGCGGTGGAGGAGAAGGAGGCGGAGGTGACTATCAGCAAAGAGGACGCTGAAACCGAGGGTTTGAAGATGCTCGAGTTCTACTTCGGCGACTCTAACTTCGGCTGGGACCGCTTCATGCAGGGCAAGGTGGGCCACAGCCACAATTCAGTGCCACAGCAGTGCACCAGACGACAGCCGTACGAGTATATAGATATTATTTTCCCTTTTTCGCTAAATTATTTAATTATCCCCCTCTCCCTATTATTTACGTGGGTATGATAGGAAGGCAACACACACACCAGCACCCCACGGATGTGAGGCGGAACATATTGTGCCGCGATTGTGTTGGTGATGGTGACTGCGTTGGTGATGATGTTGGTGACACAGCAGGGATTGTGTTGCTGGTTGTGGGAGTGACGGCGACTGTGTTGCTGGCGGATACATAGCAATCGAGTTGGTGACAAGTGATGAGGACGTCGATGGTGTTGGTGACAGCGATGGTGACAGTGATTGTGTGGATGATATATAGGTGAGAGCGATAGTAATCGCGATATTGCCAGTGACAGTGAGCTCAAACGATAGCAACCGATGATCTGCTCGATGTGTGGAAGTGCTACATGGTATGGTATGAACCAAAATAAGGTACGATAGAGGTATAAGGTATAAATTATAAGGTATACCTTTTTTTGGCTGAAATATTTTCTGAATGATCTATCAAAGGCTCCTTAACCCATTAACCCTTTCAGAATTCAACCCATATTTTTGGGGACAAAGTACTTGATTCTAGTGTAGAATTGATTTTCCAGTAGTAAAAGGGTTAATAACTGGTCCCACGTATGTGGGGACAAAGTACTTGGAATTAGTGTGGGGCTAAGTTTTTCAGTTATGAATGGGTTAGGTAACCCAAATCGTCGTAGTTTCGTTGTTGTGTTGCACTAGTTTTCGTTTTTCTACGTAAGGCCACGGGATAGTTCATCGGGTACATATATACCTGGTAGAACTTTAGTTTTCCTCCAAAATCAGTTTTCGACTTTCTAATAGTGTAGGGCTCTGTAAGTAACCCCACCCTCAGAAGGCAAAACATGGTGCACCTGCATGCAGGCTACCGTAGCATGCAGTAAGAGCCCCAGGTTGTTGGACTGTGCTATTGATAGTGACGGGTGAACCAGGCCGATTCAACATCCATCCGTGAGGACACGAGTAGCGTATCACCTTGTGCAGAGTTAGTTCACCAGTAGACAAGACAGGACTTCAGACAGCAGTCTCATTGGCTGTTTGTAAGGAACTCGGGGAATCAACATCTCTCACTTCGCCCGCACTCTGTTTGACTGCTGCCCGTTCTGTTGCTGTATGCTGTGGCGGTGTGTTTTTGTTTGTTCGACGTACTTATATTTACAGCTGTGGCCTGTGTGTATGTGTTTTTTTTTTGTTATCTTTGTTTCTGATGTGTTTTGTGATTTGTTTCTGTCTCTACGCGTACTTTTATGTGTGTTCCACAGGCGGGCAAGATGGGCGACGGACTGATTGACGTGTCTATCTTGTTGACCTTCAACAAGCTCAAAACTCTGGTCAAGCAGGCTAAGCTTAGCGACGCCGATGCTGAGGCCCTGGTGAGTCAACATATTATCTGTTCATTATTAGTATATACTTGTACTAATATTGGTGGAAAATGGATTCATCATTTTTCACTCATCGAGCAATTTACCACGAGCTACTGTTGATTATCTAGATCCTAAACTGCCGTTATGACATGCTGTGCAGGATCTGATTGTACTGTACAGATCCAACCCAGGTAACGTGTGCTAGATCAAGCAGATTAAACGGCTTCCGGCCGTCGACATGAGCTATCATAGATCGTACAGATCACACAAGTCATAAAGCTATCCGCCCTCAAAACATCTACAGTAGATCATTAGGTGGGAATCGGTGTTCCGTTCGACGTGTGGGCTATTTGGTTGTTTCTGTCCACGTACTCTGATTGTGTAGAGGGTATAGCGGTTGCCAAGAGCTCGCGCAGCAGGCTATTGTATTTGCAAATGCCGTCAGCTTGTGGGCCAGGTGATCGCTTCAGCCTTACCTAACGAGGTTCCCTTTGGTGTTGGGTTCCGTGTCATTTGTAAACTCGCCTTCGCTCGTAAATGACGTGGATGCCTTTGCTGTACACGAGGATTTCCGTGAGAAACTTCCCATAGCCACCGGTAACTATTAGTGTTAACCGGTGACTATTACCCCCCTTGGGGCTCCGCAGGGGAACATCAACATTGACGATAAAAAATGACAGTTTCAGCAACGGCAACTGCGCGGATGGGGTATGGTATGATACAATAGTATACAATGGTTGCTGTCCAAGCTACAATGGTTGATGCAATGCAAGTAGTCAGTTGTACGGCACGGGCGCAACACGATGCTGCCCGTACTGCTAGGCCTTCAAGCTGCTGGTAGACGGTTGATGACACGAAAGCTTTATCATAAGTTTAAGTTTGGTCGCTATCCCCCCTTTTAAAGGGTCCCTTACACCCCTTAAAAGGGGTCTTACCCAAAGGGGTTAGATTGTGTGTTTCTGATGTAGTAACCATACCCGAAACCTGTCGCCAAACATGTCAAAAATGGCCCTCGTGGCGCTGTAACGATAAGGTTTTGTCTCAATGCCAAAATGTAAAAAACGCGTTTAGCCGTGGTCCGCGGCAGCCACACCACCACACATATGGTGACTGTTCTTTTGCAGCCTGTCCGCGGAGGTTGGTCGTCGTAGCCGTGTTGTTGACGCATTTCCTTCGTGTACTGTACTGTACCAGGTGCTGCTGTGCTGTACCAGGTGTTACTGTGCTGTACCAGGTATTGCTGTGCTACCAGGTAATGCTGTACCAGGTACTGCTGTAGTGCACGAGGTGCTGCCGTACTGTACTGCTGTCGCACGTTCCTGCAGGCAACAACGTGCCGTACCATGCGCCAAGTATTAATCCCGTATTATTTGCCATGTACTGCATACCACCCAGCAACACTATTTACCACGTACCCGCTACCACTGACCCGTACGACTTACCATGCACCAGGTACTATTTACCACCTCATTGATACTGTTTGTCACGTACCCACCATACCACGTACTATGGACCCGTACGACTTATCATGTATCAGGTACCATTTACCACCTAACATGTACCCTTTACCACGCATTAACCGTACCACGTATATACCAACCATACCTCGTGTCACGGTATGAAGGTCGCACGAGTGGCGGAAGCATCGACCAGTCTTCGAGTCAGCGAGGACAGGACGCAGATCGGGCGCAAGGAGCCCATGACCGAGGAGGGGACAGACGAGCGCATGGCCCGCACTGTGCAGGTAATACGCGTGCTGTGTTGTGCTGTGCTGTGCTGTGCTGTGCATGCTTAATGTGGTTAAGGTATTGTGCTCAGCCCTCTTGGGACTTGGTTATCTTGATTATAGTACGAGGTATAGAGGTGGGGAGGGACGACAAAAAGCGACGGTTACAGCAGTTACAGCAGTGGTAACGGCCACCGCGTGATTGGGGGAGGGATGGTATGGTACGGTACCTACAATGGTTGCTGTCCGACTTACAATGGTTGATGCATTGCAAGGAGTACTGCGGCACGGGCGCAAGCAACATGGTCATATAATCATCCTACCCGTACTACAGGTAGTGTAGTGCTTACCGCTGGGCGATCACGCGGGTCGTATGAAAGACGGTGGATGAACACCAAAGTTGTCATTGTTTTGGTCGTTATCCCTTCTATCCGTTATCCCTTAAAAGCTCCCGTTACCCCTGAAGAACTGGTCCCACGTATTTCGGGACAATCTACTTGGAACTAGTGTAAGGTAAGCTTTTCAGTTCTGAATGGGGTAAAATGTGTTGATGTGCTGTGGTGTACACAGTTTGTGCTTAATTAACTCGGTTTAATGCACACTGCTCAATGTTGCGTTTAATATGCTCTGCTCAATGTTGCGTTTAATGTGCTCTGCTCAATGTTGCGGTGGTAAACGTGGCCAACCTCGTAACCGCCGCTGAAACCGCCGCTACCCCTTTTCACGAAACCGTTTTCAGACGAGAGGGTACAACAAGGACTCCAAAGTGAAGATCGAAGACATTGAGAAGCTCTTTGCCGAGGTCGGAAAGGCCATCTACGTCAAAATCTGCAAAGTCGGGGGCCGCAAATTGAGTGAGTGGGAAATGGTAACCGCGCTCACCCCTTGCTTATCTATTCGTATCAGTATTACGGTCGACCATAGTAAATAGAACCTACGGTATACACTAGAAAAAAACTACATATTTGACTATTTTTACCGACAGTATTTGGTCCTATTATATGATATTTACTATGGTCCCCCGTAACAGTATTAATAGTAGTTGTTGTTGCTGTTGAGATTTTACTGGCTCATGAGGGTGCTGCGGAGCTACAAGGTGTGGCTCATGGAAGTAGACAACCTTGATTTTGGGGGATCAAAGTCGTCCCCTTTCACGAGCCACACATTGTCTCCCCGCAGCACCAGCCCGGGCCCGTGAAAAGTCAGCTTTGTCTCTAAAGGCCGTGTGATTTTAGCCTCTTGCATACTTGAATTGATATAATACGTCCTCTAGACACGACTTTCCATTTCGCGGGCTGGTGCTGGTGCGCCGGGGAGATGAGGTGTGGATGGTGGAAGGAGACGACTCCGACCCAGACTACAACGGGTCGAAGGTATCCCCTGACGCGATCGACACATCAATCTCCCCGCTGCGCCATCCCGAGCCCGTCACAAAACAACATCCTGCCTAAAGACTGTATTCTTTCAGCCCCTTGCATATTTAAAACACTACGGGCTCTCGAGAGAATGTTGAGATTCTTCGGGCTGGAGACAAGGTGTTCGTCGTGAAAGGAGACAACTTCGACCCAAACAAGAATGCGTCAAAGGTATCCCCTGTCCCCTGTCTCGATCGAGACCTCGCCCTCCCCACACCACTATCCCGAGCCCGTAAAATTTCAGCATCCTTCCTAGATACCTGGTACCGTATATATATATATTTTTTTTTGCCATTGCATATTTAAAACAACTGCGGTCTCTAGACAAGATGTTTGGATTTTACGGGCTCGAGACGGTGCTGTAAAGCAACAAGATGTGGCTCGTGAAAGGGGACAGATTTGATTTTGGGGTCGAAGTTGTCCCCTTCAACGAGCCACGCCTTGTCTCCTCGCAGAGTCATCCGGAGCCCGTAAGACTTCATCGTGCTGCCTATGGACTGTGTCATTTGAGCCCCTTGCACTTTTCTAATGCTATAGCGCCTAGACAGGGTGTTGAGAATTGACGGTTTCGCGAGGGTGTTGCGGCGAGACAAGGTGCGGGTCGTGAACGGAGAGAGCTTTTATTTTTGGGATGTAACGTTGTCTCCTTTCACGAGCCGCACCTTGTCTCACCGCAGCACCCTCCCGAACCCGTAGAATGTCAATACCCTGTCTAGACAACGCCTCTTTTTTAGTTTGCAAGGGACTTGAATGATGGTGTCTATATATAGGCGGGATGTCGATATTTCCGGGCTCGGGATGGTGCTGCGGGGAGACAAGGTGTGGCTCGTGAAAGGGGACAGCTTTGATTGTGGGGTCGAAGGTGTCCCTTTTTTTTCTAGCCACACCTTGCCTCCCCGCAGTTTCATCTGGAGCCCGTAAAACCTCCTGCCTAGCGAGCGTATCATTATAGTTATTTGCTTTATTTATATCATACGGTCTCTAGACGGGATGCTCAGCTGTTTTCAGGCTCGGAATGGTGCTGCCGGGAGACGAGGTGTGGCTCGTAAAGGAGGACAACTTTGAACCCAAAATCAAAGTTGTCCCCGCGTACGAGCATAGTTCACAGGATGAGGTCTCCAGACAGGATGTTGATATGTTTTGGACTCGGGATGGTGCTGCAGGGAGACGAGTTGTGCGTCGTGAAAAGGAAACAGCTTTCGACCCCAAGAATAATGGTGTCGAAGTTGTCCGGTTTCTCGACGATCACCTCTTCTCGCCGCAGCGCCATCCCGAGCCCATAAAGTCTCGACATCCTGTCTAGATACTGAATCATTGTAGCCCCTTGCACATTTATAACGATACGATCTCTATTTATACAGAATGTTGAGATACTTCGGGCTACGGATGGTGTTGCGGGCAGACGAGGTGTCGGTCGTGGAAGGAGACAACTTGGATACCAACGAGATGAGGTCGAAGCTGTACCCTTCCTTGGCTGCCACCTCCTTTCCTCGCACCATCCCGAGGCCTATTAATAGCTAGAGTCTGAACATCCTGCCTAGCCTGCCTAGAGACCGTATCGTCTTATAAATGCAAGGGGCAAAGGCCGCCCACCACCTCGCCCCTTGATCGACCATCAACTAGCCTGACCAATCAATTTATAGCCCAAATCCCTCACGCCGACCCGACGAGCTCCTCCTGTACCATTTCGGCTGATTTATAGTAGGGAGATAGCAATGTGCTATAATATATGCTTCGTACGCTGCTATTTGCCCCTTTTTGGGTGTTAAAGATGTCGATCAAATCGATGATAACTTTGGTGTCCTGGACCGTATACGAGATGCATGCTATCTTAACCCATTCATAACTGAAAAAAATGTCCCACCCTAATTCCAAGTAATTTGTCCCCAAATTCGTGGGACCAGTTCTTAAGGGGTTAAGCTAGAGAGGTGCACTGCTTCCTACCTGGTATGCTTTTGCCTTCTGAGGGTGGTGACTTATTACATGAGGAGCTTTATACTGATACTAAGTCAAAAACGGATTTGGGAGGAAACTAAAAGTGCTCGCCGACGAACAAATCCCTTGGCTTTTAAGTGTAAAATGAAAATTTTGGCAACAAAACGACGATTTTGGGTTATAAGGAGCCCGGTCGTTCAGAAAACGTTTCAGTTCAAAAATGCTACCTCTCATCACATATGATAGCAGTACTATTAATAGTAGGGTCGTGTTTAGCCCTTGCGGTGTGACTCTTCGGATTGTATCATATCGTCCCCCAACGATGCAGTGGTTGTTGCTGTAGTCGTCACGTTGTATCGCCAATTTCCCCTCTATACTAGAGTCAAGTTAATCGAATCCCAAGAAGGCCACTACTGTAGCAAACAGGACCACAAATAATGTTGGCAAACGTTGAGAAATATACGTACCAGGTATAGGTTTTGCTTGTACCATAGGTCCTATTTACTTTACTTTTTTTTTTTCTTTGTCCATCCCATTCATATTCTTCGCCGTTCTTTTCTCTCTCCCTCTTTAGTCGTAACTCAGGTCCGGGGTCACTAAGTAGGCTCTTCTCTTACAGTACCTCCCCACTACGGTGACATACGTGCCTTGCATTTTGATCACGATAATATTTCAGCACTTTGTTCCTATGGTCGCCTGTAATGGGAGACAAAACAAGGCGTGTTTCGAGTGTGGTGTGTGAAGGTGCCTGGTTGGAGATGAGACAGACCACAAGTGGTTTTCAAGGGGTACCATGGCAGCAGCTAAGATTTTCTGAAGCCCCCACTTGAGCCACTTGAAGGCCTGGCTCTCTCTTTCTACCTCACCCCCAAGAGGGATTTTGATCAAGACAAATGTGCGCTCGATCCAACGAACAGTCGGACGGGCTATATATAAAGTATACTCGTGTAGTGAAGAGTGTTGCGCACGCCGGACGGATGATCTACAGATCATACAGATCATCTACGGATATATTATCTACAGATACATTATCTACAAATATATCATCTAGTTCCTAGCCTGCCACTGTGAGGGATTGTGCAGGATCTGCATAGCACAGGGAACCCAGGAAACATGTGCTACTGGAGATGATGCAGATTTCACGGCTCCCACCCTAAAACATGAGCTAGATCATACAGATCATACAGATCATTCAGATCATATACCAGGTATACTACAGTAGATCGGGAATTGATGTGCCTTCAAACATCTACATCATGAAGTAGGAATCGATGATCTATCTGATCTATCTGTAGATCATCCGTCCGACCGAGGTGTTGTTAATTCAGAGCTCCTCTCTTTCCATGCAACCGTTACCCCCGTCTTGCTCCCCACGTCCACCAATGCAGCGTAACAGAGTACAGTACCCACATATCGACGTGCGTACCTATGAAACGGTTATACTGTGGCCTGGCCTGTTCCGACCGTTCCCTAATCTCTCCGTTGCCGCACCATCTGCCTTTTTTTTTTCTTCTCTCGTGCATCGACCGATCGCCCGATGTCAGCCTCGATCTTCGTGGAGTTCGAGAAGAAAGAAAGCGCGGAAAAGGCGGTGGAAAAGTCTGAACAGTTTTCCTACGAAGGAGAGACGCTTTCGGTGAGATTTTTGCTTTCGAGGGAAGTTTACCTCTTGCCACTTATTCGACGTACGATTATACTCGTACTTGTTTGTTGGTGGCATTTTTGTCGTGGTGGCATCAAGGTGCTTGGTAGGTCCTTGCCGACGGCTTGATATATGTACGCAGGCCCAGATTGGAGGGGTCAGGTCAGGTTGGGATCGGGATGCCCAAGTGGGACCAGGGTGCTACATGCGTGTGCGTGCGCTGACCAATGAAAAGTACCGAAAAATCAGTGGTTGACCAATCAAAGAGTTTAGTTGAATACGTGATGAACTCTACTGTTGGTTTAACCTCACCCGTTTTTCTGGAGTTTGTATTCCTGTGTGGCGTGTTTGGTCGCCAATATGTGTATATTTTTTTGCTGTATCTGGAATGGTGGAAGGTGGGCGGTGTTGTTTTTGAAACCGTGTGTTTTTTCCGAGAAAGGGTATCAGTTGTTCCATAATTGTGTTGAACGTGTTTTTTTGCTTGAATGATACCGGTAGTAGTTTAGTTTGTTCACCAAGAGTGCTTTCATTATGTAAGTGCATGATATGCCAACCCGGAAGTACACGAAAAGCAAGTGAAAAAGAAGCTTGGGGTGATATATAGGGTACTACAGAGTACAGAGTGTCCGGTTTTCGTCACGGGCGTTTTCGTGGGCAACGGGGATATTGGCCGACTCTGCTCTCCTTCGCTGCTCTGCAGGAGTCGACCAATCATACTGCATGAGTCGCCCAATCAAAAGCCAGTAACGTAGAATTATATAATTAAGCATTGACCTACAATACGTGCAGTAGGGGTTAGATAGTAGAGAGCCAACAAAGCCATCGACCATGCCAGTTTCGGTTTTTACCCTCGACAGTATCAATATTAATATTTGCCGGCCAGTAGGCCGTCGATTGCCACTTATTCGTCAGTTACCTACAGCAGCGATAACTCATTTATCTTATACAACTCTGGGCGGAATTTAAGGACCGTTTGGTGTTGGTGTTTATGCCCCAACGACCATTATGTTTCTATCCAGAGTGGTCATACTTTGAGGTATACTATCAATAATAATAGAAAAATGCCCACTTTTCGGGGCCAAACAACTTGAAATTAGAATGGGATAGTTTTTTCAGTAGCAAGAGTGAAAGGGTTTAGTCTTTTATTTCGTTGCTGTCACACCATACGTATCTGTTTTTTTTGTTCAGAAAATAAGTGAGCTTTTTTTGCTTGTTGTTAAAGCGCTGCTCGTTATTGCCTTACTATTGTTAATAGTATGCACTCGCATGTTGTACGTAATACGTGCGATTTCTATGTGCTATGTAATTTCTGTCCAGCAAAAATGCTGACGATTGCTGCTTCGTACTTTTGCTGTTGTTTTTGTTGTTTGTTTTTGTGGCGTGACAGGTGCGTGCCGCGACTCGTCAGAGTGAGCAGCGCTCTGAGAAACAAGCGCCCGCAGGTGAATTGAATACACAAGGGAGCACCACAGGACTTCCCGTCGTGCTTTATCTACGCACAAGTAATAATGTGTATTGCCGTAGACTCTTTTTGTCACCATGATACAGCAGTGTTTTAATCACAAACATTAACCTTGTCATGCAATAGGCCTCTACTAGACTCTTTGTCACCATGCTGCTGCAGTATTTTATTCGCAAACATCAACATTGCCATGCAATAGACCTCCACTAGACCTGTACAGCAGTAGTAACGGCACCCAATGGCTTTGATACGATACGTACGTAATCGTATTCTGTCAAATTGTCGTTTTATTATGCTGTATTATGCTGTCATATATTGCCCCGGTTTCGCCCGTCCCTGCATATCTCCTTTGTATGCAACTTTGTTCGGGAATGTAAGGACCATTTGTCTACTAACACTGATATCCAAACGGCTCTTACTGTTTCGGACAGAGTGATATACATACATGATGGCAACGTTAGCGTTCGTCTCTATTTGACGTATTGCGTGTCTCGTTGTTTTTTTCTTTGCCGCCAGCTGCTGAGCCACCGGCCCCTGTGGTGTTCGATGCCGGAAAAATCATCCATGTGAGCTTGTAACCGTCGATTATCGTGTATCGATCGCCGAGTATGAAACGTGGGATATCAAACTAAAACAAAAATCAAGCATCATAATCAAGTCTCAAGCATCACCTGCCAAGCATAGGGCTGTTTTTTTCGGACATAGCAGATATACGTAGTATAGAGTTTCCTCCAGATAGCTGGGAGTTAGGTAGTGGACCTGCTGCCATTGTAGCACCTACGGTTGCGACACCCACTGTAATGGGCCTACTGTGGTATATACGTAGCACCTACTGTATTGGGCCTACTGCGGTATACAGCACCTACTGTAGTAGGCCTACTGCGGTATATGATATAGCACCTACTGTAATGGGCCTACTGCGGTATATAGCACATACTGCCTAGTGCGGTATATAGCATTTACGTACTGGAATGGGCCTACTGCGGTATATAGCACCTACTGTATTGGGCCTACTGCGGTATACAGCACCTACTGTAGTGGGCCTACTGCGGTATATGATACAGCACCTACTGTAATGGGCCTACTGCGGTATACAGCACCTACTGTAGTAGGCCTACTGCGGTATATGATATAGCACCTACTGTAATGGGCCTACTGCGGTATATAGCGCCTACTGTAATGGGCCTAGTGCGGTATATAGCACCTACTGTAATGGGCCTAGTGCGGTATATAGCACCTACTGTATTGGGCCTACTGCGTGCTACAAACAAACAATAAATTGTAACACCTCACGGTGAGTAGTGCGCTGATCATGTTGGCAGCGGCGGCCGCTATAGTGAGGGAACATTCAGTAGTAATAATGTATGGCGTGTAAACCTTGAGCGCCTGGTATGCGAGCTACAGTAGTGCTCGGATCGAGCTCAAACCTCAACCAACGTGTCCGGGCGGGCTTTCCCCGTGTCGACGTACACAGCGTTTCGCCGAAAATGTGCTCGAAAAAAGACGAAAAAATCACTAACACAACTATACATTATACCTGCTTCATGGTTCCATTGTGGGTTTTCATTACTACTTGGTATGAGTATATATAGCCCACCGTAATAGTCAAGACTAATGGTGCGTGCTGCCTAATGTTTCTGGGGCTATGCATCATACGTACCAGGTACCTGGTAGTCGTTTTTGTCGAGCTCTGTATATACCTGTCGCCAAAAAAACGGACTTTTTTTCTCAAATAACATTTTTTTGCCATGGTTTTTTGTACCTCTCTCTATCTGCGACGGATGCAGGTCACTAGCATCCCTGCCGAAGGCGTGTCGCGCGAGAGCCTCAAGGATGCCGTCAAGACCTGCGGCACTGCTCTCTACATCGACTTCTCTTTCGGCGAGGTCGAAGCTTGGATCAGGTATTTTTTTTTGGCATGATGTAATGCGTCCTTGACCACTGCAGCTTCAGACTTTGACCTGGTAGGACTCCGCGCCGTAATTATTTTTTCGTGACCCCGAGATTGGTGACTTCCCCCCCACGCTTCGCGCTTGGTGCTAGCAATGTCTGCCTGGTCGGTGAAAACCCTACATGCCCCGTCCCGGCATTGTAGGGATGCGAGGGTCTAGGATCATACGACCACGGCCATGCATGAATATCGAGTACACCCCCCCCCCCCCCTCCCCCCCCCTATAAGATATATTATAGGTTGGGTTGGCGTCGGTTGGCAACGACGCTGTAAAACACGCCACTCGCTGCGTGAGCTAGATAACCAGGGTGCCGTTTTTTTTGTTTTTTTTGGCGGTCACCAAAGCTGGCGGTCGAGTAGATCATTTGTGCGGGGTGGAGAACCTTTGTCTCCGCACAAGGGGAATGGTCGTATCACGTAGTGTTAATATGGTAAGAAAGCGTCCGCGAGGCAGTTACATAGTAAAACCCATTGCTGTCTCCGGAAGTGGCCACACCAGAAATTAAATTAACTCATTGAAGCTGTCGTCCATATGCAAGTCCGCCTCAGAGGCGGTTCTTAGCAGGATGCAGCTCACCCTCCATGCGACTCGCCCAATACCTCACGGCGTTTCGCGCTTGGTGCAAGCAATGTCTGCCTGGTTGGTGAAAACCCAACGAGCTCCGTCCCGGCATTGTAGGGATGCGAGGGTCTATGGTCATATGACTCCGGCCGTGCACAACATGAGTACACCCCCCCCCCTCCCCCACCCCGTGTCTTAACACCCCTTAACAACTGGTCCCACGAATTTGGACACAAACTATGATCATACCACTACGGCCATGCATGAATATCGAGTACACCCCCCTCCCCCTGGTCAATGGTCAAATGACTTAAGGCAAGCAACAAATGAGTACGCCCCCTCCCCGTGTCTTATCCCCTTAATAACTGGTCCCACGTATTGGGGACAGACTACTTGGGGATATTTTTTCAGTTCGGAATGGGTTATAACCTTATTTTTACTCCGCACCGTCGTTTTTTTTTTTTTTTTTTTTGTCTGGGTGTCTCAGAATGGAGAACGCCTCGGAAGCTTCGGCCGTTGTCGAAAGCGCGAAAGAAGGCGGCTTAACCCTGGCGCCGGAAGTTGAAGAGAAGGGGGCGGTGACGCTCCTGGAAGGGGAGGTCGAGAAGGCTTACTACGTGAGTTTCGAATCGCACGATTTGAAGCATAATTCGAGGCCGTCCTGATGAATGTTCTGGGTGTTTTTATATAGTTATTTATTTTAACCCCTTAAGAACTGGCCCCACATATTTGCGGACAAACTACTTGGAATTAAGTGTCGGATGTTTTTTTTCAGTTCTGAATGGGTTCAGAACGCGTTGGAAAGGCCAAGTCTTCAGTAGAGTGGATGATCATTGCTGGTGTCTCAAGAGCATAAAAAATGAAGATAAATCTGATATAATCCGTCCTGACATATTTTTTTTAAGTTATTTGCTTTCCTTCGGCGTTTTGCGTGTTGTTAGGAACGCTTCGAGCAAAAAGCCATGGCTTTTCAAATACGGTCATGGTTGGTGTCTCGAGATGAACAAAAATAAACACCTGGTATATAGTAGAACAAACACGATGCGGTCCTGACGGGCTTTCGCGTTTTGTTTTTGCCCGTTTTTTTTGTTTCTTCGTTTTTTCGTGATTGTCTTCAGGAACGCGTTGAGAAAGCCAAGGCCGAGAGAAACCAACGTGGCGGCAGGGGGCGCGGCCGTGGGCGGGGGAGGGGAAGGGGGCGAGGTGGGGGGCGGGGACGCGGGCGTGGGCGGAACTGAGAAAGACGCCGGTGGAAGGGTCGGGGGGGGGGGGGGGTGGGGGCATGCTCCGGTTAGGTTGTCAGGATGCTGTTGCTTTTATCAGTCCGAAAGAAAAAACTGGGCGTTGTTACTTAGCAAGCGTCGGTTTTCAAGATGCTGCTACTGCTTTTCTCAGTCCGAAATAAAAACTGGGCGTTGTTCGCAAGCTTGTGGTTGTCAGGATGCTGCTGCTTTTCTTGAATTGGGCGTTGTTCGCACGTTGGCTCGTACGATCACGGCCGGCCTTTGGCTTGACGGTGCGGAGCTGGAGCAGTATTTTAGCGTGATCTAGGATCGGTGATCTGATATGTGTGGTCTGAGTCACGGCGTCTCTCGGCAGTGGTCGTCCCCGCCCAAGCGATTTCTTGTGGCCCTACCTTTCTTTACAGCGGCGGCATGTTAGCATGTTAGCCTTCTGCAGCGCGAGTTAGCCTTATCGGGTACCAGGTATTTTCCAGGAGAATACAGCAGTGGTACTATTCGTCTGTCGGAAGGAAGGGATGTGGTGTCGGCAGTTTTATGTTTGGCTAATTTTTTCAAGGTAAATTCTGAAGGAACATTCCCGGATGTGACGTCATCTAAGATGACGTCACTTTCTGCCCCGTGTTTTTTTTTGCCGTAAATGACGTTACATTTCGTGGGGAAATTAAGAATGAAGACATGACATTGATTGCTTCTGGAAGCATCGAGGACATTTCGGGTGGGAAAAGAGTAAAATTTAAAATAGGTGTTACTGTAGGTTTCCCTCTGTGCTGCTGTAGTTTGTCTCGCGTACTCGTAGTGACCCTATATATGTCACTGCAGAGACAATTGAAAGCTTCAAGCTAACCCGCTGATGTTGGCAACCGAATGGTGTTGGCTTTACTCGGTAATGATTGGCTTCCGTGGTAGCGGCAGCGACTGCGTTAGCTCCTCAAAAGAAGAGACGCGTGCACGTCGACTGTTCACCTACTACCTGTTTTTTCGTTTATATTCGGTACGGTAAGTCACGGTAGTGGATGGCGCGTTGTAACCCATACGCGGCTTCAGAGGGAACACGTGACGGAAACAAGTGACGGTAGTGACTTAATTCCACGTCATCGACGACGCTCAGCATGCCGGGCTATGGCTCTGATGGGGATGCGCCCGAAGGGGCAGCGTAGGGGGCTGGCTATACGACGCGAATGAATGCAGCATGAGGGCAGTTGTACTTCGGCATGCTCTTCCTGGACAAGCTTTGAATGGGTGCAGCATGAGGGTGATTGTACTTCTGCATGCCCGTTCCTGGAAAATATTTCAGACCGCATGCATGTATCGTGTTTAGGTGGTTTGTCCTTGGGTCCGAAAAGGCTGAATTCCTCAAAAGAGACGTACACACCTACTCGTACATTTCATGTTGACCAGGCATTTAGTACCTGGTACGTGTTTTTACGTAGCGAAAGGAAGGAGGCGTGCGCATATATAGGTGCTCGCGTGGTTTGGGAAGTGATGAGAGGGGGGGGGGGGGGGGATCATGGGGGGGGGGGGGGGGGGGCATCATCTCCGGTGCAGCCGCGCAAGCTCTAACGGAACAGGCGAGTGTCGGGACCTGCGGTAGTTGGGTAACCAGCAGTAGTCAGTAGTCAAACCATCGTTAAGACCATGGAAATCGTAAATCGACCGCAGCAGCAGTGAACACCGGACGAATAGCGGTGACAGGATCGATCGTGGCCCTTGGGGGCTACACGTATTGCCGCATTTTGTGAGCACACTATTAATACAGTAATGAGTATCTAAAGCAAGTACCAATATACTATGCGATGGTTGGCTGCACTCTTGCCCCTTTCGACGAACCGGACAGCCTTGGCATCAAAGACCTCCGCACTCTAAAATTCCGTAGTTGTTTCACCTGGGGACTTTTGTCATGGAAAGTCCAAACGTACCGCTTCCCTAATTGTAAGTCGGAAAAATACTAGAAAATTCGCGCCTCCACACCTAGGGAACAGCATTGTAACGCATATTGTTGGCGCTGCTCTACATTAAAGATACGAGCTGGTTCAGGCATATCACCCAAAAAATCGTCAGTCACGAATGCCGCATGCAATAGCAACTCCAATGCCACATATTTGGTATCATACTGATCGCCATGAACAGTGGAGGAGGGTGATGTCGCCAGTTTTTTGTCCAAGGACCTAGATTTGGCGCTACCGCCGAAAATGTGGCCCGACCAATCACAGGCCTTCAAAGTGGTCAACAATAGTCAGGCGTTTCCGTAGGAAAACATGTTTTCCCCCCAAAAAAAAAATCTGAACGAGCCGCTTCCAGGTGGTCCAAGGCATCTTTGTACAAAGTTTCACGCAAATTTTCGAAGATCTGACTGCGTATGATCATATTAAGTCATATAACGCCCAAAAACGATTATATACTGAAACTAAGTACTTACGAGGCAACGCCTATTTTTGCACTTTTACCGCACAAAAGTCCAAATGTCCACGCCGTTTTTTGGAGATAGACCCTGAAATTTGGTACACGTGTTTTATGCGCCCTACCCGAGCCTTTTACGAATGGGTTGATTTCTTCTTTTTTTTTCGCCGGAAATTTTGGATCTCTCAAGACCCAAATTTCCCGAAAAATTACAAAACGAGCAATATCTGACGGAAAAAAAAAAAAAATCCGTTCAAGTCTCGGGTAGGGCGCATTAAACACGTGTGCCAAATTTCAGGGTTTATCTCCAAAAAACGGCGTGGACATTCGCCACTGAATGAATTTTGGGTGATGTGCCTGAACCAGCCTGTACAGTAAACAGGCCTTGACGGGCGAAAACTGCCGTCCACCGATATCTTTGATCACGAGGGCGACAGTTACAATATAACTCACGCTCGCAAACATACAGGCAGTTTGGTTGTTTCCGCGCTAACATACGGCTGCTTGCTGAAAGCCTATCATCTGTCATACCTTCCTGAAAGAAGTCCCGTGCTTTTCTTGCAAAATGGTTGTTTTGGCTTATTAAAAGACGCGGCGCTCATGGCCTACCTCCCCACGAGAGCTCCAGTGCCTTTCGTGCAAAATTAATGTTTTGGTCGAGACGTGGCGCGTTTCTCGACCGTGCACTGCTGCGCATGGCGCTGCTCTTGGATTTTGGCAAAAACTTCCTGTGCATGGATACGTTGCGTTCTGTACGCCAGAAAACCGTGAACCCTTGGCCTTATGAACAGTTGGTGTACTGCAGGGTTTGCGGTCAGGTCACGGTACAGCGGTACCTTTGCCACGGAGCACTGCCTATACAAGGTGTTAGCAGCAGCGGAGTTGCATTATACCGGCAAGTTGCGCTTTTCAACCGCGATGTACCGCTTTCTGGCGAATGTCCTATGTTACAGCGGCGGGGCGCCGGCGAACAAAGCCGCACCTGACGCCAGGGAAGCCCGCTCTGGGCCGGCGAAACCTATGCGTCAGACAGATGGGGTGCTACAACGTCTTGCCCCGGCGGTGAAGTATAGAGGAGGAAGGCCCACACGTTGTTGTCGGGCGTGACTGTAATGCCCGTTTTGCACCGACGATAGTTATGCGTCCGGCAGGGGGGTGTTGTAGCGCCCGGGGCGCGAGGGTTATTATTTTGAAATGTGGCGACTGTCGTGACCAGTATTGCGTGGAGGGTCAATCGTGACAGTAGGGATCGAGCTGTACGAGCCTCCCTGCTGGGATCATAAATATTAGAGGATGAAGTCCCGGTGTCGGAGCGCCATCGTGTGCTCGTGGAAAAAAATGGTCATTTACTCAGAACCATCCTCAAAGTGAAAGATGAAAGTCAAAGCCACCATATCCACTGCCAATCGATACGTCCACTGGTCTCGCGTCCACCTCTTGTCCATACACATACAGCCCGCAGCGCGCTTGGTTTCTCGTTGGCCAACCACGTTGCTCGCCCAACATCGTGAATCCGGGATTTTTATAGGGAATCTGATGCTCATAATGGAGATCTGACGAGCTACGGTAGCCTGGCGGAAACTCTAATCTCTCCATCGAACTCAAGTCAGCATAGAGGTGAGAACCAGTCTCGGCTATAGCGATCCCGGGATATAATACCGTGGCCCGAGGGTTTAAGCGGCTGCAACGCTTGCCTTTGACCCCGTCAACATGCGTTTTCCGCTCACTCTGGCATCGAAGTGAGTGCTACGTGCTCGCCACCAAACTGCTGTGTAATCGTGTGACGGCCATCAGGAGGGAAAAAGCTGGTGAACGAAAGTCATGGAGGGCGTGAGTGAGCCTCGAGCACAGGGTGTTGGAAACGGAAGTACACGGGAAAACAAATGAGGAGCATCACCCACACCAACCAAAACAAAATGTCGGAGTCACTCGGAGTCACTTGTGGAGGATACTGGACTGAGAAAACGGGGGACAGACACATATGAGGACATATAAAACCCGCAAGTACGCGCGATCGAAGTATCACACTCAGCTTGCAAAGATGAGTTTCGACGAAATCCTCGATCTCACAGCTGTTTTTTTTTTTTTTTTTAATATATATGTAGAGAACGTCCGAATTTCGAAATCCCCTCAGATCCGAGGAGACACCGGGAAGTTATTTCGGAAGTTCGTGTGGCCTTTTTTCGCCGATGCTTACGTCGGACGGGGAAGCTGTGTCGGCTCGTGCCAGCGCATTTTGCTTAGACGCACGTGCCACTCTTGAGGCTTTCTGATGAGTTTCGGACAAGAGAGAAGCACATCAGTTTGTTTCTACTAAAATTTTCTGCTATATCGTAGCAGCAGCACGCCTGCCTATCTATACGTGCGGACAATTGATGATAGTTGCATTGCTGTAACGCGCTTGAAGGGAAGGGTGGGGTTAGGATCAAGCAGCAACTTGCCTGCAGCAACATCCCACATCGTTTTTTTTGTGGTATAACAATGGATCACAATACCTTCCTGTTATTACACGAGATGCGACGGCCCAGTAGGCTCCTATTTGCCGCGAAAGTTTGCCAGCTCTACACTCTTGAGCTATATTACAGCCGCCCTGCACGTACTGCTGTAGTTCCTCTCGAAAACAAATCTTCACCGCCCATTACGGAGGGCAGCCGTAAATGAAACAAATCAAACTACTGTAATAATACAAGGCCGTCTCCCTAATCTGAGCCTACCAAGGGCAGTGCTAACTGGTGCTATCAAAATAGTGAAACCCAGCAATCGGTTCCACATCTCGGACAGATCTATCTACAGATCATATAGATGATCTACAGATAGATCATTTAGATTATCTAGTTCCTCATCTGCCGTTGTGAGTGACTGTGCAGGGTCTGTATGGCACAGTTCCAACCCAGGGAACATGTCCTAGATTATGCAGAAAACACGGCTCCCACTTGGCAACATGAGCTAGATCATACAGATCATACATATCATACAGATCAAGGAATACATCTGCCTTGAAAGATCTAGATCATTAAGAGGGATTCGATTACCTGTCCGAGGTGTGTGAACGGTTCAGACAAAACTGGTCCATCCCATCCCGCAACAAAGGTCGGTTCAGCGTAACGAACGTCTCTCCCCATCATCTCATTTCTGAAACAAGATAGACAGCGTTAGGGATCGGCACTGTCACCCAACGGAACTGTGCTCTACCCCCATCAAACAAACCTGCCAAGCAGGGATACGCCGCAAAAGCATAGCAGACAAAAACGGGATCTGCAGGGTTTCCTGGCCCGACGGACTCTACCAAGCTGAAATATGCCACCAAAGTCCCCTTCATCTTGTCGTTCAAAAGTCTCGCGAGACGTATCTCCACGCCGAGACAAAATCATCGAGAAGATATCTCTTCACGAAAAACTCAACGATCGTTCAGATTCCTTCACAAAACTTTAAAAAATCGTCAGAATCGCTTCACGAAAACTTGAGCAATCGTCTAGATCTCTCCTTGACGAGAAGCTTCAACATCCCTCAAGGCAACGTCTCTTCACGAAACCTTATCCTTCAAGGGTCGTCAAGATCTCTCGACGAAAAGCCTCATTCAGCAACCAACCGTCAAGATATATCTTCACATCCTCACATCTTGACCTCTTCACCAAAACCTTCAAGCTTCTGCACATCAAAAGCACACTCCCCCCACACGTCAGTCATCTATCGCGATAACCTCCGGCGCACCGCTATTCACGGCCGTTAACGCAACCACCTCCGCCTCGCCACCACTACGCCCCCCCGCCCCCACCACCACCACCACCCACTACCTGGAGTAACGGCGCGCGTGTGGGAGCCGAACAAGGCAGCAGCCCCACCAGCAGCAATAACGGGGCGCTTAGGAGAGCCGAACAAAGCAGCAGCGCCCTCCGCAACACTCCCAGCGCTCCCCTTGCCCCCCTTCCCAAACGCCCCTCCCGACTTGTTCCTCTTTCTACCGATACCGCCTCCTCCGTGAGAACTCCCAAACCCCGCCGCGGCTACCCCCTGCACCGCTGCAGCCGCCTGCCTTTTCATCCCACTGGATGAAGGCGATGGTGATGGTGATGGCGATGGCGATGCCCTTACCGAGCTCGGAGCGCGGCCGAAGTAGCTGAGCATATTCTTCGGAGGGGTCTTGACGAGAAGGAGGGCTTTCGGATCGAGCGGGGAGATGGTCTCGATGGACCCTCCCCCTCCCCCTTCGACAATCAACTTCCTGACTGTCAGAGCTTCTGCGAGGTGTAAGCGTAGGGTTTCCAGGGCCGTCGTCGGCATTCGGACGCCGACCAGCTTCCGCCCATCGTCCAGAATGACTCGGTAAACCTGCGGCGTGGAAAGTATTCATGCAAACGCATTTGATTTCCTTGGTTATTTTGCGATTGTTGTGGTTTACGTCTGTATCACAGTTTGTGCCCAACATCATTTGTATATATTTAGGATTAAAAATTAGGACGGGCACTGGATGCACTGATGTACTGTAGTTGGGTAGAGAGAACGGGTGAATGTCTAATGTTTAGACAACACACATCGAACAGGTGACGATCTAGTTAACCTAGACTTCATCAATTGTCGTGTGTGTTGTGCAAGAACCGTATCTTACAGACCTACGACACGAGGGGAGAGCCCCGACAGAAGCAGATGCAGTCGCCACATGGTTCCCGCGCAGGGACCCTTCTTCCTCCCCAGGACCCTTGTTGGCACGTGGGTATTGAAAACTGAAAAAAACAACGTGTCTAGAACTTCACAACCAAACCATAAATCGTGCCAAACTTTACAACGATGATGCGCAACAACATGATGCCTACGGGCAAAAACGGTGTACTACCGGAATTATTTGGCGTACGGAGGAATGTCGTAACCGAGTATGCCTGTCTCGTACATAGTCCACGCAGCGTAGTTTTTTTGTCAACTATGTTCCCTTGCCGATAAAATTGTACAACTGAGAGACCAGCGTGGGTTCCAAAGTCTGCAAGTTTTTTTTTTGCGGTCTGCATGCTTGTCCATGAATCAACGCCGATGTTGGCGCGGTGGCAGCACGCAAGCGCAAACGCACAGATACACAAACACACACACCTTCAGTGCCTGCTCTGCCTTGGACATTTCCGCGCGGCAGGTGACCACGGTTTTTTCGAGGGCAGACCAAATCGGCAGCAGGGAGCCGGACAGAAGGCCTAGGGTGACCTTCCTCGAACCTCGGTAGTCGGCGCCGTCTGACGAGATGTACGCCTGATCCCGAAAAATGAGCAAAATGCGGTGGCAGGCACAAGCAGACACGCCACCACATTACACGACGGCAGCCCTTGAACAAATTGGGAGAAACCCCGTTTAATACTGCTATCCCGTCCTCGGGAAAAAAAATCACTAGGACTTAGACTCAGATTGAGGGTTAATCTACAGTGCAGTAGTAAAAGGGCTCGATGTCTTGGCACGAATCGTGAGAAAATCATTTTGTGCTGAAGATAGTGTGGGACCCACTCTGCCTTTAGACACTTGCAGTTTTCAGTTTCAGCACATTTTGTTTGGTGTACCTTGATGAGCTTCTATCGTTTTTAAGCATTACGTATGCAATAGACATGTCGTTAAGTATCAAGTATTGCAATGTTAGAATGACGCGTGATACGATCGAGGCAGCACTTTTTGGCTCATTCTGTTTCTGAATAATCAGGCTCTTTAACCCAACCTCGTCGGTTATTCGGTTATGGGTTCACAGTAATTTGTTTTCATTGTACCTGGTACAGCCAGACCATGGGATTGTCCATCGGATACATAGCACTTCTATTTTCTTCCAAAATACCAGGTATGTTTTTTTGGGTGAAGCATATAGCTCCTCAAATGAGGAGGTTCAGAAACAAAATGGTGAACCTCTACCGTAGCATGCGTCGAATGTTAACATAAGCCGTCGACGCCAAGACAACTGTATTGACAACTTCTGCGCTCGCCATAACCACGAAATCTCGTAGAACCACACTAACCAGCAAGTCGCCGAATATGGGGTATAGTGAAAAATATCAGCACGTCACCGAATATAGAGTATACTAAAAAAAAAAAAACGGGATGCACTCCAGGGTCAATAGGAAAACAAGGTACTGTTTCCACGTGCGACTACAGTGTGTACATACATACGGCAGAAATAAAAGGAATTGTACATAGTGTAGAATAATTTATGAATACGACATGCGTGGACGCAGTTTCCGATGAGTCAACTCCATAAATAAATTTCTTGGAAAATCTACTTGATATATATCTGGTACGTACAGAACATGGGTATCCAGGAGTATTGGCTTACAGACTCAATCGGTCGAACTCACAGCTGCCGTATCGGCAATAACAGTTAACTAAATAAAAACGTGAGGTGGGCTTCGAAAGTGGAAACACCCACCAGTGTCCAGGCTTGCTGAAACACGGCGATGGCCTGTTCCTCGTCCGGTACCCGGTCGTACTTCTCCCTCAGCTCCTGCAGGTCTAGCTCGTACGCCAAGGTGCCCGTGTTGGGGCGGGTGATCACCTGAGGTGGGAAAACAGCGAACAAACGCACGGCGCGGCAGACTGAGCGTGGCAAAACAAATAATTTCGACAAAAGTCAACGAGCAACGGAAAACACGTAACACGAAAACACACCGATTTTGTTTTTTTTTCCAACAACAACGACGACGACGCCTCCTTGAGTGCTTTTGGTCACAATCATGTCCCATCACTCTGTTCGGAAATGTGAGGAATGTTCACAGCTCGGACAGCTCATCTACAGATCATACAGATCGTCTAGATCATCTAGTTCATCACCTGCCGTTATGAGGTGCTGTGCGGGATCTGTACAGTACAGATCCATTCCAGGAAACATGAGCTAGATCATACAGATCATACAGATCATACAGACATATATACAAGATCGGGAATAGACCTGCCTGGAATGATCTAGATACGAGGTAGAAACCGATGATATGTCCGAGGTGGGGAAAGTTTGGGTAATATTAACAATGTGTGTTTTTCTATCACCGAAAGCCTGACGTTGGAGAATAACGAAGGGGCAGCGCCACTGTCAATACCGGTGGCCATTAGTCTCGAAGACCATGGCCCCTCGGGCGGTGTGTTGATGAGAGGCGGGACCGTACGGTAGACAACGCTATCCTATCGCTCAACGAGCAGTACACAAACAAAAACAAAAACAGGGGTTTCCACACAGGTATTGAGGATTTTCTACCAAGGGGGTAGGGGACAATCCATCTACTGTAGACGGATGGAAATGACTGCCCAGACAGCCTTGACTGACTGGCAGCTTGGCGCTAGACCGTCGCCCGGCATACTTGGCTGCACGTACTACAGTACCACGAAGGTTGGCATCTAGTGGCCTCGCTTACAAGCATGCTCACCTCCGACCTCGCTTACAGATCGTGATCTACAGTAGGTAATCTAGTTCCTTACCAGCCGCTGTGAGAGATAGTGGTGGGTCTGTATAGCACAGATCCAACCCAGGAAACTTATGCTAGACCACGCAGATAACACGGGTCCCACCCGGAAACATGAACTAGATCATACAGATCATACAGATCATACGGATCATACAGATCAAGAATGTGACTGCCCTGAAACATCTAGATCATTAAGTGGGAAAGGTTGAGGTTTCATCCGCGATCCGCGACTTAGCCCTGTCTCGATCCCACCCTAAGCAAGAAAAAAACAAAACTGCACCACGACCTGCCACGAAAACCGCTATCACGCACCATCTGCCTGTTATGCCTGGCCTTCCGCACCGCCAGCAGCACGAGCTTCCTCTGCGTAGTGATGTCCGTGTGCCGACTGCGGTAGAAGCCGGTCCCCTTGGGCTTCATCCCCGAACAGATAACAGTCAACATCACACGCGCAAACGCCAGAGCAAAAGAAAGGAGCGTGCTATTATTACAATAGGGTCAGCCGTCGTCCATCGAGGGTCAAATAAATGTCCGTGCGTAGACTGCGGTAGAACCTGCCCCTCTCGGGCTTCAGCGCAGGCAACATTCAACATCCTACGTGCACGCGAGAACAAAGGAAAGAAGCGTGCTATTATTGTAAGAGGGTTAGCCGTCATCCATCGAGGACTACATAAATGTCGGTGTGCCGACCGCGGTAGAACTCGGTCCCCTTGGGCTATTATTCCGCAAGGGTTAAAAAACATGACACGCGGAGAGAAAGGAAGAAGGTGCCGAGAGGGATAGAGTTCGTCCACCGAGGGCTGCATAGGCGTATTTAGACACACCGCTTGGCCGCACCTCTACAGGTCTAAACGTTTTTGGAGAAACGTGCGGCCTCGTCAACATTCTAGGAAGAGCGCGCAACAACAGCACACGTACGTATCACCATGCTGTGTGCGTGTCGTACACTACGCTACACCCCCTTTCGTTACATTCCGGATAACACACGCTACCCCAGCGAGTTCCAGTGGGGTACCCAGTACCCAGTTTAAGACCATCCGGTTTAAGACTTTTCGGGAGATAGCAAGTCCTTCTTGTGGTTGCAATATCATGTGCCCACACTAACGTTCGAAGAAATAGAAAACGGCTAGCTGCACACTTCGGTATCGAAAATAATATGATACTTTAGACTCAGCTTCGAAACAGTCCACCACAGTGGGCGTCACACGCCCGCCCATGAGCCGTCGCGTGGTCAGCACACGCCCGCCCATGAGCCGTCGCATGGTCAGCACAATTGAACTCGTTTCAGTTTTCACGTGGCACCCCACTACTACTGGCGGCGGCGTGCCCACCATCTCCCATTGCCCTTTTTATTTCGCCTGGGGCAACCAGCTCTACCCGACCCCAGCAAAATAGGGTACGAGCTCCGGCCAGGAAATCGCGCTGGTGGAAGCCACACGTGAAAAAACAAACAAACAAACAAACAAATAAACAAACAAACAAGAGTCTGGTTTCGTAGTTTTTCTACAGCTCATGTTAACACTAGCTGCAGCAAGTGCAGGTGCCTGTACAATTAAGGTCGGACGGCACGGACCTCCGGCGTTATTCACCACCCAGCTCAAAAGCCCCCACTGCCATGTACCAGGCAGGAGGCCGTGAAAATAACCAACTTGCTGCAACAACTCACCGGCTTGACCGCCTTCGCTCCAGTCGCGTTCACCACCGTGGTTGCCTTGCCTTCATCCATACCAGCATCGGCCGCCTCCCCCCTCTTGGCCAAAGCCTGTTCCCAGCTCATGCCACGGTCCAACAGCACCTGAAGGTGTGAGTGTCATAAGCATCAAAACAAATATTCGAAGTATATACACATATCCTGGCCAGGAAAAGGCGGGAAAGCCGGGCGTTGCATGCAGCCCTGCGTACAGCCCTTGAACAGGCCATGGAGAAAACAAAGCCTTAACTTTCTCAACGTACGACGGCAACATGTCGACCAAAAGCGCGCGCACTGCACTGCTGTTCGGCTGGAAGCAAGCGACGAGAGCCCTGAGAGAGACCGGTGTATCTGCTCCACCTGTTGTGAGCAGGAACTTTGTGGGTGGAACGCGTATATTTACCGCACAACACATTTTTTTGCGGAGATTGCGGCGGCGGCTTCGTCGGTAACGGCAGCAGTGGGTCTGTCGGTAGCGGTAGCGGCGGCTTGGTCGTAACCGCAGCGGTCGGTTCGTTGGTAACGGCAGCTGCGGCTTCGTCGGTAACGGCAGCGGCCGGTTAGTCAGTAACGGCAGCGACGGCTTTGTCGGTAACGGCAGCGGCGGCTTCTTCGGCAACGGCAGCGGCGGCTTCGACCGTTACCAATGCCATCTTGCTGTATTTATGTAGGCGATATTGTAATTAATATAGAAATGACAACACGTCCTCTCGGGACGAATTTCCAAGCTGCTCTCTGCAAAAAACAGCGAAGGGTCCTACGCCACGCCACGCGCTGCACCGCGCGGCGCGGAACGGCCCCCAGTCCACCAACGCATGTGCCCGGTACAACAAAAAAAGACGCAACGGTACCCTCTTCTTGCCAACCGACGACGGCTATCCGCACAACCTGCTCGGTGCACAAACCACGTCATGTTGGCCCTGGTATATATACAACCCATCCGGGGAACCACCGACCTATAAGCCTTCAAGGTCATGAATCCTGTAGAACGCTTTAATATTAGTGATAGTATTAATATCGCATGCAGCTTGCAAAGATGACTTTCGACGGAAAAATCGATCACACAGCTAAAATGTGTCTCATTAACTTCAATAAAAAACACAGCGCGGCCATCAATGAGACCCTTGCCAAACGACCAAGCTTCTTGTGTGCAAGCTTCTTACGTGCACAATCTATTTGGCGAGGAAACTGGTCCACTCAGCGGGTATATACCGGTGCATATTCATAGTACCTGGGCGAGCGTGGTGACGGCTCCCGTGGCTGGATCGGTGGCGACGTCTTCGGGAGGTTTGCTGAGGGTAACCGAGCTCGCCCGAAGGTCGGCGACACCCTCGTCGTACAGCCCTGCCGCACGGGCCTCACTCAGCACGGCCTCCAGAGCTCCCTGGCAATGGTCAAGCATTAAACAGAAAACGTCAAACATGAAAACTTCAAGCATCGAGCACGATACATCGCACAGCATATAGCACGCACCTTGCATGATACGCTGCTACGCTAAACATTATACATGAAAGGTCACATATCATATATCAGACATTTTACATCAAACATTAAACATCAAACATTAATTGTCGCGTATCAAACATCAAACGTCAAACATCAAACCTCATAGGGCACATACTAGATATGGTATCACACACCCCACATCAAACAAACGTTAGCCATCGCATACCAGGGTATCAGCATATCAGGGTATCATATATCAAACGCAACATTTTACGTCACACATCACACTTGAAATATCAACAATCAAGCATCAACACATCAAACACCGTCACATACTTCGTACCAGGTATCGAACATCAAACATCAAACACCGAACAAAATGTCAACAATCAAGCATCAACACCTCAATACTCCAACACCGCATACCAGATACCACACACTACACAACATACGTCAAACATCACACACCAAGCATCAAACATCAAAACACGAAAAACATCAAACATCATAAATCGCGCCTTGAACATGAAAAAAAACAAAGCAAAGCATCAAAGCATCACAACATATCACAACTTCATCAGACCGAACGAAAACGGTCTAGCTGCAACCTCGGAAGCTTCCAGAGTTAAGTCTGCATTAACCGCCTCCATCACCAAAGATGACCCCGTTTACACCAAGCGTGTAAATGTGACGTAGCCCTTCGGGAAGTGCATCCACTTTTTGGGAGGAAAATTACTTGGAATAAGTGTGGAACATGTTTTTTGCAGTATATAGGACCGAGGGTTAAGGTACAAGCTTTCCTGACCGAAACACTTCCAAGCTCCAAAATACGAAAATGGCAACCCCGAAAGTCTCAACATCCCACACGGCTCCAATAAAAAGCAACAAAGCGTATGTTTAGTAGGGCAAGGGTACATACCCTGGCGTACCCGGGTACCCAACCAGGTTGTTTTGATTATACTCTTGTGGGTACCCAGGTACCTACCCTGGCTGTTTACATCGTTCTCGGGTAGGTACCTGGATACCCCCAGTATACTCGGGTAGGCACCCGGGTACCCAACCTGTTTTTCCGATCATTCTCGGGTAGATATGCGGGTACACCCCAGTATACTCGGGTAGGTATCCGAGTACTCCACGTACACTCGAGTAGGTACCCGGGTATCCCCAGGATACTCGGGTGTGTACCTGAGTACCCCCAGAGTATACTATTACCGGGTATACCCTTGGTATACCCTATGATACACACCCTTGAAGGCAGCGTATATGACAAGCACGTAATCCTCGGTCAAGGCACATATTTTGTGCTTCACGTATGTGTATACGATTTGTAGTAACTCACAGCCAGGCAGGCGAAAATATACACGATCAGGAGTAAACTCACAGTGAGGTAGGCAAACATGAGGTTCTGCCTGTGGACCGGAAGTCCCTGCAGCCTGCCCAGAAAGAGGGTGACGTTGCTGTACTGATTCGCGTCGATCGCCATGTCCTCCACGCTCTGCTCGGCCGCCTGAAGTCAACATTTCAAAAGCAACGGAGTCGGTACCTTCCGGGTGTTAGTAGAGTTTATTTTGTGGTCACGGGTTAGATTCTGGCGACGAGGTACTGTGAGCACAGTACCGACAAAGACAGCGACGACCGGCGCAACAAGCTCGGTCCACCACGGCAAAGTCCGCCGCTACGTACAGTATACACAAAAAAAAATCGTCGCCATACAACCACAGGAAACCAACAAGCTTATAGCAGTCGAACCGCTGACGGTCTTTATCATGTATACCGGGGTCGCACCATGATCGTCGCACCATCTGGTAGTTATCAATTCTGTCATCACAATACCCGATAGTTATCCATCAGATCACCATATCACCCGATAGCTATCAATCAGATCCTCACATCATCCGATAGTTATCAATCAGATCATTACATCACCCGATAGTTATCGATCAGATCATCACATCACATCACCCGATAATTATCAATCAGATCATCACATCACCCGATTGATATTAATCAGATCTTCACGTCCAGATCATCACATTACCTGATAGCTATCAATCAGATCATCACATAACCTGATACTCATCAATCAGACAATCACATGACATCACCCGATAGTTGTCAATCATCAGATCACATCACCCCGATTAATATCAATCAGATCATCACAACACCCGATTGTTATCAATCAGATCTTCACATCCAGATCATGACATCACCCGATGGTTATCAATCAGATCATCACATCATCCGATAGTTATCAATCAGATCATCACAACACCCGATTGTTATCAACCAGATCTTCACATCCAGATCATCACATCCCCCGATAGTTATCAATCAGACCATCAGATCACACGATAGTTATCAACCAGACAACTACACCACATCAACCCGTAGTTATCAAGCATCACATCAACATAACCCCGATACATATCAATCAGATCACCACAACACCCGCCCACTAAACGGCCGCATGAAGACAAACAGTGGGGGTATCGGCGACATGCAAGGTATACTCCAGCGATGCCACACCAACACCCGATAGTTATCAAATCAGCACCTCCATGACCGCAGCCTTGACCTCCGCTGATACCGCTGCCGCCGCCGCAGCGACCGCCCCCTCCCCCAGGCCCTCCACTAGCCCTGCCGTGCCCCCTCCGCTGCCGGCAGGAGGGGCAAGCTCGGACAGGGTCAGTCGCTCCTCAACGTACGGCCTGAGGCTGCTGAGAGCGACCCCGGGAGCCAGGCCGGTCTTGGTGGTGATGGCCATGAACATGGAGCGAAGCGCCTGAGGGAGCAGAAAACACAAGGCTTACCCGTCAGTTGAAACATACTACTTTGGCCTGAAACATACCTGGTACTCACGATTCAAGCTCTCATGCTGTTACCGAACGCGGCACCACGTGAGAAACTCATACTTTGGGGCAGGGTGCACTTTGGTTTGAGGAGGCCGGGGGGTGTGTCCGACACTAAGACAGTGGCTTTCTGAGTGTTTCGTGCAACAACAAAAAAGAGACACAATGTCTTGACTTCTAAATTATGCAAGCGCTGCTGCGTAGTAGCACACTGTATGTATTAGCTGGACGGCTTTCCCGAGGCGTTTTTAGAGGGCTGTCGAGGCGCGTACATGGGTTCCACAGCAGATCGCGGGTGTTGAGCATCCTCAACGCAGCAAGCGACGCCGGCAAGAGCGCCCGCTCGGACGGCGCGCACCAAAGCGGACGGTGCCTTTACAGTGCTGTAGGGGGTAAGTTTGGGCTTGAGCAGTGCGGTATGGGAGGTACGTTTGGCCCTCCACAGTGCGGTAGCGGGTGTACGTATGGGCCCAAGCCTGTCTGACTAATGGGGCTCCTCAACTGCGGAAACTACCCAAGATCTTTGCAATCCCGTTTGCATTTCACTATATCTTTGCAAATCTCATTTGGTATTTGCAGTATCCTTGCACACAGCCATTTTAAAAATAGCAATACCTTTGCAATACCATTTGTGGTGTATGTACAACAGCATCCTTCCATAATGTACGTACCCTGCCCATGGGATTTCCATGGGGTTAATAATCGTCCAAATGTTTATCAAATTCTTTTTTGGGGTGAGGCGCGGGGCTTCCCAAGCGATGAAGGAGTCTTTGGAGAACGATGTTCATAGGGTTGATCTCGAACTTGTTCTCAAATTCGGTTCTTGTGTGTGAGCATAGGGCTCAAGTCGGGAGCCTTCGAAAGTTTACGCGCACCCCTTCCATAGCAAGCGACCGCGACTGAAAAATGCTGACCCCCCCCCCCCATACCTCTCGCCTTCCAGGTACTACGTAAGGCGAAGAAAAAACGCCCACGCTTCAAGCGTCCGGGAGATTTCTTGCCCATCTTTATACCGCACTTGGTGTGGAGGTCGAACGAGTTGAAGTCAGCCGCTGTGCTGATAATACTGGCAGTATACTGGCAGTGGAAATTCAAGTACACTGCCAATGGTTGCTTCAACAACAACCCCACATGCTACGTAGCACCCGTAACCTCGAATCAACTTCCATCTTGACTGGCAAAGTCGAACGGTCGACACCAGCCTCGTTGCCAGTATACCGCAACCATACCGGGCATTTTTCAGTATACAGTCACCAGTTTACTGCCAGTATACTGGATTTTCTCCAGTATATTCTCACCCGTCTGCCGTACTTGGTGTCGAGGTCGAAGGAGCTGAAGTCAGCGCCGGTGGCCGCCCTCCGGTCTCCCTTCGTCAGGGCCCCCAAGCTGGCGAGTCGCTTGGCCACGGCCGCGGCAAAGCGTCGCTCGCCTCCGAGGTCGGTGACCAGCAGTCGGAAAACCTGGGTGAATTATCATATGTGCGTGTGCGCGTGTGCCGCCCTTATCAACCCGGACAACGCTCGATTGGTCGTTGCTATGTGTTTGAAGGTGTTTGGTGAATTGATGGGAATAGACATCGTTTGATTGGTCGTTGTTATGTGGCGTGAAGGTGATTGGTTAACGAATGGGTATGGACATCACTCGATTGGTCGTTGCTATGTGTTTGAAGGTGAGTAATTAATTCATGGGAATGGACATCGTTTGATTGGTCGTTGTTATGTGGCGTGAAGGTGATTGGTTAACGAATGGCATGGACATCGCTCGATTGGTCGTTGTTACGTACTTGAATATGATTGGTGCACGGGTATCCACATGGCTCGATTGGACGTTGTTTTGTGCACTGGAGGTGATTGGTCAACGAATGGGTACGGACAACGCTCGATTGGTCGTTGTTATGTGCTTGAAGGTGATTTGATGAACTGGTACGATACAGGTCGTTCTATGATTGACATGTTGGTTCTTGAACTTGTGTCACGCATTTTCGCGCCTTCCGGGGTCATCACTCTTCGACAACAAACGCCTGAACAACAATCATATTTACGAGATACCGCATACGGCAAAACTCTACGGCAGGAACACTCGATACTCGTCATCGATGTGCACGAGTACGGGAAACGTAGTATAGTATGTGAATAGTAATCAGCACCAAATACGGTGTGTAAACAATGTTTATAGGGTCCATCGAGAGTTCTGATCACAACAACAGCCCACCCGTAATAGATACCAGGCAGTAGATAGAGATCCAGCAGCCCACCGAAAAAATACATAGCGGAACGTGACAGAAACATAGACCAGTCTACGTGAGGGCCCAGAAGACCCGCGAGCCTCACCGGGGCGGAGGCCTGGTTGCTTCGATGGCTCCTGCCGAGCTGCTGGATGGCTGTAAAGGCGATCGACACACAAGCACCACGGCAACGAGTGACGGGGTGAACAGCAACACAACGCGAAACGTAGCGAGGCGATTAAAACATATTGCAGCGAACGGAGATGAGCGGTCATTCGAAAGGGAGTACACATCGGACAGATCAGATCCCCCTTTGACTGTCTAACTGGTGCATATTTCAAGGGAGTAGTACCCCTGCCTTTACATCACCGTTCACTGGGTGGGATCTTTATGAAACGGCTCTTCCGCAACAAATGATAACGGCAAAAAAAGAGCAGGATCTACTGTGGATAGATATATCGTGATCTGTCAGATGTGTGAAACATTGGCCTCACCCTTGTCAGCTGACCACGGCAGCTCCAGCGTGAGGTGGAGCCGCCGCATGCCCTCAGACCCAGACCCCACCGCCGCGTGAAGAGAAACGCCAGTGCTCGCGGCGTCGCTGATGATCGCCACGCGCTTCTTGCCCGACATGAACAACCCGCGCTCGCGAATGTTGAGGCTGTGACAAGGCGGCGAGCGAAGGCCAGGAAAAAGAGAGAAAACACATCAGTGACTGCCTCGGGGTTACTTACCCTTAGTCAGCGTACGGTTATACCACTCTGTCCAGAAATACAAGCACCGTTTGTACATAATTATTCAATAATAACGGTGCTTATATTTCTGGGCAGACTGGTACCCCCTTGCCGCCATGGTTGATGGTCATTTTACTGTTTCGGCTTCGACGTTTGGTTCCGTCTCCCCTCTAAAAAAAGGCGATACCCCCCCGAGACAAAACGTCCTGCGCTACCGTAGGAATAAGGGAAAAGAAGAGAGGCTCGCCTTTAGCAAAGTAAAGCTGCTGCGGTACTTGACCGAATGGTTGAAAAATAAGCTTCTGTTGTTTAAAAAACTCGGCGATGCTGGTGATGGTAAAGCTAAGGTTTGGTCCCAGTTTCGGGCATCCTCCAAAGGCTTGCGGTCGTTCCTCGCCTCAATTTGACCGCCGGTCTCGATAATCGACCATCGACCATCAACGATTGGCCATAGAAAAAACAGCATCGACCATCGAACATCGACCAACGAACAACGTTAGACCTTATACCAGTAGACCATATTCTCCAACTCTCGACCATCGATCGTATGGCAATACATCGCTTGCAGCCTCGATTAGTCAACCGTAGCCTGTCACCAACATATAACGCCTGTCTGCCCTACATATCGAAAGCCAGCCTTTATCGGCTATCGCATATAGAGCCCTCAGGGTATATATTATAGAGCTAAGCCAACCAGCGTCTCCCAAGCAACCATGATACTTGATTTTCCCCGTCTCGGGCCTGACTTGAATAACACGGCTCTTGCACGCGTATTTTCCGGGTGAGAGCTGAATGATGCGGCTCGAGCACAACACCACAAAACGGCAAACATACGATCTACATGGTCTACTGTAGATGGCCACTACATCGTATCTGTGTGACACAGCTCGTGCACACCTCGAAACCACAAACGTGATATCTACATGATCTAGATCGTGATCTGTCCGATGTCGACTGCTAGCATCAAAACTGCCGGGTGACGTAAAGATGAGCCAATCACTGTCGCCCGAGCAACCATCGTACCTTGTCTCCTCCGTCTCGGGCCTGAGCTCGTACTTGAAGCGACCGCTCCTAGAGTTGCGGACAAGCCGTCCCCTCCTGCCCGTCATCTCTGCCACGGCCTGCGACCCTCCGAGGGCGTCGATCAGCGCGTCCAGCGGAGACGGCAGCAGCTCCAGCTCCTGCACCAACGCAACCCATTCCACGGGAAAAGAGGGTCAACTTCATACACGATGCTCACGATCGCACACAAAAAGTGGCACCAAGTGGTTAGACACGTACGCGTTAGGCGCAGGTTGGGGGGAGGGGGTGGAGGGGGTGTACTCAATATCCATACATGGCCGTAGTCGTACGGCCATAGACCCTCGCATCCCTACAATACCGGGACGGAACATATCGGGTTTTCACCGACCAGGTAGACCTTGCTAGCATCAAGCGCGAAGCGAAACGTGAGGTGTTCGGCGAGTTGTATGAAGGGTGAGTTGAATTCTACTAAGAACTGCTTATGAGGCAGACTTGCATGTGGATGACAGCTTCAATGAGTTAATTAACTTTCCGGTGTGGTCACTTCCAGAGACAGCAATGGGAGAACTATGTAACTGCCTCGTGGGTGCCTTACCATAATCACTACCGATACGTGATACGATAATTCCCCTTGTGCGGAGAAACGGTTCTCCACCCTGCACAAATGATCTAACTCGACCGCCAGCTGTAACCGAGCGCCAAATAAATAAAAAACGTTACCCGGTGGTCTAGCTTATGTAGTTAGCGGCATGTTTTACAGTGCCGTTGCCAACCGATGCCAGCCCAACCTATATACATATATATATATATCATATTGGGGGGGGGGGGGGGGCGAACTGAAGGGAGGGGGGGAAAGGAGGGCACAGAAGGGCAGGCGGAGAGGGGGGATGCCAGTCACGAGGAGAGGCGGAAGGGCGCGGCATGATTTCACGCCCGCCCAACGTCGACATCGGCTGCCGCGGCGGGATGCAAGCCAAGTAGACTATTCACTAGGGCTGTGAGTTGGCACGGCTTAAGTCACCAACTATTAAATAGTTATTAGTCGGACAAATAGTGAGTCGTTTCCCGGAGGTGCCGACTACCCGACTTATTGGGGTTTCCATACTAGTGAGAAGGGATTGTTGAATGCCGGGTCGTTCTTTCATAACCCCACCCCTCGGCCGGGAAGGGTTGATTTGGCTCGCTTCGCTCTCGTGACTAAAGTCGGCTTCGCCGGCCGAATTGCCCACTGAAGTAAGTTTTAAAATAGTTGGCTAACGGCACCTACCGATTGGTTATTAGTCGTGACATCCTGCCGAGTCACAGCTCTACTTTATGTGTAATGACCGCTCGGACCTCACTCGCCCTGGACCGAATAAAAGTCTCCCCGAACGGTGACGTTCGAGTACAGCAATCCGTACTTTCGTGCCTTCATGCCCACGGCAGTGATGATAATCGGTTCCGATTGTCTTGCGATCGAAACCCAACTTTTACGTTTTTACGCACACACACGTGTTTGCTTTGGTACTACCGGGCATCGTACGTCGCCGTTGCCGAGATCGCCAAGGACACCGACCCCTATAGCGACTAACAAAACAAACAACACAATAGTATATCGGTATTAGTGTCTAGCAATGCATATCATAGTACTAGAGATTTGGGTCGGCCCCTCCACCCCAATTGCGGAGGGGTCATGGTTTTGGAACCAACACAGACATGTGCGACCGTCGTCGATGCGGACCTTCGTTCGTCCTACAGTAGCAAGCGCAGACGTAATCGACGGCGACAGAGAAAAGCCTTTGCCGTAGACCCTTTTGGTTGCTGTGCTTTGCATCTCTCTCGCATGTGGTGTGCGACTCCACACTAAATCCTTGGTAAAGCCCTTGAAAGAGTCGGTCGATATCCCAGCTAAAATGTTTACAGCAGTATGGTCAATGCATATTGAGGCGTATGATGAATACGTAAAACAAATAATACTAATGTCATATAGATCGAAGTATCACACTCAGCTACGAAGCAAACATGAGTTTCGGCGAAATCCTCGATATCACAGCTCTTTTTTTTTTAATATACTAAGCACCGAATGGCATCGGGAAGGGTTAACGATGAAATGAATCATGCCTACAGATATATATGTCTGGAAAAGTTCAGCTTTAGTCTGAAAACTCCACACGTTTCAAGAGGGATATGCACATACCTTGGCTCGAGCCAGCATAGCCTTCTTGGCCGCCACGCAGTCGGGAACCTCACGACTCACAGCCTGCTCAGCCGCCAGCACCTGAAGTGCCGGGAGCGGTTGATCGGGGCAATGGTCGACCAGGCGAGAGAGCAGGTAGCTATTTACGAAGTATGGGTATGCTTTTTTGAGCATCTGAGGTTCCTGCCATGAGGAGGTCTGCACTTACACTACGAACTCCGAAGTAAACCCTTTTACAACTGGAAAAAAAAAAACACACACACACTAAAAGCCCAAGTAGCTTGTCCGCAAAAAAATGTTTGGCAGTTCTGAAGGGGGTGGCCCAGACGCCGACTTGGAGCAGAACGGTACGGTACGTACAGTATGCAGTAATTATGCGCCTGCAACCTGACGAACAATCCAATCAACCATGGGTTAGGCACGTAATAAGGGCCTGTTTTAACGAAGAAGAAAAAAAATAAATTTGGAATTTTTTTAATTCAAATCCGCTTTTCATTGGTCAACACACGCACCAGCACCAAGGGCTTCTTTACGGGTCATGATCCCACCCGGGGGTCGGGTCAGGAAGTTTTTAAATATGTCGGGCCGGGTCGGGTCGGATCGGGTTGGTACCGGGTCGGGTCGGTCGGGTCGGGTCGGCGGGTCGGACCGGGTGGCCGGGTCGGGTCGGTTGGGTCGGTCGGGTCGGTCGGGTCGGGTCGGTTCGGGTCGGAGTCGAGTCGGCGGGTCGGATCCGGTGCCGGTCGGGTCGGTCCGGGTTCGGCCCTGTCAGGGTCGGGACCGGGTCGGGTCGGGTTCGGGTCGGGTTTGGTCGGGTTAGGTCGGGTCGGGTGAGGGGGTGTTCAACTTCTCACGGGTCAGGTCGGGACACCCTTACCGCACCCGACCTGACCCGGGAGGTTAGACCCGTTGAAGTACAACGTGCAGTAGCTGATAAAAGTACCATCGCTCGAGAGTGCAATCGAAAACAAAACGAAAAAGACTGCCCCCAGCTACGACAACAATTAATATTGATGCTACTACTGTATGATCACGGGTGCGGTCATTTCCGGCATACCTTGCTCCTTGCTTGGTCCCTGAGAAGAACAAGTCTGGCCTGCTCTACGTTGAAAACGCTCGTGTTTCCCGCTCCAATGTGCGCCTGCCCCAATTTTGGAATGCGGGGGGAGTGCTAATTAGTAGAGTTCCGCCGCCCATGTGATACGATCTACGTACAGCAGCTGTAATACTTTGTGCATGTTTTTCTTCCCACGCGACGCTTACGTAGCTTGATTCTGTGACGCATTAACTCCAACTACACCTTCATTCCCGATAACTTTCTTATACCCTTCCTAGGCTGCCGGGGATAGGGTTAGGGTTCAACCTCCACCGTCACCCACACTCTTCGCTCTCTTGTCGAAAACAATGGCATTGTACAGTATTCGAATGTTCAAGTTTACATACAGTCAATAATATTGAAACCGTGTCGTCAAAGTTGCGCCAAGGTCTAATGTTATGCAAGAATTTTCCTGGAACTTTCCTAGGCGGTCGCGGTTAAGGTAAGGGTTCAAACCTCCACCACCTCCCACGTCCTTGTCTTTCTTGTCGAAAGCAATGGCAATATTTCTCGAAGGTTAGAGCTTACATACACACAGTCAAGTGCATTATAACCCTGTCGTCGAAATTGTGCGAATGTCTAATATTTCACAATGCCGCCCTTCTTCGCGAGCCGAGCGAGCGCGCGGGCGGGCTTCGCGGATAGTCTGACCTGGAGCTGGAACTTGATGGTATCCTCGATTTCCTTGTCGGTTATGATGTGCACCTCCTTGGGGGCAGTCCGGGTGGGAAAGAACTGCTCGATAAACTGGCGGCAACAAAACGCACGCGGAGCATCGGAAAACAATGACGGCATCGTTAGTTCCAACCCCTTCAGATTTACACCCGCCTTCCTGGGGACAAACTACTTGGGGCATAGCGTGGGATGATATTTCGTGGGCACAGCTTTTCCTTCGTGAATAGTATACCCTCGGGCCTAAGGGTACCTCAGACCTTAAGCTCGCCACACTTCTCCGTCTCTGGGTGTGATGGAACTACGTAGCTCTTAGACGGTGGGATACGTCCTCGTAGTGATAATTATCCTCTACTGGAACGTTCTCCGTAGATCGTACGTGTTTGGTCATGCGCAGCTTGCAAAGGTACGTTCCGACGAAACCCTTGATATCACGCTGGTGCTTATTATCATTCCATCATGTGTAGTTGTTATTCATCTGATAGTTGGTGGGATTTTACCTTGCGAAAAGAAGAGCCCATCCTCCCACTTGGATCTCGTACACTCTCGGTCCTCTCGGAGACAAGAAACAAGACATAACTTTACCAGGAAGAAGCGTGCCCTTTCTAGCACCCATATCCTCGTGCCCGTTAGGCCGGCCTTATCACATGGCATAGAATGGGTGCAAGGATAAGGTCTCACGGTCTCACGGTCTCACCCCTATCGTCCCATGGTGAGCGGCGCTGACGAGCTTGTCCACCGTATCGCCCGGTCTCTTTTTCATGTCCGACATTGCCTGCATAAAAACACACACCAAAACAGCGATACAAGGAAGATAACAAAAATATGAAAATACAAACGTAAGGCGATCGCAAGGGCAAGGGCAACGTGCTTCTCTTCGGGTGGAAAGCTGCGAGTGGAGACAGTACTGCGCCTGCAGCAGACCAGCCTCCAGCAGGAGCGCTGGTTTGTCAAAGAATGGTTCCGCTCGATGAGAAAGGTGTCAGTGGTTAATTTCGTCGTATACTCTGACAGTGGCGTCGTCCGGAAAATTCCGTGCCGGGACAGGCGAAAAGCAGCCGCAACTCTGTTGGGTTGACCTGTCAAACTGTGTTCAACTAAATAGGTTAAGATGTCGTTGCGAGCTCTGCCGTCTAGGCCGATACTCAATGTTGCAAGCTGCGAAACTAAACGTCGGTGTACGTTTTCCCGCCCCCGATAAGGTTGATGCTCAAGTTTCCAAGCTGGGTGACTTGTGTCCCGCAGACCCTACCTTGTCCATGCCGCTCTCCCCGGTGCTCTGGAGTCCCACGACAACGTTCATGCCGCTTTCCAGCGCCTCCTTGGCCTGGGCAACGACAAACTCCACCTTGGAGGCGTTCGCCAATTCCTTGAAGAATCGCTGCTGCTGGCCCCAGAATTGGCGCATCTGTAAACCAGCAGCAGTTGCAGTAGCAATATCAGCAGTAGTAGAGGTAGAAGTAGTAGTAGTAGTAGCAGTAGAGGTGTTAACATTAGCACCAGAACCAGCAGAATCAGCACAGCAGCACCGCCAGAACCAGCAGCAGCAGTAGCAGCAGCAGCAATAGCAACAGTAGCAGCGTGGGCGCACGGGATGTACTCATGGCCGTAGTCATACGACCAGACCGGAGAGGAGGGCGTACTCATTTGTTGCTTGCCTTAGTCATTTGACCATTGACCACGCATCCCTTTCGAGACGGGGAGGGGGTGTACTCATGTCGTGCATGGCCGTAGTCGTATGACCACAGACCCTCGCATCCGTAATGCCGGGACGGAGCACGTTGGGTTTCCACCAACCAGGCAGGCCTCGCTTACACCAAGCGCGAAGCGCCGTGGGTTGTTGGGCGAGTGGCATGAAGGGTAAGCTGCATTCTGCTAAGAACTGCTTGTGAGGCGGACTTGCATATGGACGACAGCCTCCAATGAATCTATTTTATGTATGGTGTGGCCACTTCCAAAGGCAGCAATGGGTATACTACTGTATATGTACACGGTCACCTTTCGAGCAGCTCGAGCAAGCAGAGGGACAAATAAAGGTACCTGGTCGGACAAAAAGCGGTACTTGGTCGGATAAATACCAAAATGCATGTTCTTGAGCGGACAAATAGAGGTACTTGGTTCGACAAATAGAGGTACTTGTTCGGACAGATAGAGGTACTTGGTCAGGCAAATAGAGGCACTTGTGTCACACAAAAAGAGGTACTTGGCCGGACAGGTAAACAAGCCTCACTCACCGGAGAGCAGACGTGACCATTCCTGCATCTGTCCGCCTTGCACAGCCCGCTGTTCCCGCAGGCCTTCGCCGCTTGCTCCAGGTTCCGCCTCAGCAGCATCCAGAACTCCACGGACTTGTCGTACATGGTCACAGTGGACGGCGGGAGCCGTACCTGGCGTTTCGGAAAAGATGGCGTTACGCATATGCATACCGGAAACCCACCGCATCGCATCGTATGACACACACACAACATCACATCATAAAAATAGCTGGAAGAGGTGCTCCAACAATTCTGCAGTATGTCAAGAAAAAGCAAAGCATGACAAAAAAAAACAAAATGAGGGCAATCGTACCCAGTTGAAAACAGAAAAGAAAACCAAAACAGCACCCAGCAGGACAAGAAACAGGGAAATCGCACACAGCAAAAAAAAACAAAAACAAAAACGGCACGGTACGGTATACGGGGGACGCCTTGACCGAGGCCATCAACGTCGAAACCGGACAACACTCTTCACCGTGCAGGCGACAACCCTGGAATATTTGTGGCTCCTTCTCGTTAGAAATCGAAACTAAAACTTTTCGTACGTACAATATACTACATACCTGGTGCTGTTTATATACTTAGCAGCGTTTAGATTTACAGTCCCAAAGAACACCGAACACCGCACACACGCTGTCCCTCTTCAGCACGTATGACAAGTGTGTTTTTTTTACGTACGTTGATATATTATGCGCCCTTCGTATTCTGTCTTTATTCAGGACTCGTTTTGGTTATGTTCATTTTTGTAGTTGTCATCTTCTTTGTTTGGCTTGTTCTATTGTGCTTTCGCGCCCAGCACGCTGTCAACTAATTTGCTTACTACGATGAACTTGCGGTTGTTTAGGGCTTCTCTGTCTCACAGGCTGCGACCACATCATTTCTACCAAGGTATAAATGCAGGAGCAGGGCGGGCATCGGGTTTATCAATTATGTCGTTGGGGAGAAATCACGGGTCCATGTGGAGACAACACACACGCGTGCACGACCCTCCACTCACTTCGCACGTCTCGAACTCCGCTCCCTTCCATCCGAGGCCTCTGCTGACGTAAGACCCCTTCGACTTGAGCTCCATGGCAAGCATCTCCAGCGCTCCCAACCCCCTCTTCTCCATGCTGTCCTTGAACTCTTTGAAGCCGCAAAATGGGGAGCTTGGTCCCCAGAGGCCCAGCCGTGTCGCGTACGCCAGGTTACCTGACCGATTGATTGATTGATTGGTTGATTGATTGATTGATTGATTGATTGATTGATTGATTGATTGATTGATTGATTGATTGATCGATTGGATGATCGATTGATTGATTGATTGATATACTGATTGGTTGGTTGATTGCTTGATTGATTTATTGCTTGATTGCTTGATTGATTGATTGATTGCTTGATTGATTGATTGGTTGATTGGATGATCGATTAATTGACTGATTGGTTGATTGATTGGTTGATTGATTGGTTGGTTAATTGGTTGGTTCACATCTCGCACAGGTCAGTAGCGCTCGAGCTAAGATATTTTGGGGTACATCCATCAATGTATGTAAGCGAGAGCTGTCATGCGTTTGTTTCGACGGGTGTGGGCTATACCACAGTAAAAAACTCTCCTACACATATGCTTGCCGGGGGTGCGCCGCTATGGGCGACAGATGGTCTAGCTCGTGAGCTGTCCAAATGTGTGGAAGGCTTTGTTGAGTGTCATTGCAACGTTAGGGTTACTGAAGAGATGCTCCAGTAGCAATTTACGCTGGACCTATAAACCTTGGTTGGCGTGACAGATACATTACAAAAAAGGTTACAAATTATAGAACACGCGCGGCCGTTGTATTACGTAGCTTGCAAACCCTGCAAAGCTTGCAAAGCTGACAGGTATCGACTACGTACTCAGTCAGTCGAACTCACAGCTGACGTATTTATAACGATTTCAAACGTCGGACACATCACGATCTAGATAATCTAAAACCTGGCCTGCCGTTACAAGATTTGTTGTAGAGGATCTTTATAGGGAGGGATCCAGCCTACAGTAGGTGTCATGTCCTACAGATATCATGCAGGAGGGCTATTATATCACCCGGCAAAATGAGCTAAATCAGGGAGATCAGTAATCTAGCTGCCCTGAAACATCTAGATCATGACATGGTGCTATATAACGTATGTGACCTGTGATCAACTACTCAGCTGTGCAAGCTGCGGGATACATCGGCCGCGCGTGTTCAATTTTCCTCGTGGAATTCGTGCAGACTAAAAAACACGCCCGCTGTGAGTTCTCTCGAGAGGTCGATACTTAGCTTAACAAAATTGGTACAAAAACACGAAAACTACGTCAGCTATTAAACTGTCGGCCCTTTCGAAAGAAAACAGACTCAAGAAGTCTAGCCTAGGAACTAAAATAAAATAATAAAAATAAAACTTGAGAAAATATGTAGCCTACGAGTAGGCGCTCACCGCCTATAGGAAACTGTAAGGAATCTACTACCTTCTCGCCCCGACAGAATAAGGATACAAGGATGTTAGCCTAACATCTCATTTTAGGTTAAATACGAGAGGGCCGATACTGTACGATACTAACACATGGTCTACATGTATCGAAGCTCATTGGCTCAGGTTGCACCGCGTATATTTGTGCAACCTATCATACAAGATATTTACGAGTATACACAGTTCTGGGTTGGACAGCGATATCAGTTCTTCGTCTGCCTTTCGTGGTGCATGCCCCGTTCACAGCACTAATCGTAGTTGATTCTGGTTGGCTCTTCCAGTCCGGCCCTCACTGTACATCCCAGCCAACCAGAGATGTGCAACCAAGTGTTGTGGCAGCTGGACGTGAATCCTTCTCAAACTGCATCAAAGTTTTGGGGGACACACTGCTTGGAATTAGAGTTGAGGAAAAAAAGAAAGCGCTGAGAAAGCGGACGGGGCGACAAGAGGAAACACCGCCCAGGAAAGAGTCGCAGTGACGACTAATCGCCACACCATGACACAGAAACCCCGCATCAGCATGCGGCGAGACGCGGACGATCACGCTCAAGCGCGGCTGTACTGCAAAACCACGCGCCAGGGTCACAGTGAGCAACACTCCAGAGTATGTACTTCACAGTATAGCGTGCGACCTCATGCAGAGATGGAAATAAACGACGCCAGACAGGTAACTCAACGAAACGTCAACATAACCCTTTAGTTAAGAGCAGAGCATGTTTAATATGACATGCCGAAAAAATCGATACGATAAGCAGCACTAAGGATAGCAGCCATGAAGGGATGAAAAAAGACGCGGGACCGGTGAAAAATCGAACGAAAAGTTCTAGATCACCCGAAAATCTTGGGGGCTTACCGATGTCGGTGACTCCCGTCGCCGAGCAGTACACCACTCGCGCCAAAGGGAGCATCTCCTGCCGATTACATCAAAGTCGCACGTCGCGCGGGGAACACAAGGTGCCTCGTCAGATCGCGAGAGGTTAGCTCTTAGACAAGCGCCGCCTCGGATTTGCACTACTAATAAGCATCACGACATTTATTCTCCCCGTGTCAAGACGGGGGATCAGGTTAAGCCAGCCTGCGAAGCGTCCCGGAAAAGGAAGAAGAGAAAAGCAACAAAAAACTACGCACGCCCGTGTCAGCTATTAATAGTAATAGAAAGGACCATGGTGCACCATGCTTCGGTAGGGGTGTACCATGTCACCTATTTCTCCTGAAGCTACTCGCTTGAGGAGCTCTATACTACTATTAGTATTAGTATTATTAGTGAGTGACCCATAAAACGGTTTTGTGAAACAGTGTACGCTGAACCCGATGAGCAATTTCTCGGTCAGAACTACACGATAAGGCATGCCTGACTGGGTTCTTCCTCTTTGAGAAGACCCACTAGTCACAACTATTGCCTCCGAAGGCAAAAAAAGCGGTCTTCTCATATTTCTCCTGAAGCTCCTCGCTTGAGGAGCTCTATACTACTATTAGTACCCATACTATTTGTAACTCACCCACATGAACGGTTTTATGAAAGAGTGTACGCTTAACCCAGTGAGCAATCAATTTCATGTCGTAAAGAAAACGATAAGGCATGCCTTATAGGGCACACGCCTTATTGGGTATGATAGTTCCTCACTTGAAGCCTATTAATAGTCACAACTATTGCTTCAGAAGGCAAAAAAAAGTGTTATATGCCCCTATCGTGCATAGCACCCATCAGTCCCTACCTGGATTTTGATGACGGCCTGCGAGACCTTGGTCGAGTTCTCTTCCTTCACCGAGTTGAAGTTTTTGGCCTTGTGGGCTTCGTCGAACACCAAGCACCCGTCGAAATCCTTCCCTCCGCACCTGACGATCGATGACGCAACACGGTGTGGTTTAGGCCGCGTCGGAAGACAATCGAGAATTACCAACCCAGCAGCAGCATCGGTTGGACATCAACATGGCCTACGTTGGCCCGTAAGCCAGCTTTCCGTGACCACGAGCTAGGTTTGTGTAATGAGCTCATGTGAGAAAAACAGCAGCAGCAAAACAACGAAAAACAGATAACGCCCAAGAACAACCGTAACACCACCACGCGTAGCAACAGCAAGAGCGAGGGCCGACAACAGATTACAGCAGCAGCAACAAAATAAAAGATGGCCCCAAAAGCGGCGACAACACAAGTTAGACGGCAACACCAAAATCAACGTCTGTGGCAGCAGCAACTGCAACACCATTACCTACTACCACAACAACAGTCACTACAACAAAAAGAACAAGACCATCACTACCACCACTTCCAACAAAAACAACAACACCATCACTACCGGCATCACAACCACGGCTTCCACCGCCATCTCATTAGCGACCTCAGCCGCCGATAGCGACCGGCGTGGCATCGCAGCCAGCACCGCATACAATTATTTACGCTGCACCGAGAGACCATGGCGCACTCCAGCACTCCATATCTACAGTGGCACCGAGGTATTCAGTATCGAGAACCCAACACAGTCGGTACCACGCCCAACATGGGTGTCAAGTGATGAAAGAGGGGCGCGTGCACCAAACCCGATACTAGGCTCTAACATCCACACGCAAACGGCGAAGTATCTAGGGAGCACGACGCGAGCTATCAACGATATCATCACACAGGAAGGACGGGTTTCGACATAGCTGGAGGCATGAAAAGGGTGTCGACCGACTGAAAAAAAACGAGCGACGGACAAAAACAACGCCACCGGTGGCATTCGCTGCGGCTTCAGTTTCGCCGCACCGCGGCTTCTACATCCTACAGTGCTAGACCTTCGCCAAGGCTCATTTCGAGAGAACCTGCTTTATCTCGTATGCTCCTGCCTTAAGCTCCGCTTCCACAGTTGACTGGGCCGTATTGCTACATATGGTAGGGGGGGTATTTTGGGGCACATGTTTTCGTGGCTTACACGGGGCTCCTCAAATGAGGAGCTACCAATGTATTTGCAACACGTACTTTTTGTGTTTTACAATATATTTGCAATCCCATTTGTGTTTTAATCCTATTTTCGTTTTGCTATATATTCGCAACCCCGTTTGTGTTGTACAATACGTTTGCTATCCCCTTTGCGTTTTACAACGTATTTTGCAATATCATGCGTTTTGTACAACATATTTGCAATCCCGTTTGCGTTCACAATATATTTGCAATCCCGTTCATGTTGTACAAGTATATTTGCAATCCTATTTGTGTTTCACAACATATTTTCAATCCCATACATATGTTTACAAAACAGGAATGCTATCAACAGTGGTACGGCCGGTGCTACGCTAGCGGACCCGTGTACGGTGATAATCGTGGTAGGCGGTTTGGAGCCAATCCTTGGCAGCAAGCTCCTCAATGTCCAAGAAGGAGGGGCGCTGGCGTCAGGGAAAACACGACTCGTTATGGTCCTTAGCCTTTGTACCTACCCCATGGGGCTTCACTGTGCCGGGGATAGGGGATCGTTCATTCACATTTATCATCCCGTCCTTGCATAAAACAGATGAATCTTCGGACCAGTCCGCCTTTTGAAGTAGTGTGGGATAAGAATAGTGGAACAAACTCCCGCGACCAGTGGTACATACCACCCCTCCCGAACTCTACTGTCTCTCTCAGTGTCATAATGGTTTGTTGCAGGGTCGCGCATACAGCAGCTTCTCTCTAATGCGGTTTGTGTGCAGGAGTTGTACTACTGTAGAGGCCTTCACGCCTGGGACCGTATCAAGTACCCCCGCTGTCGTACAATGGCACGAGTACTTATCGCGCGGCTCACCAGTCGACCAGCTGGTCCAAGCGACTCCCCTTGGTCCCCGTGGTAGCGCGGCTGCTCGCAAGGGTACTGCGTACAAAAGAGGCGTGAGGGCGGAGGCGGGTACAGCGCGGGGGGGGGGTGTACTCATGTCGTGCATGGCCGTAGTCGTATGAACATAGACCCTCGCATCCCTACAATGCCGGGACGAAGTACGTTGGGTTTTCACCAACCAGGCAGACATTGCTTGCACCAAGGGCGAAGCGCCGTGAGGTATTGGGTGAGTCGCATGGAGGGTGAGCTGCATCCTGCTAAGAACCGCCTGTGAGGCGGACTTGCATATGGACGACAGCCTCCAATGAATTGATTTAATTTATGGTGTGGCCACTTCCAGAGACAGCAATGGGTATCACTACGTATCTGCCTCGTGGATGCTTTACCATATACACACTACGTGATACGATCATTCCCCTTGTGCGGAGATGAGGTTATCAACCCCGCACAAATGATCTAACAAGACCGCCAGTATAGGTGACCGCCAAAAACAAACAAAAAATGGTACCCTGGTTGTCGAGCTCACGCAGTGAGAGGCGTGTTTTACAGCGTCGTTGCCAACCGACGCCAACCCAACCTTATAAAATATTTATAGGGGGGGGGTACAGCGCGGGGGGGGGGGTGTATTCATGTCGTGCATGGCCGTAGCCGTATGAACATAGACCCTCGCATCCCTACAATGCCGGGACGGAGTACGTTGGGTTTTCACCAACCAGGCAGACAGTGCTTGCACCAAGCGCGAAGCGCCGTGAGGCGTTGGGCAAGTCACATGAAGGGTGGGCTGCATCGTACTAAGAACAGCTTGTGAGGCGGGTATGCATATATGGACGACAGCCTCCAATGTATTGATTTGATTCCTGGTGTGGCCACTTCCAGAGACAGCAAGGGGTGTTGCTATGTATCTGCCTCGTGAATGCCTTACCATACACCTGGAACACACTACGTGATACGACCATTCCCAGCGATGGGGGGGGGAGGGGGGGTACTTCATAAATACGCATGGCCGTAGTCGTATGACCCAGCGAGGGGAGGGGAGGGCAAAGCGGATGCGACAACTCACAACATTAGAAAACATGAAACAAAAATAGTGTTCCTATGGATGGACTGTGGCTACTACTATCGCCTAAACGGTAATGCCGAGGGTGGCTGTTGCGGTTCTACATATGGCAATGGCGTTTCTTGCTGTCAAGTACCGCAATGCTGGGAAAAATTGACTCGCGGTGCTTCTTTCGTGCTGTCGAGCAAAAAGTACCGAAACACAAAACAGCAACAAATTGTTTGACAGAGGTGCGGCTTGGTGGGGCGGCGGGGATGGAAACATGAACCCGGCGCTACCATACGCATGATCTTCAATCAAAATATGATGCATATGATGTCCAACACAATGTCTAGTGACGTACGACAAACGTTCGTGGCATAAGTCGTGATACTGGGGTCGGCTGGTTATTGTGCATGCACTACAGTATGCTACATCGGTATTGCCAGTCATAATTCATCGGCATACAGCAGGCAATCCAGCCACGCAGTAGGTAAGCAAGCCAGCAAGCAAGCACAGGCCAACTGCCTCTAGCCGCTAGCAAGCCTACTAGGAAGCAAGCCAGCCAGCAAAGCTGCCCCATCTAGCCAGCAAGCCAGCAGGGTAGCACGTAGAAAGCCAGCAAGGTAGCAGACAAACAACCAGCAAGCAAAGCCAGCAAGGTAGCAGGCAAACAACCAGCAAGCAAAGCCAGCAAAGCAAGCCAGGACAAGCCAGCCAGCTACTCGTAGCAAACATCTCACGGACGGACTCACCAAACAAGGAGGAGCAAGTCAAACAAACTTACCTGTACGTGCTGAATAGGCACCCACGCTTAGCGCTCATTGACATCCCGAGACCCTTGCTTGAAGCCGCGTCCAGCCCCTGTGCGTCAATGCAGTGACAGCAGCCAGAGCAAGCCAGCAATGCGGTCACTTCATTGGTCAACTCGACGGTTTCGACGTCCCACCGTAGTTGGGGCGGGGCAAACTTGCCGTAGCGTCAAGCGACACAAACTGAAAAGCACAGAGACAAGCATTGGCCGGTCGAAGCCGTGCGGGAATAGTCTGCGGCCAACGTCACCAGAACGTGGAATCCTTTTGCCTTTCCACCCCTCCACCCCTTCATGCCCCCATCCTCTATACAACTCCACCCCTCGGTGTCTCTCCACCTCATCTAAACATGCGCGGCGAGAACATCTTCCATGAACCATTTTGGGGCTTGAGAGATAAAAAAAATGTCAGAATAATCGACGGTTACAGCAGCATCGACGATACGAAGAGTCCGGGCTGTTGGCGTGCTGGGGTAGGGGATAGGGGGTGCGTCCTTAATGCACCGTAAGGAGATGTGCCACACACCATAGCATGGCGACACTTGTGCTGCTGAGTCGCTTGACAATATATCACTCGTTATCAGTTTGGTCGCTAGTAGACGGGTCCCAAGAAGGACTAAGCACGTTCAACTTCAAGCAGGCGCCGTACAGCGGACGTCGCCGCCGATTTCGAGTATTTCATATTTTAAGTGAACCACAGCCACGAGAAATTACGCAGAATCGTCGGGAAAAGGGCTACAAATATATTACTACGTTCCTATACCCTGGCACCAGAATTATAAAACCATCCTAACGAATGTCTCGTACGCAAGACACTCGTGTGTGTAAAACCTACTGTACCTCGGCGCCATACTTCGGTGGGATCAAGGGGTTTCCTATGGTATCTATTGATAGGTGCGATGAACCGGTGAGGTCAAGGGGTTTCCTAAGCTACAGCAGGCGGCGATATCGGGGTTGCCCCGAATAAGCGTACCGGTGATCGATCTCACCTGACATCCGTCGATGATGCTGATGTGGCAGCCGACGTCGTTTAAGTCCCTTTGCGCGTCCAGCTTAAGGTCGTTGGAAATACTGAACGAAAACAAAACGATTGCGCATCCAGCTTGATGTCATTGGAAATACTGAACGAAAAAAACGGTTGCGTATCCAGATTAAAGCCGTTGGAAATACTGAACGAAACGAACACGATTGCGCGCCCAGCTTAAGGTCGTTGGAACTAATGGACTGAAAAAAAAACGATGGTGTGCCCAGCTTAAGGTCGTTGAAAACACTGAAGGAAACAAAAACGAATGCGCACTCAGCCCGGGGTGATTGACAAAAAACGAATGGCGTGCCCAGCTTAAGGTCGTTGGAAATGATGGACAAAAACATAAGCGATGGTGTATCCAGCTTGAGGTCGTCGAAAACACTGAACGAGAAAAAAACGAATGCGCGCCCAGCCTAAGGTCGTTGGAATCCTGACAAAAACAAAAACCATGGTGCGTCGAGATTAAGGCCGCTGAGGAAAGTTGAACGGAAACAAAGACGGTGCGGGGGAATCGCTGCATCAGACATGAACCTACGGCATGCCATTCGAAGTTAGCGCATTAGGAATGCCCTATCATAAAACATGAAAGCACGCCGCAGGAGATATCTATGTTCGTACCATTTGAAGTTGGCGCAGTGATGGTAACATGGTAAGGAGATGAAAAACAACATCAATACAAATAAGAGTTGTGTCGGGTCGAATAGCGCTCGCGTCAACTCCAGCAGTTCCGTCGCTATTAACAGTAAGGTTAAGACTTGGCCCAACTTGATAGTCCAAACCAACTCTTCAATACAGCTTCACCCCGAGAAAATTCCCCGAGAAAATTCCCAATCTGTCGATTTAGGGTTAGGGTTTGTGTTATAGGTTAGGTTTTAAAGTCAAGTACATTTTAACCAGATTTTCCCAAGCTATGAATAGGCCAAGATTAATTCAGCCCTCTCCGTCGCGGCTTATTGCTGACCTGAACCACACATGCTTCCGTCGCCCCCTCGCCCACGAGTCGAGGATGATGCCAGCAATTTGCCGCCCCTGATCCACCGCACCGACGCCCATGGTTGACAGAGTGCATGATTGGTTGCCCGGAGTACGTGGTAGGCACATCCCATGGTCGACATACGAGTACGTATTGCATGGTTAACATAATGCATGGTTGGCAAATCGCATGGTTCACAGTTTACACAGGTTGACAGATTACAAGGTTGGCAGATTCTACGGCTGGGAGAAGCAACGAGTGGTAAACGACACGACGGCAGGGACAGCAAAGGGAAAAGGGTAGCACTGTGAAATGCGGCAATCAGTCAATACAGAGCGCTACTGCTGCTGTATCGTACCATATACGAAGGTGACGCTCGTCAATCGCCAACACATGCAAGTACTGAGTCATGCCCGTTTCTTATTACGAAATAGTGTTGTAAGTATTTGACGCCACCGTCAATGTGTTGCTCACCACTACCATATAGTACTGTGTGGAAGAAATAATACGCGATTCACCCCCCCCCCGCCCCGCCAGCCACAGGCATCGATTCATTCGACGCTGTCATCCACATGCAAGTCCGCCTCACAGGTAATTCTTAGCAGGATGCAGCTCACCCTCAAACCGACTCGCCCACCACCTCACGGCGCTTCGCCCTTGGTGTAAGCAACGTCTGCCTAGTTGGTGAAAACTCGACGTGCCCCGTCCCGGCATTGTAGGGATGCGAGGGTCTATGGTCGTACGATCATGGCCATGCATGACATGAGTACCCCACAGCCACAGCTTGCTAGGCTCGCCCAGCACCTACACCCGAAGGACACAGGACTCACAAAAAAAAGCAGGCCATATTGCTACCGTGCACTCTACGAGTGCATCTACAGACGAAGAAAACAGGGCTCGTACCGCCGGCAGAATCGCAATAGTCCTACTCGTAAACGCCGATTGCCGTATTTGACGCTAGAAACCAGCTCGGGTGATAACTATGTTGCGTTTGGCTTTTGATATCACCCGGGGTGGTTTCCTGTCGTCGGGTGGTATCTAAACTAACCCGGTGCCAAACCTGGCCTTCTATTGTTTTGTTTTGTTTTATCACCGGGGGTGGTATCTGAGAGAAGGGTGGTATTTTACATCAAACACTGCTGGATACCGGCAACCCCCCAGGCTACATGCCAGCATCCTCTCAATAGTCCTTCTCGTGCAGCAAGGGCATACCAGCTACATGCACCCTCGGGAATACCACTCTCGGGTATACCCACACCCCTCCCCACAGCGGGAGGGGCATGCACGTGTGTGCACGGCCACAGCACCTTAACAGGCGGATCGCGCCACACCTGTGTAGACGCAGATTCCACCTCCTCGAGCTGCTGCACGCGGTTCGAGAAATACACTGCGCCAAAGGGAAACCCAACCCATAGACAAAAAAACGCAACAACATACCGCAATATCGTAACAACACCGGAATATAGCAGGGACGTGTTGAGGGACGCAGGTAGGCCACCCCTAACCCTTCTTTTCAGTCTTACCTTGCCAACCCCTGCGCCATCGCCGATGAAAAATCCCGCCCGCTTGCCTTCAGGAAGGAGGTGCGTATGCCGTTGCGCCGCATACAGGACCTTGGAGACGTCAGGAACGCAAGCAAGCAACGTGGCGAACGTGAGGTTGCGTGCCTAAGTTGTGAGCTAAGTTTCGAATTATTCTTTTTCGAAAGAAGCTTTATACAACATCATGAAGTTTAGAATGAAGCTTTGCACATTTTTTTTACTGACCTTTGTGTGCGTGATTTTTTCACACCTCGGTCAGATCATCGATCCTCACTTGATGATCTAGATTTTTCACGGCAGATACTCGTAGGTTTCTGATCTGTATGATCTAGCTCATGTTGCCGGGTGGGAGATGTACAGTCTGCATGTTCTCGGGGTTGGATCTGTAGTATGCAGATAGACAGATAGATAGATCCTGCATACCATCTCATATCGGCAGGTGGAGAACTAGATGGTCTAGATGATCTATCTGTACATAGATTTTTCCGAGGTGTAGAAGTCTTGGATAAAGCTGTAAATATGTGTTACTGGATGATCCTATTCGAACGTGAAATAAGGAGTCAGCCGCCAAATACTTACGTGCAAGGTACACTGGCGCGAAGCGCTCGTAGATCGCAGTGGCAGTCTCAACGGGCAACGTCTGCGCGATGATCCCACGGTATGTCATACACTGTAGAGGGCTGTGAGTTGGCTCAGTGTAAGTCGCTGGCAAATGCAATACCATAGTTGGCAAGGTATTACAGTTATTAATAGTTGCACGCGGTAATTTTGTGGAGTTCTGTGTCTTTGTATCTCAGGGGCGGGTTTGGCTTGTGGCTTGACGCGTGTTTCTAATTGACAAATACTACCGTGCTGCTGTATCCCTCAAGCCACAAACCATCTCCGGGAGGGGAGGATGCGGCGCCATCCCCGAATAAACACGCCTTCAAGAAAATAGCAGCCCAAAACAAGGGACAAAAAAGGACAACACCCGAAAGAAAAACACCTCCAACTACATTTGGTAAGTCAGTTAGTCGGCTTGCTTCGCCACCCAGCTAATAACTGTCCACAAAGAGCAACCAAGGTACGCTTTACTCTCAGCCCAACTCATTTACTGTGCCATGCATACCACCCATTCCGAAACTCGTACTTACAGATACACTTGTACCAAATACCGGTGCATAGCCGTATTCACACATACCAGGTGTGTCAGAGTTCGACGAAAGCTTGAGAAAATGTGTCAAATTAGATAATAAATATAGCCTACCGGTACCTAGATCTCTGGCATGTGTGCTGAGACTGCCAGGGCTGCATGCCTAGACCCTGCCCCAGCTTCGGCAAAATGGTTAACATACATGTTTATACATGTACACGGGTGGGCTAGTGGAGTAAGATAGTAATCAGAACCATTGATAGCAATACATACCACACTATCCCCCCATATTTCTCTACCATATTTGGTTCTGATTAGTAGCTATGTTTCCTCTTAAGTACTGGTAGACTTTAAATCCTCAACCCTGACGCCGACCGCCTGGAGAATTTCTCGGATTTAAGGTGTATGGAAGCGTTGTTAACAGGAGGGCGAATTGCCACTAATTTTGCACTACAGGCCGAGGGCCACTACTGTGCACGATACAGTACGACTATAACAAAACCCTAACCCAAACCAAGACCCGAATCCAGTCAGCCAGTGCACAGGGTTAGTCCTAACTGTGTCGTACCACGTACACGTGCGCGTCAACAATCGCGTCGAATAAGTGGTAACCTCTACCAGGTATATATTAAGAGTGTGGACGGTCAACTGTTTTGTCGATGCGGGGCCAAACCGCAAAACACTACCGGAAATTACTACTGCTGCTGCAGCCGCTGTAGTAGTCTACACCACGGCCACGTGTCATGGTGTCCACGGTTTCCTTTGTACACCGCTCACCCCCTCCAGCTGCAGCCTGCTGAGCTTTGTGTCGTTGATGACCTCTCCTTCGAATGCCTCGGGTCCATACGTTAGCAACGGCAGAGACACCGCTGCCAACAGCCCAGGCTCTGAAATGTCCCCAGGGTGGACGTTGCCCAGGCTGGGAAGCGACTTGCACTCGTAAGCCGAGAAGACCTCTGCATCCACCTGGCAAGCGCCGAGTATCGAGTACCACGCAAGAGAGGGCTAGGTTACCATTGACAGCAAGGGACTCTACATCCGGGATTATAGGCCCCTTATATATCAATATCCCTTATCAGGTTTGGCCCCACTTAAGGGACCTAGGTACCATAAAGTGGACACGATCGTAATAAGGGACCAAGCGTCCTTTGCAGCGGCTCGATACGGCGGCATGCTGAATAGGGGACCAAAGCACGGCACGAGGCTGGGGCTCGGTAGCAACATAACTCGCTTTTCTGGCAACCGATAATTGATGTTTCTCAAGTGGGAGACAGAGTGCGTTGGCCCCTTTCAACGGATCTGGAATCCCTATTTGAAGCGCTACGCCCACTAGAAGGGATAGTGGGAAAAAACGGTGCGCAGAAATTCCAGGTCCCTTATATACCGTTTCCCTTTATCGCGGGGTACTGACTGTATTCGACACAACTAATTGTTGGTTGTGCCCCGAGCCCCGACCCTCGATTTTTTATGGCCAAGCCCCGACTTGGTCGACGTGGGATCAAGATGCATCAGGTTGATTGGTGGGCCCTGTCAGCGGCTAATTACATACACAAGGTCAGTTTTGGAGGCTCAGGGCTCAGGTTCCCGGGCAGTTCTGGGTGGAATCAGGGTGCCAATCGGAAGCAGATGCAACCATTGTGCGTGTGAATGTGTTGACTATATGTCTACGACGTAGGCATTTAAGCGTATGGTATCCTGGGGACTCGCGAGTACTCAGTCATTTCAGCTTCTGGTACCCTGGGGACTCGCGAAGACTCAGTCATTTCAGCTTCTGGTACTCTAGGGACTCGCGAGGGTTCAGTCATTTCAGCTTCTGGTACCCTGGGGACTCAGTACTTCAAAAAGACTCGGACTCGCCAGTCAATGACTCGGACTCGGACTCTGGCGACCTTTGCAGGTACTTGTAGTTAGACATCCCGAAACAACCGTTGTGAACCAATGAATGGGTTTCGTTCGAAGAAGTGGTAAACCCTACAATTGCTGTTGTGCAGAGAGAAAGATGCAGCAGTGCCAGTCAAATGTATCTAGTTTTGGCCCGCCAAAGCCTCTTTAGACTTGACTAGTTGTACCCCGAACCATGCCAGGGCGGGAATAGTAACTGGGCCACGATCCACACCCTATAACGCAATCCACTGATCAGGTAAGTTGACACACGCAGTCAACCACGTACCAACCGACCCACCGACACCCACCCACCCACTCACGTACTCACCCACGCCCACTCACTCACACCCACCCACCCGTCAAAGCCTCTTTAGACTTGATATACTATTTTTAGTGTGGGTAGTTCCTTAATACTAAGGCTGTCCGTCAAGGGGCGAGTGCCGTCAACCATCGCGTTGGCTTTCGTACTATATTACTATACTCGTATTCGTACTACTTTACAGTCAGTAAAATAGTAATACCTGTAGTCTACGCTGCTGTAGTGCGTACTCAAGGGGGCGATATATATTATACGTACGAGTAGCGGTGGAAAGCGCAAGCGAGCTCAAGCCAAGGAATGCACATATCGACTACGAACGTACTCTATACGTAGCAGAAGCAATAAAGGAACATACGTACGAGTACTCGTACACCCGTACACGTATGACAGAGAGAGTGCTCGTGTGCTTGTGGGGGTTGTGGGGCACCTGTGGCCTGCAGTGTTATGATATGTCTACAGAGTACTGCTGTACGTATGTACAAGCATCATATATCGATGTAGCACAAGCGCCAGTTGTATCTATCGCAGTACTGCTGTTGTATTGGTATAGGCACAGTTGTATCATACCACGTACGTACAGGATACCGCGACATGCCGTCGTCTTTTAGTCTACGTACGAGTACGTATGTACGTATGTACCACTCTGTTACGAGTACACGAGTACTCACCAACACGACACCATAATACGAATCCGTGAGGCAACTCGCCGTAGGATCCGGAGAAGCGCCCTATTCGAGGTCAACTCATGAGGGCAGTGATTGAGCTGCGGACCGGCTGCTGGAGACTACATGGCACTAATGAGCACCCCCCCGCTACCAACTAGCTCCGACACGCTCAAGGGTTGGCAGCTAGTAGTGTTGGTGTACTACACTACGAGTTCTGCTCTAGAGCTGCTGCTACTGCTGTAGCCCCAAAAGCCCCTGTTCACCTCTTCCTGAAGCGAATTCTCTCGTTCTGCTTCGGCCTTCTCCTTCTGCCTCTGAAGCTCGAGGCGGACGGCAGCCTCAGTCATAGCCGCGATATCTGCAGGGGTACTCATTGTGGTACAATAATATTCTAGGGCTACAGGGGTGAGTAGACAACAGGCTCGTGGCACGTTCGCCTCGGGAGCTTGTACCTCCAATCGCAGCAGCTGAGCAAATCAAATTTGAATTTAAACAGGAGTTCCATGTATAGAGGCGTTTTTGTAACCGTCGCTATTTAGTGCCTTTTCTTGCTTCTTGCTGCCGAGTTGCCGAGGACCGAGGCTCTACGACAGACGAAGGGCGCCTGTAGCGTCGCATAAGGGCTGAGGAAACCAGAACACAGCAGTTAATGGCGAACATACGAGAATGACCTGTGCATGCTGATCACGGTGGAGGGTTTCTTACGATGAAAGGTATCGAGATCACGTTCGCCGAGGATGTGCTTGTCGGACGGACGGTCGGACGTCGCCTTTTTACGTCCTACGAGTGCGTAGTATAGACAATCTGCGGCACAATCCTTTCGTTCTTTCAACGTATCTACGAGAACGACGAGTACGTATTTATCGCCAGCAATGACTTACCATACGTCTCCCATTGACTGCTGTTGAACTGTTCAGCAGTATACGGTTGGTGATACCACATCTGGCGTAGTAATCCGGTGGCTATATGCTACCTGGTATGTATAGGTATACTTGGTACAGTACTGCTGTAGTAGTAGTACAGTATCACCAAGTCAAAAGGGTTGTTATACTCAGCGAGGCTTCGTACGAGTACGAGCCCAGCAGTACGCGCATATATACTGCTGTAGTAATCAGAACTCGCGATGGACCCGAAAACCATGTATTCCCCGATTGTGTACGAGCTGGTCTGAGCGTATAAGGATCAGGTTGTGTTTGCCGGCATTTTCCCAGCTCAGTTTTGCGAATTTCGAAGTGAAAATTCGTGTGGGGCTTCTCCAGTGTATAACAGAGACCTTTCTTTGTGCTCATTTAATTTTTTCAAGATGCGGTGGATATATTAATGCTTTCAGAAAAAAGCGGATCACGTTTTGGCCGAAAAGTAATGGAACAAAAAAAAAAAAATGAGCGCGAAGACGTCTCTCGGCGAGAACGTTGCGAATAACGTGCCAAAACTTTCAGACAAAAAAGCGAAAAATTGGTGTGGGAAATCAGGATTTTGTGTCACTCATCGTAATGTCTTGAATTTGTATGATATCACAAACACGCCATATCTCTTGACAGACAACGAACTAGGCGATGGCGAGGATATCGATCGTTTCGTCTTGCCTTAAGGAATGTACACACCAAGTATCAGCGTCATCCGCGTTGCAGAATTTTCGGACTTTCGTATAGACTTTAGTATCGAGATACCTACGCACATGACGGGATTTACTCGGCATGGATTTTCTCGACGACATGAACTCGGATTCCAAAAATTATAATGTCTGCAGATGCGCTCTACGCTCAGGAACAATGATGTCAATTTTGGAGTCCTAATATTTCCAAGCGGTCGGGAAAACGCCGATCGAACGAATATGTGCTACTTGGTCGGACCAGCTCGTACGTACACACCACATTTGATTACACACCATATTTTGTATCGTACTACTATTAATACTGTATGTTTCCCCGTAATACTATTAATAGTTACGTTGTTTGTTAGCATTTTACTTGCTTTACCCATTCGTTTGCGTTTATTTTGGTTTTTCTTCTGTTTCACAGCAGTCTGTGGCCACAGAATGTGTATCTCTCTAGGATTAGGAATCACGGCACTGGGTGCACTGATGATGTGGTTGGGTAGAAATAACGGGTTTAATAAGAAGACAACACACAGTACGTCGTAGTGAATATCCAATGTCCATTGAAGTGTTTACGTAACTGTATCATACTGTAGCTCGGGGGCACCCCCTGCCTCGGCAACCAGGGCTGCTTCGTGTAGCCGATGTGCAAGGGTGATGCTGTAAGGGTCACTTTCTTCCCCACAGACGTAACGCCTACTCCCAATTAATTTAACCTGTCCACGCCCACGTGGGCTCTTGCTATATTCGACGGCCTATTGTACCCCCACGCCCTCCGCATCCCCCAGCCAACAGGATCCGCCGTACACAGCCTTCAGGTGATCAACCTCGCGCGAAGGGGGTCTACGCGCAGCCCAGATTGCCACCAGAGCAATATGTCGGCGACTTCGACGAATTCCCAATGGGGCTGCCGAGAGTCCAGTGCGGTTTTAAAATATGCTGCTGCTGCGTCAATGCCGGGAAGTTCGAGACAGTAGGCAATAGAGAGGAGCCCGCCAATGGCCCGTGCCTACTGTGTTGTCGCGCGCCGCCCAATATGGCCGGAGGAGAGACGACAGATCCCAAGGAGATCCGCCCAGGGGCGCGCGTACTGCTTGGGCGGGAGGGCTGGCACGTTTGTATGATGATGGCCCTCTGTCCGATTGCCCTGCCTTGCCGGGCTTGGAACCAGCACAAATTGCTTACAGACGTGTACCCCGTGGAGTCGACGCTTACACAGGTGCGATATTTTTTGTGGAATTTTGCGGTATACCTGGTGTACTACAGTACTACAGCTGTACAACAATCCACACATCGAACAGATCAACGATCACCGCTTGATAATTATCTACTGTAGATATTTTATGGCAGAGATTTCCCATTCCTGATCTGTATGATCTCGTAGTTCATGTTGCCGAGGGGTGGGAGCCGTATAATCCTCAATGTCTAGAACGCGTTTCCTGGGTTTGGACCTGTACTACTGCGCAGTATACAGTATATACTGCAGATCCTGCTCAACATATAATAACGGCAGGATAGGATCCAAATGAATGTACTACAGTAGATCGTGGTCTGCCCGATATGTGCAACTTTCATGCAGTATCATACATTAACTGACAGTATCACAAACTATCACACAGTATGATACGTACAGTAGGATAGCAGTCCCACAACACAAAAATTACAGCAGTGTTGAGTTCGGGAGGCCTAGACCATGAAGATACGGCAGGATGGCGGTTCCGGTACAACCAGCCATGATTGTTTTGTCGCCGCATGCACGTAAGGTGTCAACCTCTGACTAAAACCGTGTGTCAAAGGCCCTCTGATTTAGGCGATGCATGTCATGTCTCAGTACCCGTGGAGATCAATCATCAGTGATGTGCCTCTTTCCCGTTGTGTCCTTTGATCAGTTGGCCCACCTGATTAAGGCCAAACATTGGTGAAACTGACTTGAAACCGTAAGGATATTTGTGGTGTGCAGCACATCAGTTCAAAACAAAACATGGATTGAATTGCGCTCTAAACAAATTGTCCATGGGCGCCACCCAGCTATAGCCGGTATAATTTTCACGTGGCATGTACAAGGTAAAGGTAGAACACGGGCGACCGACGTATGGCTTACCGGTAGCTTGCAAAAGCTGAGTATCAATCAGCTTTATATCAAACTCACAAGCTGGCGTACTTGTATTGTTTACGATATGAAAATAAAGTCAACGAGCTCAGCCTGTGCTTCCGGCACAAGACAGTCGTACTTGTGTACCATAGGTGGACGATGGGTGCTTCCAGGTAGTCATTACACCCGAGTGCATATCAGCAATGGAAATACAAGTACCATGCAAGTCGTGTTCTGCGCTCGAAGAAACTACGGGTACCGTCGTGCATACCGTGCATTGGAGCTGTATGAACACAATTGTGTGTCACCTTGACGCGTTCCATCCCTATTTTATTTGTCCCATGCACGCTTTTTCTCGGGGGGCTCCCAGAGCGGTGTGTGCGGGCGTATCAAGGCCGCTATCTGCTTCCCATGCATGCTTTCGAAACACGTGGCTTTCCTGGGGGAGAGGCAGTGGGCGGACGAGTTACGGTACCCTTGGCAAACACGTGAGAAGCATGCTGCGGTACTGCTGTAGAGGGGGTACTGTACCTTTCGTTTTGTCAGATTCCTAACATGAGCAACTCTCTACGACTCGTACAATGTGCCTCATCCAAAAACCAGATGTGACCAAACAGATTACGCTTGCCCCCGATGAACAACCCCATCGGCTTGGCATTTCGCACACACGGCGAATGCAAGTGTAATCCAACGGTCCTTATTAATAGTCCTTACACTTGCGTGTAGAGTGGTAACGCATGGTATAGAGGGGGTATTGTACATTGTTTTTGGCGGATTCCTAACATGAGCCGCTCGATACGACTCGAGCAACGTACCTCCTCCAAAACCCGAACAGGATCAATCGAATTATGCTTCACCCGACGAACAATTCCATCGGCTTGGCACATTCATACACACGACGAATTTTCACCCAGCGGTCCATAGTCCTTAGTCCTTACACTTCCGTCCAAAGTGGAAAACCTCTACGTAATGGGAACGAAAAAGTATTGGGTAGTTCCCCAGTAGGGTCCTAATAGGTTAAGAGCCCCGCCAGCCGGTCACAAAAGGTACGGCCCAAAAGCACCCCTCCCTTGGCACACTATGACATGATTACACCACCCCCCTACGGAACTGTAGTGCCACGGCCCGTGAGCACCACATGTACATGTGCATGGACACATGTTTACAACATCTGGCGGTTTTATCAATCCTGTAAACGATCCATCGAGCACTGAGAACTGAGCTCATACGTGGAGGTCGCGCCGGTATTTGTTCATCCAAGTATGTACCTGAACTCGAGACCTATCTTCTTCGCTTACCCACACACCTCTGTTCACATGTATGCTGGTAGGCGAGACTTGCTGGCTGCGTATTTGTTCCTACATTTGTACATACGTCCAATTGGTTTGGACGAGAAAGAAAGTCGCACCGTGTCACCTACCTGGCTCCCACTTGGCAGACGACCATAGTTGTTCATTCGTAATATCGTAGATCAATCTCGTAGATCTTACCGCCGCTGCCATTGCCGCTGCCATATATGATGTTTACCCGTACGTAGGAAGGTATGGTGGTGATGGCCCAAATGGTGGGGTCTGGCGGGTCTACAATTATGTTTCAACTATGGGTTGAAATGTTGTGAAAAGTAATAAGAATATCAGCCTGCGATGTATATAGTCATTAACACTATCTAAATCAAAACTTTTCAGCCGATCCCCTTCATGAAAAACACCGGCAGATCTCGAAAATCAATTGAAACACAAGTGTTCCCTGCCTTGTTTGTCTACTATTATGTGGGAACTCTGGCTTGAAATGTAGGTTGACCTGTCTGTCTGCTATGTTGTCTAGAAATGACTTGAATTATATATAATATGCCTGTTTTTCTGTCTGAATCCTGGCTCGAATAATGTTTTACCTCTCTGTCTTCTACTCTGCTGAACCCCGGCTTGAACTACTCTTTTTCCCGGTGTGTTTGTCTATTTTTTTGTCGACCAGGAGCGGTTTGGACAGTAGCCGGAAGGCCTCCTTCCGCCCTGTTTAAGGTCATCGCTCTCGGGGACCACGGCGTCGGGAAGACGGCTCTTTCTCGCGCCCTTTGTGGCAAGGGGTTCGACCCAGAGTACACTGCAGGCACCGCAGGTGACTCGGGGTGACTTTTCATTAACGGAAGTGCTTTTATAATTTCACCCGCGCTTTTGGAGACAAACAACTTGGAATTAGTGTGCGTGTTCTCTTTAGCTAGCGAGTAGTAAACGAGTTTACCCTTTGGGGGGCTGTGTGTCTTGATCACAGTATGTCTTGATCACAGTATAGCAGTAAAGCGACCAAAAACGACGATGCGATCATGCCTTCCGACAATGTATCGTACATGTGCCACTCCGACTTGAATCGAGTACTTTATAATACTGTAGTAGTAGTAGTCCCTCTTTTAGCAATTTGGATCAACAGATAATCCCATTTTCCCTCTTTGAAGGCTCCTTCCTACATGCCCCTTCTCCCCTTGCCACACCCTCGTTTACGCTACTCCTCGTCAATTGATAGTAAAACTGTGCAGCAGTACCAGTATAATCACCATGCTGCCCGCGTGTGGTCTAAATGGCACAGCTGCTTATGTTGCGCTTCGGGCAACCCCCCCACCCCGGCAGCTCGGGCCTCGTGCTCCGTATGGCCGATGCTGTGGTCGTTCTATAGTTTTGACTTTTCCCCTCTTTGAAGCTTCTACTTGAAAAACGTGATGCGAGCGAATTGCGCTATGACGGCGAACCGTCACTTCAATCAGGAGCGCGATGAGTAAGCACAAGGCCGTACCAAGTTGTAGGCCACCCCTCGTTTCTAGGCTGAACAGACATCGTGAATTTGCGTTGAATTATGTAGCACCATAGGCTGATCGAGCCGTACGTAGACCGCCCTCGTGATTCAAACAGGTGCAGTAGTTTAGACGTTTTCAAATGCTACCGGTCGCACGGTAACCTTTGCTGGCACCAACTTGTCCGAGGCAGGAGTTGTCGACGCCACCGCGATCATACTGAATCACGCTTTGTGCCCGAACACGCGAAAGCTCGTGCACTGATGGATGTTCTTGGTCGCTCAAATATTTGCTCTTTTGCATCTCTGAGTGTGAATGCAAAACCCCGTGTTTGTGCGTTTGCGATGGCGCTTCTTCCCTTGCCCCAACAGTGTCTATAGCTGCACGGAGCTACAGTCGAGACGGGTACCCGCCGGCGGTGCTAGAGGTGAGTGCAAATAAGAGTGCTCCCATCGACAATCCCAATGTTCCCATGTCGAACTTATTTTCACTTGTCATTGAAACCCAACCAAACCCACGATCGAAATCAGTGTTTGAGCTCTCAAGGCTCGAAGAAGGTCTAGCACGTGCTGAAGCGTAAGCTAAGCAGCAGTGCCATGCGTGCGTTGTTCATATATGCACGCGGGGGGATGCACTCATATCGTGCACGGCCGTAGCTGTATGACCATAGACCCTCGCATCCCTACGATGCCGGGACGGAGCACGTTGGGTTTTCGCCAACCAGGCAGACATTGCTTGCACCAAGCGCGAAGCGCCGTAAGGTATTGGGCGAGTCGCATGGAGGGTGAGCTGCATCCTGCTAAGAACCGCCTGTGAGGCGGACTTGCATACGGACGACAGCCTCCAATGAATTGATTTAATTTCTGGTGTGGCCATTTCCAGAGACAGCAAGGGGTAATACTATGTATCTGCCTCGTGGGTGCCTTACCATATACACACTAAGTGATACGATCACCCCCCTTGTGCGGAGTTGAGGTGGGGGTAAGCAGTGCTTTATTGAACGGCAATTACAGGTTAGTGCAATTGTAACTGAAATGTCAACTGTAACAGCAGCTGCACCTGCAACAGCGGCTGCAACGGCAAATTAATAACCCCCAACGCAGCCTTTATTTCGAGTAGTCGGTTGTTTGCCAAAGGTGTCCTCACTCAAGAAACAGCCATTGTTTTGCTTGATAACCAGACCCGGCCGCAATGGAGCAGAATGTGGTTGAATTGTACGAGACAGACTACCTGGCGCCTGTCCGGCCGACTTTCCAGGGCGAAATATAGCACTTCGGAGTATCCCAAGACACGACTGAAACCGATTACACCCTTTGGGACCCCTTTTAAAGGATGTAACAGATATACGGGATATAAGGTGTTATCAAGCTTTAACGAGCAGCGTGAGCGCCCAGAAATACAGGTAGCGTCAGGTTGCATCCGTACCGTACGACTCCTTGTGTTGCAACCATTGTAATTGGGACGCACAAGTCGTATTTTCCCCCAATCAACAAGTGACCGTTGCTGAAATCGTCACGTTTTATCGTCAACTTTCAACTTTCCACTCGAAGTCCCAAGAGGGTCAATGGCAAGCAGACGGGTGTACCTATTTGGATACCCCCCCCATAGGGACACTACTGTAGTGTCACTCTTGTGGTGCCACACAAAAAAAATGTTGAGGCGCTATGTTTTGGATCGGACCATGAGTATCCTGGTTCATAGTTTAACATCCTGTCAAGCGCTTCATCGGCTAGGATAATAACGCTGTTTGAAACGAGAGCATGTATCGCCCTCCACCTCTCTGTCTTGCGCCGGAACAGATCTGGGATATACCCGCATCGGTCAAGACGGCCATAGGACCAGAAATAGTGGCCGCAACAAGTTGTTCCCTTCTCCTGATAGACCTGGACGACTGGAACTCGTTTAGGACCGCCAAGCGATGGCACTCGTCGATTATGGAAGGTGAGAGGGTGAAGGACGCCTTGACAGGGTTGCGTGCTGAGGTGGTAGCTGCTTCGTTTTTGTTTCAATTCGTTCAAACGCGCCTTAAGCCTCAATATCGCCGCCTTATATTCACAGTACGCGACACCGTTGTCCTCACTGCGTTTTTGGGCCAGGGTCAGTACCTCACACACATCGTACAGATCATTATATATGTAGAAAATCTAGATCCTAACCTGCCGCTATGAAACGTTGTGCAGGATAGGTATAGCACAGATCCAACCAAGGAAACGTGTCCTAGATCATGCAGGTTATGTATAGCCCCCGCCCGGCAACATGAGCTAGATCTTACAAATCAAGAATGTGTCTGCTCTGAAATATTTAGATCTTGAATTGGGAAGAATGCACGTATCTGTCCAAGGTGTGAAGTTAATTGTTGGATGAGGCAGGGTCTCTGCCCTACGCTGATTTCAGTACAACACACGATTTTCTTATATTCCGTGCATACGACGAGCTAACATGCATCGACTCCCAATTTTTAAGCGTTGTCGGGTACGTCATATACATCGCGTGCTCTTTATCATAGAGGGCCAAATGGTGGTCAACGGTAACGAACTGCTGACGCCTCTTCACCAAAAAACGGTGTTTGGACGTTTAGGATAATTTTTTGAGACTCGGGTTTTTTTCTCCCTCCGAAGTCTTCGGGTAGTACTCTCTGTTGACAGTGCTGTGAAGAGGGCACGTCAGGGCGCTGTTTTCTTTCGTATACCTGGTACATATATAGTTCCAACTACTTGTTGTTGTGGTTGTTGCTGTTGTTTTTACACATACTTTATGAACTACACACACACACTTCGTGGGCAAGGTCCTTGGAATCCGAGTTTTGGCGGCCTTTCCACGAACAAAAGGGTCACCTCGTCTCGTCACGTCAACAAAATTACGGCGTGGTCACAAGGCAAGCCCAAACATTCTGGGACGAAACAAAAACACATACTGGTATGATGTACCCGGGGTTAACATATGCCAATTTGTTCGTAAATATAGGGAGGGTTTTGATATCCATCTCAACGTCGAAATTATCACTATATTTCCGAACACAGTGTTATATCCGCCCTTTGGGCGCCATCATCATGAACCGACCTGCGAACACGAGCTTTCCCAACATACGACCACACCACTGACTGTATCATCGAAATGCTAACGGTACGCTGCGCGTTGCTCTACCGATCGCATGTGTATGTTCTGGATTGATTTGCAGCATGGACTAGCGAGGAAAACACGCCCCGAAAACGTCGGAGGCGTCCCCCCACGTTCGTCATGGTGGGCACCAAAATCGACGTTTCCCCGGTTTCAAAATGCAGCTTCCTTAAGGTGCGTAACTCGTTTTTCAAGGGAAATTGTCTGCTACCCGTAACATTGTTGTTATTATCGATGTCCCTACGATATCCTGTGGCGATATTTAGTCCTTATCAACGAGACAGAGTGAACGGAGCCTGGAGTGAAAACACAAAGCGAACCAGGAAAACAAGCTAAGTAGCCCACGGGAAATTACCCCCCTGCAAGACAAAGTAAAAAACAACAGCCAAAAATCTATATTAATAGAAAAAAATCGTGCAATACATATGTTAAAAAAAAAAAAAAAAAAAAAGCTGTGCTCGGGTGAGATAATCCTTAACCTGAGCTTGGTCGAGGACACTTGTGCCCCAACGCCAGCACGTCTTGACATCAAGGATTGTTAAAATAACACGGGTTGAGATGGGTGTGTGACGCGTGCTACGATAGAGAGGGGACTTTTTGGCTGATTTTGCTTCCGAGTGACGGGACTCCTTACCTTAACCCAAAATCGTCGTAATTTGACTATTCTTGTGACATTTAGCAGAATATTTGAATTTTACACTTAGGCCGCAGGATTTTTTACCGGGTAGCGCTTTTTCTTCATTCAAAACATGTTTTTGGTGAGGTATAGAGATCCTCAAGTGACGATCTTCAGAAAAAAAACACGGTGCATCTCTACCGTAGCATGCGTCATGTTGTGGTGGTGCTTAGGCGTACAGTCTATGTCGCTATTGTCGTCACTCGCCATGAATGTTTGTTCCCCGCACACATGCTTGGGTGGTATCTCTCTGTCAACATTTACCGCCTGGTTGGAGTCGGAGGACGCTAAATTGTCGGATGTGCCGCGCTTCCAGCAAGAGGCACGAGCCACACGCGTAACGGTAGTAGTTTGTAAGCAGCCTTGCCGCTCAGCCCTTTCAGCGTTTTTTTAACGGCACTATTCCCAAGAGTCTATCGCTTGGGTGTTCTGTCTGCAGTAAATATCAACCCAAAAAAGAAAATCGGCCCCCTTTAAAACTCAAAAATTACTGACCCTTTTTCTTACTACACTACGTACCCATCAAGAATGACTCTCGAAATTTTTGCAAGAATTGGTGGGACGTTAGCTTCGACGATCCGGCCACGTGCCGGGGTAGCTGAGACATAGACAAGCCATTGGCGCCAAGCCCCACCTCCCTCAGTGCCGTGTGGGCCGAATGGCACGATTTCGCTGAAATGGTGTGTTTTGGTCCAAGTAATGTCTCGCCTGGTGTATGATACGATATATCGTGCCGAGCATCGACTACAGGAACATTTTATCCTGTGACTGACAGTGAATTTTAAGGGCCTTACTCCAATGCAAAGAGTTGGAGGACATGCGTGTAGCATGAGCTATTGCTTGCGGCACGTTCGCACTTTAGAAGTTCAGAGTAAAATGCCGTAGTTTCCAACTGTTGGCAGTATTGGTGTTGTTTTTTTTGCCATCGGAGAAGGTACAGCATGAGCTTCAAAGTTGGTCACTCATAGACGCTCCCCGCCCGACAAAGAAAACCGCAAGGAGAAACAGTAACAACGAAAGACGAAGACATGTATGCGCAACGTCTAACCCCCTTCAGTGCCTACTTCCGGCTTATAGTAATTCGTTCTATAAACTTATGGTTGTAGCGATCGTTCTATCGTGCGTACTACTGTATATACCGAAACGGTTACAGGGGTCCGCTTTATAGTCTTCTACGACCAGTGCCTCCCATTTTTGCACAAGCTGCTTATAACTTGATTTTAGATACTGTACACACCGGTTATGGTGTGTATCTAACACAAGCACCATCCGGGTTCCGTCTGGGTGTTGGGCCCGGACCTCAGATATAGTATACAAGGGTTGCAACCCCTTTACGACTGGTTAGCACTGCTTCATGCAGGCGGGATGATAGCGCATCTTCTTGCCGAGAACTGTGTGCCATCACTTTCAGGCGTGTAGGGCACCCTAGAGTTGAAAGGACACCCCGATTGCTTCTTTCTGCCCCTACAGAACGCGGCAACAGTTATTTATCTCTTGATATGGTTAAGGCTCACGGCTTAAGGTGATATCAACGTCGAGCATAGGCCCGTAAAGGCTATAATGTACCTGGTAAGGTTTAGAGTGGCGTTCCTCGCCGGGCGTAATAGAGTGGCGTTCCTCGCCGGGCGTAAAATGCTTAGCTGTTCATTTTAAAAGTTGAAAATAAAATCTCAGGCTGAAATGTTCAACTCCCAAATTATTTACACTTGTATGTCGCGTGCTGCATCCGGTATAATGTCTGTCTTTGCACGCGCCGTGTTCGTTTCAGGGAGTGAAAGAGTGGTGCGATGGGAAGGGGTGTCCCCTACTGTTCTGCACCAGCTTCACCGGCGAGGGTATCGTGGGGCTACTGAGACAGATCGTCATTTCTTGCTTCAACAAACACCCCCCCCCTCCCGTCTTGACAATGCCGTACCGCGACTTCCACTAGTAGTAATTATATTGTCGTCATCCCGCCGAGGGTGCCCCGGTTCAAGTTCCAGCTTAGGGGTCGCCAGAACGCAAGAAGGAACCGGGGCGGGGTGTGTGTGTCAGTGTAGCAGACCCATACTAATGGCGTGGAGATGGGGCCTGGATGCGGCTTGGGATTTAAGAGCAAATAGTAAAAGGTACATGAGCGTGTAAGCACGAGACTTTGGGCATCGGCATATTTATACATGTATACCTGGTAGATTACTTTTCGGGGGTTATGCCTTGGTGTTGTTCTTCTTCTTTCTGGGGGTGGGTGTATTTATGAGTGATCACAGTTGAAGGTCATGCTGCGGATTGTACAAATGACAAACATGACAATATTGTTGGTATTGAAGTGAGGTGGCTAATTTTAACGTTGGAACAAGCTACTATTAGGCAACATAGATGGCGAAAACCTGCCCCCCGACTGACACGTTCACAAAGCTACACGATACAACGCCAAAAACTCAAGTTATCCAGACTTGAGCAGTTCAAGACAGTGACCAATGTTTCCACGTTATTATAAGCGGAGGACGCCCGAAGGAGGCGGTATTGAAGTATGCTTATGGTGGCACCGCCGTGTCACAGCTCTTGGCAACGCGACCTGTCTTGTGTTTATTCTTGGTGTTGTTGACAACTAATGACAGCTTGAGATTGCCAATGCCGAAGCCGTGGTGTCAGCCAACGAGGCGGGGCTTTATGCGCCACGAAGCATCGGACTCCACAGAAAAGTAGAGACGTTTCTGCGACGTACCATGTATCCAATTTGGAGTACTGACTGTACGCAACATATGTTAACAATTTCGGAGTTTAAGATTTCAGCCTGATATTTTGTTTTGTTCAAGAATTTACAGCTATTAGTAAGCATTTGTGCTCAGCGCGGAACGCTACGTCAAATCCCAGAGTACTTACTAGCCTATAAGAGCCTATCTATGCTCAACATTGTCATCACCACAAGCCGCGAGCCTTACGAGCCAAAATAGGAGATTATTATCTGCTGTAGCGTACTGTACACATCGGCCTGACGTTCTTCTGGAAGGTAGCACGTGGCGAACGTTCCCGGGTTATTATTGCCGATGTAGTGCCATTGTACGTAGCTGGAGCTTCGGCGCAGCCCAGCGACGGTGCGCATACCTATGCTACCATGTATCACACCACACAACAATCGTGTATGTCCAGTTCCTGAGAGTTTACTCTTAGGTAATCCACCGCGGCTTTAAAAATCCGCTAAAAAAAAGTGAAATCTTAAATCAAGTCATTTCGTGAAATCGATTATCAGGTCATTTCGTGAAATCGGTTATCAAGTGATATTTTGAGTGCACTTTTTTGCGTGCACTTTTTTTAGTGCGATTTGGATTTTTCCTAGAAAATTCGAGTGCGATGGGCGGTATCACCCCGCACACAAGAAGGCCGCCACAGCACACACACCCGCGGCATCACTCACGCGACAGGCATGCGACGATTGACCTTCGATCTCGACATAGACTCAGCCCACGACTAACCGACTTCGTACCGGTCAAGGCCGGCAAATATACATAGCGGCCTCGAAGGTATCATTGCGATAGCGGCCTCAAAGGTATCATTGCGATACCGGCCTCGAAGGTATCATTGCGATCCGTGGTCCCAACACGTATCGTCGATCGATGTGTGAGGACTACAGTGTGTTGTGACTCGCACACGATACCACCCACGAGAGATACCAGGTACCAGGACTCGTACTGCCAGATATATGTGCAGGCCAGCAAATACACATAGTGTATCATTGCGATCCGTGGTCCCAACACGTATCATCGTCGATCGATGTGTGAGGACTACAGTTAGTTGTGGCTCGCACACGATACCACCCACGAGAGATACCAGGTACCAGGACTCGTACTGCCAGATATATGTGTGCAGGTATATACGAGTACGAGTATATACCAGGTATCGAGGTATCAGTCGTCACACACACACGTGTGCGGGTCGGTGCTCTAGGAAGTACAGAGGGGATATGACAGGTCGTATTATACCTGGCGATGGAATACGGATGGTATATCACAATACCACCTACGAGAGATACCAGGTACCAGGACTCGTACTGCCAGATATATGTGCAGGCCAGCAAATACACATAGGGGCCTCGAAGGTATCATTGCGATCCGTGGTCCCAACACGTATCGTCGACCGATGTGTGAGGACTACAGTTAGTTGTGACTCACACACGATACCACCCACGAGAGATACCAGGTACCAGGACTCGTACTGCCAGATATATGTGCAAGTATATATGTACGAGTGCGAGTATATACCAGGTATCGAGGTATCAGTCATCACACACAGACGTGTGCGGGTCGGTGTTCTAGGAAGTACAGAGGGGCTATGGCAGGTCGTATCATATACCTGGCGATGGAATACGGATGGTATATCATACCGTTGAGCCCTATCATAGAGCTGATACACGAGTCCCCAGTCGTCGTAGAAACTGCTGCTGTGTTTTTTTCTGGTACTACAGTAGAATGCGTCGTATGTACGACGGGTACCGTAGTTACGTTTCGACGAATCAATTGATAACACGTTTACAGTCCAACAATGTAGAGGTTGTCACGCTTTGTCTATAAATTTCAAATTGGTCCACACGATACTTACGAGTAATAGCATCGACAGGATACACCATCAGCTATCACTCAACGCATCATACGCCGAAACACAACAACACCCTGTACAAAATATAACATCCACAAGATATACGTCGCCTGTCCAGCACTTGCCGTGGTCATCAGTCAACGCATCATACGCCGAAACACAACACCCTGTGCACGATATAGCATCCACAAGATATACGTCGCCTGTCCAGCACTTGCCGTGGTCATGATGATTTATTCCTGTCGTTTTCCATGATTGCTTCGCTCCTATATACGCCCCTCAACCAACTATCTTCATTCCGACAAGTCTGGGATCGTGGTTACCTCGTGTTGCTTCTCGTGACGGTTGCTGATTGTACGAGTATGATCTGTTGTTGTATGCATATTTGGTATGAATAGGTATGATCCGCCTTTTTTCGCTGCATCGGCGGACACGGCTACGTACGAGTACTTGACGTATATATGTGTTGTCTAGTACGTGCGACCCGGTATGTTCGACACGATTGGACGGCCTGGCGAGCGCGCACACTGGGTGCAGCAGTGCAACACAACAACCACTTCTTCTGTCTTTCGGTAAACAAACAACAACTCTTAGGAAGCAGCCAGGGGTCCCCCTCCCCCCCCCCTGGCCATATTATTCCACAAGAGTAACTTGTGGTCTCTGGAACCGATTAAAAAAAGCTGTCTGTGTGTTTGTCTGTCTGTACCGTGGGAGTCAGTCTAGGGTAACCCACGGAAAAAAAATCTTTCAAAACTGCTACACCCGTAACGCACGCAACAGGTCGGTAGCCCTCGAGGAGGCGATCGTCATGGTCCTAATCATACCTATTGGGGTGCCCTGTGTGTGGAGTAGTCAGGGTTGGCTGCCAGCATCCGCGAGCCGAGCAGCAGCAGTCGCGGAGTGGCGGGTCTAGCAGCAGCCCGAGGCCGGTGTCTAATTTCAAGTGGAATCGGATTAATGAAATTCATGTTTGGGCAGCGTCACGCATTCATCTGTGCTGGGAGTGATCAGGTGGCCAAGGCTTTCCCCTCAGTCCCAGTCTCGCTTTCTCGCTCCCTCCCTCCCTCCCTCCCTTCTTCCCACCCTCCCTCGCTCGCCCTCTCCCTCTCCCGCCTTCCGTCCCTCCTTCCCTCCATCCCTCCCTCCGCCCCATCCCTACCACGCTTCCCTCCTCTCTGCCCCTCAGCTCCCTCCTTTCTCCCCCTCAGCCCCCTCTCCTATTCACCGTCCTCGAAACAAAGATGTTACGGCACAGCACCTTGAACCATTTGACAGACAGCACCTACCTGGATTGACACCATTCTACTAGGTTTTAGTGTTCAACACTCGGCCCTATACCCTTGACAGCGTAAGTTTGCCTTGCTTGACCTGACATCATTGTGGAACCCTTATTTTACACCTACCGACCACGGCAGACCACGAGGAAAACCGGATTTTCCAAAAATATGCACTTGGGCACATTACGAATAATTTCCAGCAAACAAACAGCAAAAACATCCCGTGCACCCAGCTGGGTGGAAATTTATTGCACACCCAGTTTATTTATATAGGTTTTACTGTGTACTCGTAGAGCACCAAGAACCCTGATCCACGACCGATACGTGGGAGGACGGTTCGCGCTTCGTGCTCTCGATTTACGGTTCGCGCTTCGCGCTCACGGCCTCCGGCGGCTCCTGCGGAGGGCTGATTACATTTCTGCACCTTGTGGGTGGGAGCAGGGTGCCAAATGGGATCAGATCCGGGTGGGATCAGGTCCGGGTGGGAGCAGGGTAACACCCTGCTCCCACCCGAACCTGATCCCACCCGGATCTGATCCCGTTTGGCACCCTGCTCCCACCCACAAGGTGCAGAAATATAATCAGCCCTCCGCAGGAGCCGCCGGAGGCCGTGAGCGCGAAGCGCGAACCGTGAATCGAGAGCGCGAAGCGCGAACCGTCGAACCGTCATCCCAAGTGTCGGTCGTGGGATCAGGGTTCTTGGTGCACTACAAGTACACAGTAAAACCTATATAAAATAAACTGGGTGTGCAATACATCTCCACCCGGCTGGGTGCACGGAATTTTTTCGTATACTGTATTACGCTTGGGTGGTGGTGGTGATGATGAATATATCGTTTGAGATCTTCACGACTATGCCGGTTTCGGTATGCCCCGCAGGAGGCCGGCTCTACCGGGCGCCACCCGACCCCGATCGGCTCCGCACCCGTGCCCCTGCCGCCCGCAGCGGTGGCAACGGCCGTAGCGGCTCCGGCGGCCTAATCTAGTAATAAAAGGTTACGAGTACACACACTTGTGGAATATAAGCACGCCAGCCCGTTCCTTGGCCGTGCAATACTAATAGGATATCTACGTTTGAAAACGGGCAAAGAAAGGCGGGCTGAGATTTACGCGAAAATAACAAATTCAGTCCTTATACGAGTACTACTGAACTTAGTGCAGAACCCACCCATTGTCAAATGAGAAATCCAGCCTGAACCATACTGAATTCCTGTTTCTTATTAACACAGTATGAACTGTAAGTGTCCTGCACTCACTGCTGTAGTATCATATCGTCATGGTGCGACTTGTACTGTAGGGGTGGCAGCAGTATGGATCGCCCGCGTGTACCGTACTACAGTACTGGTACTACAGAGTACTACAGCACAATGCCTGGTAAGAAGCTGGCAGAGTATGTACGGGCCCGTCTATTTGTTTGTCAAGCCGTCGTTGGTGACTGGTGGGACCGTTTTACGTCTTTCGTGTAGTCGTTGACATGATGATGGAAGGTGGAGTGTAGAACGCACGATTGAGATATAACTCCGTGTGTCCTGCTGTAGGGAGTAGTGGTAAAACGGTTTGGATATATTTGATTCTTGATTCCGGTGGATGGATCCACCAGCGGGATATCTTCTTGGTATCTTTCTTTGCTTCCTGCTCCCTCTTCCTGCTCTGCCAGTCGTATTCATCTGCACTTTTGCCGCATTCTCCTGTGTACCGCCTCAATGCGAGGTCACCACGCACCACGCACGGACAGGGAGACTGCCCTGCTGCTTTTCGCTCTGGCACCTCCTGTACGGACGGCAGAGTACTCACTTGCGACAGAACAGTATCACCTACGTACTGTACGCTGTACGAGTACGGTATTTACAAGTACAGTCTGTAGTACTTACTGCAGCATCTATCTCCTCTCCGCCCCAAGGACAAATCAAGACGACTTGTCGGTGGGTCTACGTGCTATGGGTATGAAGACATGGAGATACAGTAGATACAAGTCAAGGGTGCGTTCCCCACGTGTGATTATGTTTGCACGCTACAGCAGTAGTGCCAGGTATTGCTGTAACACCAGGTACATTCGTACGAGTGTTTCAAGCGAGTGGCACAAACGGCATGTGGATGCGAAGGATAGACTCGTGCTACAGTAAATTTGAGTAGAAGCAGTCTACAAGAAGCTTCTGGGGCCGCTTCTTCCCCGGTGTGCCGGTGCGGTTACGAAGAGCCACCTTGTCGTCGACCACGTCGCGACATTAGGGCCACCATGCGCAACCTCCGACCCTCGGGCTCCTCGGACAAGTTCCTCAACGGCACGGCACGACATCCACACGGTAAGAGAGAGAGCGTTCGTTGGATCCATCCTACCGCAGCCTGTACGTTCTGATACATACCTGATACATAAGCAAAACAAAAACAGGCTTTATTTATTTTAACCGAAGAAACTGTGAGTGCCATTCTACAGTACAAACGGTACAGTAAAACCGGTAAAACTCGCATGACAACCAAAAGTGACCTGTGCTTAGGCAGGGGTCATGAATTTGCCCCAGGGGGCGGGTGCGATACAGTACAGGACACCTAATAAGAAACAGGAAACTTGGTCCAGGCTGGATTTCTTATTTGAGAGAGGGTGCTTTCTATACTACTGTAACTTCAAGATAACGACTCCCGAATTTCTTATTTTCTTCAAAATCTCAGCCTGGCTTTCTTATCAGTCTGTTTCTTATTAGGTGGAAGGTGGACAATGAGACAGTGTTCTAAAGCCCCTTTTCGGGCGCCACAAAACACGCAACGTTCACACAACGTACCGGTAGGCGAATCCAACCGAGAGTCCGCGTCTTACAGTAGTAGGCACTTTTCGGGACACAATCAAGACCGCAGAGTCCACCGAACGCAGTAGGCAAATCCGCACATTAAGTTATTTGTAACGTTCCGAAAGGTGAGTACTACATACAGTGGAACGCCTGTGTTTTTTTGCTGACCTTCTCTTAGGATGTGGAAAGGGTAGCGTCCGTCCACCCGTGCGACAACAAAAACGAGTGTTCCTATACCGTCAAGTGGCGCAAAAAAGACGGTATATATTCTTCTGATGTGACGACAACGGCAACAGCAGTGCACCCTCCTGCGCCACGGCCCCGCTAGCCCCAATAACGTGCCCCCCCCCCCGAAAAAAAACATATATATATACAATGGTGTGCGTGCTCTGCACAGGCTGTGGGCGTCTTGCCAGCGCATCATGCTTGAATGGGAGATGATAAAAGCGCCCCCGGGGGTCTGTTAGTTAACGACGCCCCCTTGAGCGCTTTAGCTTATTGTGCCCCCGGAATGGCGGCACGTTGTGCTAAAGAGCCCTAGGAAATACAAAACATGATACCGCACGCGGTGACAGCGACCACAGGATACGAGACCGGCGTGAGGGTTGTTTACGGCATCTACGTGCGTGGTGTGTGCAGTGCTTCCGCCGATCGTCGCTTCTGACCCGGTGTATAAACGTGTCCGTATTCTCAGTACTCACGATATCTCAAGGCTTTGTTTGGGGACGCATTAAGCTAAAAGTGCCTCCGGAAATACACCGTGCGGAGCACATCACCACTAGCGTTCACGAAGGCCGTAGGTTTGTAGACCTGCCTGGGGGTTGTCAACATCATCTGCAGCTGTGATATGTGCAGGAGTTCCGCCGGTCGTTGATTCCCACCCGAGATGAGTTTGTGACTCAATAACCGTTTTCTATCCAGGCTTTGTTTGGAGGCGCAACAAGCTAAAAGTGCTCCCGAAAACATAAAACATGAATCACGCCATCACGAGCGATCACGACGACCGTAGGATACTAGACCTGTCTGCGGGTTGCCTACGGCATCTGCTGGTGTAGTATGTGCATCGGTTCGGAGGTACGTTTAGCCAATTGCGCCCCCAGACAACGCCTGGGGAGACCATTACGAATGAGAACATGAACTCATCTGTGACCGGACCAGAAACGACGACCGGCGGAAACACTCAACACACGACAGCAGCAGATGCCATTGACACCCCCCAGACAAGGCTACTACATGGTCGTGGTCGCTATTGGCGTGGTTCACGTTGTCCATTTCTGGAGGCGCTTTTAGCGTGATGTGTCCCCAAACAATGCCTGGAGAAATAATGTTTATTGTGAACACGAACACGACCGTGTATCGGGGGCGAAAAGCGATGATCGGCGGAACAACTGCGCACACCACGGCAGTAGATGCCGTAGACAACCCTCACGCAGGACTGGTATTCTGCGGCCGCTGTCATTGCGCGGTGTCATGTTTTATATTTATGGGGGCACTTTAGATGCATGTTCCCCCAATACACGGATACACACTATATAATTGTTTCGTGGCAGTGATCGCGGCAGTTGTATTCCACGGCCGCGAGGTTACCATTTGCCGTAGGGCGTGCCACGGTTGTCCCCACGGCAAGGTCCGCGGTAATGTCCACGGCAAACCCAACGGCGGGCCCCACGACAAGACCGCGGCAAGACCCGAGGCAAGTACCGCGGCAAGACCCGCCGGAAGAACCGCGACAACATCCGCCACAAGTCCACGCCGCAGAACGATTCGCGGCAGGCATCACGGCAAGACCCGCGGTAACTACCACGGCAAGACCCACAGCAATTGCGTCGGAAAGACCCGGGGCAAGTACCGCGGCAACACCAGCGGCAGATCCCGTAGCAGCATCCGTGGCACGTACGGCGGAAAAGTCCGCGGCAAGCTTCGCAGCAAGACCGCAAACAAACCTGCGGAAAGACCCACGGCATTTACCACGGCAGGCACCGAGGCTAGAAACGTGGAAACACCCGTGGAGAGACCCGCAGAAAAATTCACGGCAAGTCCCGCGGCAAGTCCCACGCCAAGACCCCACCTGGCACCCTGCTCCCCTTTGATACGTTGACCCCGTAGTGGGCCCATCCTATTTGCCACACTGCCCCACGCACAAGGTGCAGACATAAAATCAGCCCTCCGTCGGAGCCGGCGGAGGCCCACTTGGCATCCAGTACCCATTGGCTTTGCCGTGGGTCTTTCTGCGGGTGTTTCTCCTGGCGTTTCCGCGGGTTATGCGGCGGTGCCTGCCACGAGTCTTTCCACGGGACCTGCCACGCTGCCTACCACGGGCCTTTTCGCGGATCATGCCGCGGATTGTTCCGCGGAACTTTCCGCGGTTGTTTCCGCGGTGCTTACCGTGGCATTCCGTGATTGATCGCGGGCATTACCGTGACATGCCGCAGATCTTTTGCCGTGGAACTTGCCGTGGATCTTGCCGTGGGTCTTGCCGCAGCAGTCATTCCGCTGTGTGTCACAGCACTGCCCGTGGCATTCCACGGTATGTCACGGCAGTGCCAGCGAAATGCCATGAAAAATACGAATCATGTGCATGCCTTACTTTCATTGTCTATCTACTTGTGTATGGGGCAGGTCGGGGAACGCGCGGAAGTCGCGGCTTAAAGTGATACTGAAGTACAAACGTTGAGCACAGGCTCTTAAAGGCTATTCTATAGGGTTTAGAGTGGCGTTCCTCGCTGAGCGCAAATGCTTACAATCAGTAGTCCAATCTGGTTCAGTTGTAAATTGTTAAATTGCGAACACTCGCAGTCTAAACTTCTTAACTACCATGTGGTTTTCGTCAACATCAACCGTCAGTGCCCGAATAACCGCTGCGAATTCTGAGCACAGACGGGCAGAGAACTGTACCCCCTCGATTGACTGAAAAAGGCAGGGATACACCCCCGTTTGACTCTTTACTACAGTATTTACCGCTCAACAAGGTCAGACTACAGTACAGGACATCTAATAAGAACCAGGAAATCTAGTCCAGGTTGGATTTCTTATAAGGAGAGGGTGATTTCTACACTAATTTCAAGATCAAGACTCCCTATTTTCCTGTTTTAATATAAATCTCAGCCTGGCTCTCTTGTTACCCTGTCTCATATTAGGTGTCCTGTACTGTACAATACAAACCGTACACAGATATATGTATATACAAGGTTCCCCTCCGGGACGTGCCTAGGGGAGTGGCGCAAGGACAAATCGAGAATCTACTATTAATACAACATGCGATATTGTATCATACGCATATCATATTGTATACTGGTATTACATAAATACGACGTTATGAAATATCTGCGTATTACTGCTCTGCTGTACAAATATTATTTTAAAAACTGCACCTGCATTTTTGGGGATAAAACATACTCGGAAATATTATGGAACCATTACTACTATTGACTCGATCGTTCTCAGAGATTTTTGTTAATGACCTCGCCAAACATTTTATCATATTTGTCAATAGTTTATTGTTGTGGCGCTCAAGGTATGGAAGGTCTATGACACACAGCACACACCGCACTAAGTACATCCTTACTTCAATAGCACTCCACGATACTGAGTTAGATAGATAGGCGTATACGTACACCTACTATTATACCTGCTACTATAGTACGGCATTGTTCCCGATCAGCGACTCAGTAGGCTACTGGTTACTGCTGCTGTCGCATAGTACCTACATCAACATAATCATGTAACATTGATTGGTGTCAACAGCGGGGTGTACGTACGAGTTCATCTTAGGACTCGAACTCACGCAGTATTATTTGCAGTCTGTCATTCGTCACCTCGCCTATAATGTCCTTATTTTTAGTTGGTAGCCTGCTTTACCGCTACTATACCTGGTACAGCAACAATAATTCACCCGCGAAAAAATAGGAGCTAACAAACCGAGTTTTTTTGTTTGTACAAAAACTGCTGCTGCTTGCTGCTGTAGTACCTAGGGTGGACGAGGCAAGGCAGAGGGGGGTCAAAGAGGCTAAAGGCGACCCGTCCGCCCAGGGAGATAGTCGAGGAAAAGCGGTGGCGAGCGAGAGTCCGAGAGAGAGAGAAGATACTCCGGAGTTCGAGATCGAGACGTACGCAGTAGACACGAAACAAATCTCCAGGAGCCAGAAAATAGACTATTCTGTCTCGAAAAATGAACCCAATTCTCGCCATCTCCGCAAGATCCGCCGAGTTCGGGTCCGACGCGCTCGGCGGCGGCGCGACCCGAGAGTGCGCGCGCGGGGAATAGGGGGCGGAGGCTGAGGACGCGACCCCCGAGAAGAGCGNAAAAAAGTGAAATCGATTATCAAGTCATTTCGTGAAATCGATGATCAAGTCATTTCGTGAAATCGACTGTCAAGTGATATTTTCAGTGCGATATTTTGCGTGCACTTTTTTTAGTGCGATTTGGAAATTTCTTAGAAAATTCCAGTGCGATGGGCGATATCACCCCGCACACAAGAAGACCACCACACTGTGACAGCACACACACCCGCGGCATCACTCACGCGACAGGCATGCGACGATTGACCTTCGATCTCGACATAGACTCAGCCCATCAGAACATACCATGGAGTGATTATGTGAACTCAGTAGTCAAGGGGCAGAGGCAAAAATATACACAATAGCGTGCCATCGAAGGTATCATTATAGACGGAATAGGATCGGTGGCCTGCAAAGGTATTCATTTATGGCAAGCGATAACAGGAATCTTTAAAAGTTCAGAGAAGAGTTAGATGCATTGAGTGGCGATCGCGTGGTGTATTCATTACCAAAACGATAAATCGATAATGATTACAAAATGAGTTATCAATAGGAGACTACCCAATGGGATAGACAAAAAAACCTCAGCGATTCGAATGTGTGAAGGACTACAAAAGTGTGTTTTGTGACTCCGCAACGAATACCACCACGAGAAAGATACCAAAAGGTAACCAGGATCGTTCTGGCCAGAATATATGTGCAGGCCAACGCCAATACACATAGTGTAGCATTGCGACCGCTGGTCCAACCTATCATCGTCGATCGATGTGTGAGGACTAAGTTAAGTGGTGGCTAAAGGTATGAAGTCGGCACACAAATCGATTTGATCCGAACGAACGGGTTGAGATTAGAGGAATACCATAACGAAGTAAGAGTTCACCTACATTCATAACGAAATGGTTGAACAAGAAGCAGGCATGAGCAAATACAAGCGATACAGGGGAGCTCTCAGTATGCCCTAGATATATATGTGTGCGGTAATTAACATAGCTAACGAGTACGGAGCATAGGTTAATTACGCCGAGAGGTACGGTGTGGACTATTGAATTATATCCACATCACGTTCAACAACCCCACTACGTCGTAGATGCGGAGGTTCGCTTGCCTGCCTAGGAAAGTACGAGGGGGATAATGACAGGTCGTATTATGCGAGAACAAACCCTTGGTCGATCGGTATACTTTCCGGAGATGGTAATAACGTTGCCGACGAATTAATCATATACTCTTGCTACGAAGAGATAAAAGCCGGTACGTAAACGCCGCCGATAGTGCAATCTGTGTTGGAAATGCCCAAGATATCATGTGCAGGCACAGCCAAATACACCACCTCAGGATGTGGTACCTCCAGAACAAGTGGTAATCATGTGCGAATCCGGTGGATACGCAACACTATACATGGAGTCGACCGCGATCAGGGTGTGATGAGATAGGTACTCTACGTATTTGGGTCTCACTTTTTGCTTGTCACGCCTCGCACGACACGTGATACCGCGGAGTACACGGAGGATAAACCAGGTAACGCAACGAAGGAACTAGGACTTCGTATTTGAGATATATGTGCAGGTATATACGAGTACGAGTGTATACCAGGTATCGAGGTATTAGTCATCACACACACGTGTGCGGGTCGGTGCTCTAGGAAGTACAGAGGCGCTATGGCAGGTCGTATCATATACCTGGCGATGGAATACGGATGGTATATCACACCGTTGAGCCCTATCATAGAGCTGATGCACAAGTCCCCAGTCGTCGTAGAAACTGCTGCTGTGTTTTTTCTGGTACTACAGTAGAACTCGTCGTATGTACGACGGGTACCGTAGTTACGTTTCGACGAATCAATTGATAACACGTTACGGTCCAACAATGTAGAGGTTGTCCCGCTTTATCCATAAATTTCAAATTGGTCCACACGATACTTACGTACGAGTAATAATAGCATCGACAGGATACACCATCAGCTATCAGTCAACGCATCATACGCTGAAACACAACACCCTGTACACGATATAGCATCCACAAGATTTGTGTCGCCTGTCCAGCACTTGCCGTGGTCATCAGTCAGCGCATTATACGCCGAAACACAACAACACCCTGTACACGATATAGCATCCACAAGATATACGTCGCCTGTGTCCAGCACTTGGCGTGGTCATGATGATTTATTCTTGTCTTTTTCCATGATTGCTTCGCTCCTATATACGCCCCTCAACCAACTATCTTCATTCCGACAAGTCTGGGATGATCGTGGTTACCTCGTCGTGTTGCTTCTCGTGACGGTTGCTGATTGTACGAATGAGTATGATCTGTTGTTATATGCATATCTGGTATGAATAGGTATTATCCGCCTTTTTTCGCTGCATCGGCGGACACGGCTACATATTGATACTTGACGTATGTATGTGTTGTCTGGTATGTGCGACCCGGTATGTTCGACACGATTAGACGGCCTGGCGAGCGCGCACACTGGGTGCAGCAGTGCAACACAACAACCACTTCTTCTGTCTTTCGATTGAAAAACAAATCTTAGGAAGCAGCGAGGGGTCCCTCCCCCCCCCTCTGCCCGATAGGATTATCCACAAGAGTAACTTGTGGTCTCTGGAATCGATTAAAAAAAGCTTTCTGTCTGTTTGTCTGTCTGTCCCGTGGGAGTCAGTCTAGGGTAACCCGCGGACAAATTTATTTCAAAACTGCTACACCCGTAACGCACGTAACAGGTCGGTAGCCCTCGAGGAGGCGATCGTCATGGTCCAAACCATACCTAATAGGGTGCCCTGTGTGTGGAGTAGTCACGGTTGGCTGCCAGCACCCGCGAGCCGAGCAGCAGCAGTCGCGGAGTGGTGGGTCTAGCAGCAGCCCGAGGCCGGTGTCTAATTTCAAGTGGAATCGGATTAATGAAATTCATGTTTGGGCAGCGTCACGCATTCATCTGTGCTGGGAGTGATCAGGTGGCCAAGGCTTTCCCCTCAGTCCCAGTCTCGCTTTCTCGCTCCCTCCCTCCCTCCCTCCCTTCTTCCCACCCTCCCTCGCTCGCCCTCTCCCTCTCCCGCCTTCCGTCCCTCCCTCTCTCCATCCCTCCCTCCGCCTCATCCCTACCACGCTTCCCTCCTCTCTGCCCCTCAGCTCCCTCCTTTCTCCCCCTCAGCCCCCTCTCCTATTCACCGTCCTCGAAACAAAGATGTTACGGCACAGCACCTTGAACCATTTGACAGACAGCACCTACCTGGATTGACACCATTCTACTAGGTTTTAGTGTTCAACACTCGGCCCTATACCCTTGACAGCGTAAGTTTGCCTTGCTTGACCTGACATCATTGTGGAACCCTTATTTTACACCTACCGACCACGGCAGACCACGAGGAAAACCGGATTTTCCAAAAATATGCACTTGGGCACATTACGAATAATTTCCAGCAAACAAACAGCAAAAACATCCCGTGCACCCAGCTGGGTGGAAATTTATTGCACACCCAGTTTATTTATATAGGTTTTACTGTGTACTCGTAGAGCACCAAGAACCCTGATCCACGACCGATACGTGGGAGGACGGTTCGCGCTTCGTGCTCTCGATTTACGGTTCGCGCTTCGCGCTCACGGCCTCCGGCGGCTCCTGCGGAGGGCTGATTACATTTCTGCACCTTGTGGGTGGGAGCAGGGTGCCAAATGGGATCAGATCCGGGTGGGATCAGGTCCGGGTGGGAGCAGGGTGAAACACCTACCTGCTCCCCCTTCGCACCCTGCTCCAACCCGGACCTGATCCCACCCGGATCTGATCCCGTTTGGCACCCTGCTCCCACCCACAAGGTGCAGAAATATAATCAGCCCTCCGCAGGAGCCGCCGGAGGCCGTGAGCGCGAAGCGCGAACCGTGAATCGAGAGCGCGAAGCGCGAATCGTCGAACCGTCATCCCAAGTGTCGGTCGTGGGATCAGGGTTCTTGGTGCACTACGAGTACACAGTAAAACCTATATAAAATAAACTGGGTGTGCAATACATTTCCACCCAGCTGGGTGCACGGAATTGTTTCGTATATTACGCTTCGGTGGTGGTGGTGATGATGATGATTATATCGTTTGAGATCTTCACGACTATGCCGGTTTCGGTATGCCCCGCAGGAGGCCGGCTCTACCGGGCGCCACCCGACCCCGATCGGCTCCGCACCCGTGCCCCTGCCGCCCGCAGCGGTGGCAACGGCCGTAGCGGCTCCGGCGGTTGATTCTAGTAATAAATGGTTACGAGTACACACACTTGTGGAATATAAGCACGCCAGCCCGTTCCTTGGCCGTGCAATAACAATAGGATATCTACGTTTGAAAACGAGCAAAGAAAGGTGGGCTGAGATTTTTTACGCGAAAATAACAAATTCGGGAGTCCTTATACTACTGAAGTTAGTGCAGAACCCACCCATTGTCAAATGAGAAATCCAGCCTGAACCATACTTAATTCCTGTTTCTTATTAACACAGTATGTATTGTAAGTGTCCTGCACTCACTGCTGCAGTATCATACCGTCATGGTGCGACTTGTACTGTAGGAGTGGCAGCAGGATGGATCGCCCGCGTGTACCGTACTGTACTGGTACTACAGAGTACTACAGCACAATGCCTAGTAAGAAGCTGGCAGAGTATGTACGGGCCCATCTATTTGTTTGTCAAGCCGTCGTTGGTGACTGGTGGGACCGTTTTACGTCTTTCGTGTAGTCGTTGACATTATGATGGAAGGTGGAGTGTAGAACGCACGATTAAGATATAACTCCGTGTGTCCTGCTGTAGGGAGTAGTGGTAAAACGGTTTGGATATATTTGATTCTTGATTCCGGTGGATGGATCCACCAGCGGGATATCTTCTTGGTATCTTTCTTTGCTTCCTGCTCCCTCTTCCTGCTCTGCCAGTCGTATTCATCTGCACTTTTGCCGCATTCTTCTGTGTACCGCCTCAATGCGAGGTCACCACGCACCACGCACGGACAGGGAGACTGCCCTGCTGCTTTTCGCTCTGGCACCTCCTGTACGGACGGCAGAGTACTCACTTGCGACAGAACAGTATCACCTACGTACTGTACGCTGTACGAGTACGGTATTTACAAGTACAGTCTGTAGTACTTACTGCAGCATCTATCTCCTCTCCGCCCCAAGGACAAATCAAGACGACTTGTCGGTGGGTCTACGTGCTATGGGTATGAAGACATGGAGATACAGTAGATACAAGTCAAGGGTGCGTTCCCCACGTGTGATTATGTTTGCACGCTACAGCAGTAGTGCCAGGTATTGCTGTAACACCAGGTACATTCGTACGAGTGTTTCAAGCGAGTGGCACAAACGGCATGTGGATGCGAAGGATAGACTCGTGCTACAGTAAATTTGAGTAGAAGCAGTCTACAAGAAGCTTCTGGGGCCGCTTCTTCCCCGGTGTGCCGGTGCGGTTACGAAGAGCCACCTTGTCGTCGACCACGTCGCGACATTAGGGCCACCATGCGCAACCTCCGACCCTCGGGCTCCTCGGACAAGTTCCTCAACGGCACGGCACGACATCCACACGGTAAGAGAGAGAGCGTTCGTTGGATCCATCCTACCGCAGCCTGTACGTTCTGATACATACCTGATACATAAGCAAAACAAAAACAGGCTTTATTTATTTTAACCGAAGAAACTGTGAGTGCCATTCTACAGTACAAACGGTACAGTAAAACCGGTAAAACTCGCATGACAACCAAAAGTGACCTGTGCTTAGGCAGGGGTCATGAATTTGCCCCAGGGGGCGGGTGCGATACAGTACAGGACACCTAATAAGAAACAGGAAACTTGGTCCAGGCTGGATTTCTTATTTGAGAGAGGGTGCTTTCTATACTACTGTAACTTCAAGATAACGACTCCCGAATTTCTTATTTTCTTCAAAATCTCAGCCTGGCTTTCTTATCAGTCTGTTTCTTATTAGGTGGAAGGTGGACAATGAGACAGTGTTCTAAAGCCCCTTTTCGGGCGCCACAAAACACGCAACGTTCACACAACGTACCGGTAGGCGAATCCAACCGAGAGTCCGCGTCTTACAGTAGTAGGCACTTTTCGGGACACAATCAAGACCGCAGAGTCCACCGAACGCAGTAGGCAAATCCGCACATTAAGTTATTTGTAACGTTCCGAAAGGTGAGTACTACATACAGTGGAACGCCTGTGTTTTTTTGCTGACCTTCTCTTAGGATGTGGAAAGGGTAGCGTCCGTCCACCCGTGCGACAACAAAAACGAGTGTTCCTATACCGTCAAGTGGCGCAAAAAAGACGGTATATATTCTTCTGATGTGACGACAACGGCAACAGCAGTGCACCCTCCTGCGCCACGGCCCCGCTAGCCCCAATAACGTGCCCCCCCCCCCGAAAAAAAACATATATATATACAATGGTGTGCGTGCTCTGCACAGGCTGTGGGCGTCTTGCCAGCGCATCATGCTTGAATGGGAGATGATAAAAGCGCCCCCGGGGGTCTGTTAGTTAACGACGCCCCCTTGAGCGCTTTAGCTTATTGTGCCCCCGGAATGGCGGCACGTTGTGCTAAAGAGCCCTAGGAAATACAAAACATGATACCGCACGCGGTGACAGCGACCACAGGATACGAGACCGGCGTGAGGGTTGTTTACGGCATCTACGTGCGTGGTGTGTGCAGTGCTTCCGCCGATCGTCGCTTCTGACCCGGTGTATAAACGTGTCCGTATTCTCAGTACTCACGATATCTCAAGGCTTTGTTTGGGGACGCATTAAGCTAAAAGTGCCTCCGGAAATACACCGTGCGGAGCACATCACCACTAGCGTTCACGAAGGCCGTAGGTTTGTAGACCTGCCTGGGGGTTGTCAACATCATCTGCAGCTGTGATATGTGCAGGAGTTCCGCCGGTCGTTGATTCCCACCCGAGATGAGTTTGTGACTCAATAACCGTTTTCTATCCAGGCTTTGTTTGGAGGCGCAACAAGCTAAAAGTGCTCCCGAAAACATAAAACATGAATCACGCCATCACGAGCGATCACGACGACCGTAGGATACTAGACCTGTCTGCGGGTTGCCTACGGCATCTGCTGGTGTAGTATGTGCATCGGTTCGGAGGTACGTTTAGCCAATTGCGCCCCCAGACAACGCCTGGGGAGACCATTACGAATGAGAACATGAACTCATCTGTGACCGGACCAGAAACGACGACCGGCGGAAACACTCAACACACGACAGCAGCAGATGCCATTGACACCCCCCAGACAAGGCTACTACATGGTCGTGGTCGCTATTGGCGTGGTTCACGTTGTCCATTTTTGGAGGCGCTTTTAGCGTGATGTGTCCCCAAATAATGCCTGGAGAAATAATGTGTATTGTGAACACGCACACGACCGTGTATCGGGGGCGAAAAGCGATGATCGGCGGAACAACTGCGCACACCACGGCAGTAGATGCCGTAGACAACCCTCACGCAGGAATGGTATTCTGCGGCCGGTATCATTGCGCGGTGTCATGTTTTATATTTCTGGGGGCACTTTAGATGCATGTTCCCCCAATGCACGGATACACACTATATACATTTTTCGTGGCAGTGATCGCGGCAGTTGTATTCCACGGCCGCGAGGTTACCATTTGCCGTAGGGCGTGCCACGGTTGTCCCCACGGCAAGGTCCGCGGTAATGTCCACGGCAAACCCAACGGCGGGCCCCACGACAAGACCGCGGCAAGACCCGAGGCAAGTACCGCGGCAAGACCCGCCGGAAGAACCGCGACAACACCCGCCACAAGTCCACGCCGCAGAACGATTCGCGGCAGGCATCACGGCAAGACCCGCGGTAACTACCACGGCAAGACCCACAGCAATTGCGTCGGAAAGACCCGGGGCAAGTACCGCGGCAACACCAGCGGCAGATCCCGCAGCAGCATCCGCGGCACGTACGGCGGAAAGGTCCGCGGCAGGCTTCGCAGCAAGACCGCAAACAAACCTGCGGAAAGACCCACGGCATTTACCACGGCAGGCACCGAGGCTAGAAACGTGGAAACACCCGTGGAGAGACCCGCAGAAAAATTCACGGCAAGTCCCGCGGCAAGTCCCACGCCAAGACCCCACCTGGCACCCTGCTCCCCTTTGATACGTTGACCCCGTAGTGGGCCCATCCTATTTGCCACACTGCCCCACGCACAAGGTGCAGACATAAAATCAGCCCTCCGTCGGAGCCGGCGGAGGCCCACTTGGCATCCAGTACCCATTGGCTTTGCCGTGGGTCTTTCTGCGGGTGTTTCTCCTGGCGTTTCCGCGGGTTATGCGGCGGTGCCTGCCACGAGTCTTTCCACGGGACCTGCCACGCTGCCTACCACGGGCCTTTTCGCGGATCATGCCGCGGATTGTTCCGCGGAACTTTCCGCGGTTGTTTCCGCGGTGCTTACCGTGGCATTCCGTGATTGATCGCGGGCATTACCGTGACATGCCGCAGATCTTGCCGTGGAACTTGCCGTGGATCTTGCCGTGGGTCTTGCCGCAGCAGTCATTCCGCTGTGTGTCACAGCACTGCCCGTGGCATTCCACGGTATGTCACGGCAGTGCCAGCGAAATGCCATGAAAAATACGAATCATGTGCATGCCTTACTTTCATTGTCTATCTACTTGTGTATGGGGCAGGTCGGGGAACGCGCGGAAGTCGCGGCTTAAAGTGATACTGAAGTACAAACGTTGAGCACAGGCTCTTAAAGGCTATTCTATAGGGTTTAGAGTGGCGTTCCTCGCTGAGCACAAATGCTTACAATCAGTAGTCCAATCTGGTTCAGTTGTAAATTGTTAAATTGCGAACACTCGCAGTCTAAACTTCTTAACTACCATGTGGTTTTCGTCAACATCAACCGTCAGTGCACGAATAACCGCTGCGAATTCTGAGCACAGACGGGCAGAGAACTGTACCCCCTCGATTGACTGAAAAAGGCAGGGATACATCCCCGTTTGACTCTTTACTACAGTATTTACCGCTCAACAAGGTCAGACTACAGTACAGGACATCTAATAAGAACCAGGAAATCTAGTCCAGGTTGGATTTCTTATAAGGAGAGGGTGATTTCTACACTAATTTCAAGATCAAGACTCCCTATTTTCCTGTTTTAATATAAATCTCAGCCTGGCTCTCTTGTTACCCTGTCTCATATTAGGTGTCCTGTACTGTACAATACAAACCGTACACAGATATATGTATATACAAGGTTCCCCTCCGGGACGTGCCTAGGGGAGTGGCGCAAGGACAAATCGAGAATCTACTATTAATACAACAACATGCGATATTGTATCATACGCATATCATATTGTATACTGGTATTACATAAATACGACGTTATGAAATATCTGCGTATTACTGCTCTGTACAAATATTATTTTAAAAACTGCACCCACCCGCATTTTTGGGGATAAAACATACTCGGAAATATGATGGAACCATTACTACTATTGACTCGATCGTTCTCAGAGACTTTTGTTAATGACCCCGCCAAACATTTTATCATATTTGTCAATAGTTTATTGTTGTGGCGCTCAAGGTATGGAAGGTCTATGACACACAGCACACACCGCACACGCACGCACACGTGACACATGGGACACAGCAGTGCTCGTACAGCAGTAGTGGTGGGATAGTATTTGCAGAAGAAGTAGAAAAGGATGCATCGAAGAAGGGGCTGAAACTCTCGACCACACCTGCCTACTACGTAAGAAATCCACTTGGTTTGTGTTTGCTGTTTGTCTTATATATGTGGGGTCTGGGTTATCATGTGCCCGAACTCCGAAAATAATTAATTAACTCTATTTCTGGTACGAAATAATAAAATTGGAAATGCGATCTACAGTAGTAATTATTTTTTGTTTTGCCCAGATTGCACCCCCGCACCTGAAAATAAATAATTAAACATCAAAAAATGATTTGCCCAAATACCGGTACAGTATTATTTGTCGCGGCTTGCGCCAGATGCACGACAGGCCGCACATACACCATGCAAGCACAGGCAGGCAGCAGGCAGCAACGTAGAAGAGAGAGAGAGGTGTGGTGGCGATTGCTGATGACGGATGCAAGCCTCCGATGAAGCAACCACTAATAGCCACAGCAGTAAACGGCGGACCCGGCACAGTAATGTCTGCTGCTTGTGCTTCTAGGCGGGGCTGTGACCTCGTTTGTGTTTGCTGCATATTGTCTGATGTCTTGTAGATTTCTGAAGTGAGCTTCAGGAAAGAAACACAAAAAAATATATGTACGTATGAGCAGTTGAGGTACGTACTCCTATTTGATCAAAGCGACCATTACATTTCAGGCCAAAGTGAGAGTGGGTCAGTCACACATATCAGCACAACAGAAAGGTAGATGGTGGATTACGGACCGCTTGCTCCGATAAACACAGCTAGCCACAGCAGTACAGCGCAGATGGGTGTATCACCCAGGCACGGTGTTACCTGCTGCTGGTGCTTATGCAGAGTAGTAACGTTGTGCTCTCTGCATGTTCTGTTTCTACCTGTCTGTGGTATACCGATATGTCTGCGCTCTCCTGTGTGTGCGCATGACCAGCTCGTGAAATCAGGGCAAACAACAGGACATCACGTATTATTTACTGGCACCTACGTACAAAAAAAAGCCTCACGCAGAGAAACCAGGGAAATCGGCTTATCCACTCCCGCGGGAAAAAAAACTTTGAGCGCCCGCCACGCGAGCTACAGTGCTCGGATCGAGCTCAAACCTCGACCAATTTGTCCGGCCGGGCCTCCCGTGTCGGGGTACTTAGCGTTTTGCCGAAAAGTGCTCGTGCGAAGAGAAAAGTTGCGAAAAGTGCGAAAAATTCACAAACATAACTATCATATGATACCAGTAAATAATCTAAATCCAATCCCTCTTCCCGTGAAAGTGGAAATTTCCGAATCGTCTTTGCTTCAGACCGGATTTCCGCTCGGAATCCGTTCGGCGCCCTCGCGATCGGTTTCTGGCCCGCTCTTCTCGGGGTCGCGTCCTCAGCCTCCGCCCCCTATTCCCCGCGCGCCACTCTCGGGTCGCGCCGCCGCCGAGCGCGTCGGACCCGAACTCGGCGGATCTTGCGGAGATGAGGGAATTGGGTTCTTTTTCGAGACAGAATAGTCTATTTTCTGGCTCCTGGAGATTTGTTTCGTGTCTACTTGCATGTACGTCTCGATCTCGAACTCCGCGCACGTATCTTCTCTCTCTCTCGGACTCTCGCTCGCCACCGCTTTTCCTCGACTATCTCCCTGGGCGGACGGGTCGCCTTTAGCCTCTTTGACCCCCCTCTGCCTTGCCTCGTCCACCCTAGGTACTACAGCAGCAAGCAGCAGCAGTTTTTGTACAAACAAAAAAACTCGGTTTATTAGCTGCTAAGTTTTCGCGGGTGGATTATTACTGCTGTACCAGGTATAGTAGCGGTAAAGCAGGCTACCAACTAAAAATAAGGACATTATAGGCGAGGTGACGAATGACAGACTGCAAATAATACTGCGTGAGTTCGAGTCCTAAGATGAACTCGTACGTACACCCCGCTGTTGACACCGATCAATGTTACATGATTATGTTGATGTAGGTACTATGCGACAGCAGCAGTAACCAGTAGCCTACTGAGTCGCTGATCGGGAACAATGCCGTACTATAGTAGCAGGTATGATGATAGTAGGTGTAGTAGTACGCCTATCTATCTAACTCAGTAGCATGGAGTGCTGTTGAAGTAAGGGTGTACTTGGTCATGTACGTACGATTGACGAATAGTACTTGATATCGGTACAGCCATTGATATGCGGCGAAATACGAATAGGAACAATCTAAGAAAATATGCGGGGCATCTATTAATAGACACTGTTCGTAGCGTTCTTGAGAACAGTACGTAGTATTATACGTGGAACGGTCACGAGTAAGCATCCAAGGAACGTTGCTGTGGGTCGGTTAGTACAACCACCCGATAGAGCACATCTAGCCGTAGAGCCGAGCGTGTCAAGGCTGGTTGCGCCCCCCTAGCACACAACCCATCTTCTCAGCTCTGTCTGATCTTTTCTTTTGTCTTTTTCCATCTTGGCCCAGAGAGCGCCACCTTTTCAACATCATCATACGTTTCTTCTGAGCGAAGCTGACGAGCACGCCTCACAGCGGCTCGCGCCAAGCCTCTGGACTAGCACGTCCACCACAATGTCACATGCGGTCACACCGCTAACAGATTATAATCATAACACGTAGTATGTTTGGCGGACAAAACTGGAGGTACTGCGCGTACTGGCAGAAGTATCAGGGTTCGATGCACACTGCTCACACTGCGAGCACGCACTACTCGCAGTTATAAACGAAGTTCTGTATTACTGTACTACTACTATACTGTACGTAAGTAGCAAACTGTTTAAACTTATCCTCCCTACGGATCTGACGTCCGGAGCTTGAGCTCAAGCACAAGCACATATAATATTTAATCTCCCTCTTTTTCGCCACTTTAGTTTTTAGTTTTTTTGTACGTTTACGCCTCGAACCTGATTATTTGTTTCCACCGTGGTTGACCGCAATGCTGTAGTTTGAGCTCAAGCATATATGTCTTCGATCTCCCTTTTCTTTACCACTGTTTTTTTTTTTTTTTTTTTTTTTGCTTTGTTAATGTCTCGGACCTGGTTATTTGTTTCCACGCCGGCTGACAGCAATCCTGCTGTAGTATGCTATTGAGCCTAGCATTTTTGGCGGGCAAAACTGGAGGTACTCGGAGTACTGGCAGTATACGAGTGAGGGTTCGATATACTGCTCATACTGCGAGTACTACTCGCAGTATACCGGAGTAAGATGTACTACTACTGTACTGTGGATATTGTACTGCGTGTATTTACGATGTTCGGAGCTCGACGCTGAGAAGACTGTCCGTGTTCGCAGTGACTGAGAGCACCACATATCACAAGAAACGATCGGATAAATAAACGCGGCTGATAAATATCAGGATCAAGTTAATAAACAAAACCTCAGAAACAAGCCTGAGAAAAATGAGATAGATACCTGGTACTCGTATGTATGTAATTTAATTGTGTCCGATTTTAATTCTGAATGAAAAATGCCCTGCACATTGTCGGAAGGCAAATTAAATGTTTTCATGCGGGTATAGGCACCACGGGCTGCGCTCGGACACATGTGAGGGTCACTAGGCTTCTTATTTTTCGCCACGCGCCAAACATCAAATATCAGTATTCTGCCCCCCCCCCCCGTTGCCAGCTTTATAAAGCCTCTCGACTTCGTAGCCTTGCCGATCCGTACCAAAACTGAGCCCACCTCGGCTGGTGGTACATTTCTGAGACGAGACTGAGGAACGAGCTTGCGAACTGAGCATCAACACTTTTGAGCATGTTCTTCCTCCTGCAACACTTGGCATTGCCTTGATTCTGTAAGTATGTGTCAGATATCGAATCACGAGCGATCGCCATCAAATTGTCGTAAATACCACACCTATTTATCCTGAGAACTGAGACTGTTCAGGGAACAACACCAAAAACGAGCCTGCGAGAAAAAACGCGACTGATGCGTTTCTGAGACTGAGACTGAGAACTGAGAAATGAGGTAGCGACCTCAACTTCAACACTCAGCATTTTCCCCATCTTCCTGCAACACTTCCTTGGCATTGCCTTGAGTAAAAGACGTATGTATGTGTCAGATATCAAAACAACCCGAGCGAGCGCCGTCACATTGTCGTACATAATAAGGATGGTATCAAATAAACTAGTATCGCCCTTGTATACAACAAATAAGATGCCGTCACCCATGCGGAGCCCTTGTATGATAAAGCAAATAAGATTACACACCCCCTTGAACGAAATTCAGAGCAAAATAACTTCAAACTTAAACCCACTTCAAAATACGCCTGAGCGGGCACACACAACGAAAATGGTGGCTTAGGAAGGGTCTCGTCGAGATATTTCCATAGACAGACGCGTTGCTCGGCGTTTACTCTCTCCCCGTTACCGAGAAAACCAGCTTCAAAATACCACATTAATTCGTCCGTGCGGGTGTGGTATCTATAACACTGTGCTGTAACACTCAATAGTATCACATGTACGTGGGATGCGGTACTGTTTGCTCCAGCGGTACCTACTGTATGTAGTACCAAGTCGTACCGATTATTGTGTGTGTATTGCCTTGTCCTCGCATCGTCGTCTCGTCATCGTCTCGTCGTCTACTCGTATGTATGTGTTCACTTGTTGTACAAGTACAGCACCAGAAATGTGCTGCTGTACAGGAGTCTACGTAGAAATGGAAAGGCAAGCTTGAAAACGGGGACAGTTGGTTTGCGTCCCCGGACTCGTCCACAATCAGCACCAGGCAGGGAGTGGCGGTGGGAAGCACTCAGCACGAAGAAGACAGAAGGGCAATACGAGGCAGTGGACGGAAGCTACAGCAAAGCGGAAAAGCGAGGGCTCGTTCGTCATAACGTCTAGCACAGGGAGCATTTGTGCCTGCCTCCAAAGTCGGTGAGAAAGCGGGAAGAGTGTGTGACCCCCGCCGGCGATAGTTTTGCGCCGTACAGCAGTGCTGCCAGCATACTCCTCGCATCGTATAATGCACACTGGTATGTACATAGCTCGAATAATACCGGTACGGATTAGCTACTACGGGTGGCGTGGAGCTAAGGCGTATCAGATGCGTTCGTTGTGATCTTCCCTGCGGGTGTTCGCGCTTCAAAAGCGCCGATCGCCAGAAGGCCTGCTGCCGGGCAGGTCGAAGCTCTCGACTCGCCACCAGGGGGTCGCAACCTGCATTTATTTGTTGTGTTAACTACACACAAGTTATGAGCCATACATACGTACGGGGGTAGGGGTATTTTCTCGTCCACTGACTGCTGTAACTGTAATATTAAATAGCTCTTCAACACGGAATTCGGGGGGGGAGGTCCCACTTTAGTGCGGTACTCTACATTCGGTATAGTTTTTGGGGGCAGCAGTTTCTTTTTGTGTATCATACGGTGAAAACAGCCTGGTTCTGCAGGTGCGGCTGACGCATTATCTTTTGTGGCCCATCCTTCATTAGTGTGCCCCCCGCAATATATCGGGACTTTCACGTCCCCCTGTCACCACGTACAGCAGATCAGTACTACTGCAGTATGTACATATATATGCACCTGGTCCTACAGCGTTACAATATATACCATGACAGTATGGTAACTACAAAGCAAATTCGACCCAGTGAGATAACTTCACAGATAATATATATATTCGCATACACACAGTAGTCAGTGGTATGTTTGATTTCAACTGGTGTCACCTGGCATGCCTCTACGCATTTCAAAGCGAAACGTAAACCAGCATAATCCTGTGCCATCTTAGGACGGAACTGAGTTGCGATGCCTCTGTCTGGTTTTGTGCACACCCTAACCCTGCTGCATAGCAGCGTACCATCTTTGTGTCGAAGTTTTGTGACCACAGAACTGTTATCTCTCTAGGATGAAGAATCGGTACAGACTGGATGTGCTGGATGTCGACGGGTAGAAAGGACGGTTCAACGTGAAGAACACACTCACAACCCGAGGTTTCTGTTCGGAGCACGGTGCTGGTGAAAGTGATGCTTTCAGACGGCGGGAGGATTGCCGGGACATTTCCCCGGTAGAGCGGAAAGCCTCTCTGGTTTTGTCCAAATAAATATGTTTTATTTTTCCCGTGCCCTCCCCGCCGCAACACCACTGATTTGCCGAGCGATGCTCCCCTTCTCTTCCTTCCTCGGATGCCGGAACGCTTTCTCTCGGTGGAGCGAACAACAATGAAACATCACCTGCTATCCTGCCGCAATGGCTCAGAAAGTCGGTACCTACGAGGTACAATTGTCAGACGCAGGGAAACGAAAAACGCATGTACCCACACTTTTTACACAGGTCGCCAGAGTACCAGCATCTCCCAGCACCAGTCGTTTCAGCTTTGGGTATCCTAGGGATTCGCGAGAACTCAGTAATTAATTTCAGTTTTCAGTACCCTAGGGACTAACGAGAAGTTAGTTATTCCAGCTTTCAGTACCCTGGGGACTCGCAAGGACTCAGTAATTTCAGCTTCTCGTACCCTGAGGGACTCAGTACTTCAAAATGACTCGGGGATTCGCGAGTCAATGACTGAGTCCCCAAGACTGGTACTGGTACTCTGACTACCTTTTGCTTCTTTTTTGTAAAGGGCGATAACGAAATAAGATACTCGTACGAGCTGGTTCAGGCATATCACGGCAAATTTCGTCAGTCATGAATGCCGCATGCAATAGCAACTCCAATGTCAAATATTTGGTATCATACTGACCGCCATGAACAGTGGAAGAGGGTGACATCGCCAGTTGTTTGTTCAAGGACCTAGAACTGGAGCTACCGCCGAAAATGTGGCCCGACCAATCACAGGCCTTCAAAGTGGTCAACAATAGTCAGGCGTTTCCATAGGAAAACATGTTTTTCCTCCATTTTTGTTTTTTGAACGAGCCGCTTCCAGGTGGTCCAAGGCATGTTCGTACAAAGTTTCACGCAAATATTCGAAGATCTGACTGCGTATGATCATATTAAGTCATATTTAGCGCCCAAAATCGATTATATACTGAAACTAAGTAATTACGAGGCAACGCCTATTTTTGCACTTTTACCGCACAAAAGTCCAAATGTCCACGCCGTTTTTTGGAGATAGACCCTGAAATACACGTGTTTTATGCGCTCTACTCGAGCCTTTTACAATTATTTTTTTTTTGTTTTTTTTTCGCCGGAAATTTTGGATCTCTTAAGACCCAAATTGACCCAAATTTCCCCAAAAAATACAAAACAAACAATATCTGACGGAAAAAAAAAAAAACATCGATTGAAGTCTCGGTTTAGGGCGCATAAAACACGTGTGCCAAATTTCAGGGTCTATCTCCAAAAAACGGCGTGAACATTGGCCACTGACTGAACTTTCCGCGGTATACTTGAACCAGCCTGTACGATTTTCTTTTCTTGTTTTGACCCGTTGGCTCGGGACTCGAGAGGACTCGATCTTTTGAGCTTTCGGTACCCTAGGGACTTGCGAGGACTCAGTGGTTTTAGGTTTCGGTACCCTAGGGGCTCGCGAGGACTGCATCAGTTCAGCTTTCGGTACCCTAGTAACCCACGAGGACCCAGTCATTTCAGCCTTCGGTACCCTAGTGACTCGCGAGGACTCAGCCATCTCAGCCTTCGGTACCCTAGGGACTCGCCAGGATTCAGTCATTTCAGCCTTCGGTACCCTAGGGGCTCAGTACCTCAAACCGACTCGGACTCACGAGTCAATGACTGTGAGCCCCAATGACTCGGACTCAGACTCTGACGACGTTTGCACACCTATACTCCCGAACTACGCAGGAGCAATCGGGATAGACGCCACCCCACAACAACAAGAGGCAGAGGGAGTTGCACACGACAGGCGGGAACATGGATGTCGATCCCGGGGAGGATGCTGCTGCGAGGCCCGCCGCGGAGATAGGCTTCACCGCCGGGGACGCTCTCTTGTTCCTGGCGGACTTGGGTGAGGAGCTACCGTTGATAAAGCCTGTGTTGAAGACGCTGGGTGCAATCCACGAGAAGGTGGAGACTGTGAAAAGCAATCGGGAGGGGCTGGCGGCGCTGCACAAACGGTGCACGGATATCACGCACAACGTCATCGAAAAGTGTAGACGAAGCCCCACCTCGGAGATGGATGTGACTCCGCTGCAGGAGTGTGTCGAGGCCGTCGGGAAATTGGTCGAGCGGTGCAGCCGTCCGCGAAACAAGTGGTTGATAGCATTGAAGGCCTCCAGGGACAAGAACGAGATCGCTGGATTGAACTCGCGTGTCGACCAGCTTACTGGAGACTTGGGTTTGGCGGGCATTGCCGCCGTGGTGAGTAGTTTGGCTAGTGCGGCGTGTCTCCGTTTTGCTCGTAAGAACGATACACACTACTAGTACCTGTTGAACTCTTTCAGTCACGCTCGTGCGGCTCCTCCCACTGCCCCAACAACGCGGTATCCCCCGTTTAGCACTGCTGATTGTGTGACAAGCATTGCATCTGCTGTACTGCAACAGTAGCGTAGGCCCACGATTAAGAAGCAACTATGAACACAAGGCTCACTCCTACAGAATAGTACTCTACAACAGCAGTACGTAGCGTTTTGGGGGGACGCTAAGAAAAATGGATTCAGAAAGTATGCAAAAAACGGTGAGAGTGCTGCACTAAATCCTACCTGGTATATATTAGTCTCTGCTCAAGGTCAAACAAGGATGATCTCACAATAAGATGCTGAAGCTTGCTCAGAATACTCGTAGGTGTTTCTTGTTGGCGGCGGGCCCCGTTTTGCTCGTAAGAAGGATACGCACTACTAATACCTGTTGAACTCTTTCAGTCACGCTCGTGCGGCTCCTCCCACTGCCCCAACAATGCGGTATCCGAGGGATCTACATCATTTGACTTTTTCGTGGCACGTGTCGCGACACGTGTCGCGATATGTCGCGAAGTGTCGCGACATGCCGCGACAAGCCACGGACGCTGCCGCGGCACGCCGCGGCATGTCGCGGTGAGTGCCGCGACGAAGTGTCGCGGCGAGTGTTGAGAGGAGTGTCGCGGCGAGTGCCGCTAACCCTAACCCTAACCCTACGTGTCGCGGCTTGTCGGGACATGCCGCGACATGTCGCGAAATGCCGCGGCACGTGTCGCGGTGTCGCGACACGTGTCGCGATACGTGCCACGAAAAAGTCAAATAATGTAGACCCGTGGCACACGTGGGGTAGTCGCTGGTTTGGTCAGCCAAGCCAGGAATTTGTACCCCTTTTTCTGCCGTCCCACCCTCCCATTTTTATTTCGAGGAGAGGGGGGTAAAAGTAGCCAGGGTCCCGGGATACGTTTTTTCTTCGTCATTGTTTTTCACTTGTGTTAGATCGGAGGAGTCGAATGGTACCGTCCCATTCGGAGGCTTGGTCATCCGAGACAACTGTAGGCCGTACTAGTTAGAAACCCGGCCGATATGATGGTGGGGAGAGAGATACCTTAAAAGTGGGTGGTCGAGATACTTTGGGGGTTGCAGCAGGATGCGATACAGGCATCTGGCCGAGGGGAAGAATCTCTCTCCCACGATACACACTACTAGTACCTGTTGAACTCTTTCAGTCACGCTCGTGCGGCTCCTCCCACTGCCCCAACAACGCGGTATCCCCCGTTTAGCACTGCTGATTGTGTGACAAGCATTGCATCTGCTGTACTGCAACAGTAGCGTAGGCCCACGATTAAGAAGCAACTATGAACACAAGGCTCACTCCTACAGAATAGTACTCTACAACAGCAGTACGTAGCGTTTTGGGGGGACGCTAAGAAAAATGGATTCAGAAAGTATGCAAAAAACGGTGAGAGTGCTGCACTAAATCCTACCTGGTATATATTAGTCTCTGCTCAAGGTCAAACAAGGATGATCTCACAATAAGATGCTGAAGCTTGCTCAGAATACTCGTAGGTGTTTCTTGTTGGCGGCGGGCCCCGTTTTGCTCGTAAGAAGGATACGCACTACTAATACCTGTTGAACTCTTTCAGTCACGCTCGTGCGGCTCCTCCCACTGCCCCAACAATGCGGTATCCGAGGGATCTACATCATTTGACTTTTTCGTGGCACGTGTCGCGACACGTGTCGCGATATGTCGCGAAGTGTCGCGACATGCCGCGACAAGCCACGGACGCTGCCGCGGCACGCCGCGGCATGTCGCGGTGAGTGCCGCGACGAAGTGTCGCGGCGAGTGTTGAGAGGAGTGTCGCGGCGAGTGCCGCTAACCCTAACCCTAACCCTACGTGTCGCGGCTTGTCGGGACATGCCGCGACATGTCGCGAAATGCCGCGGCACGTGTCGCGGTGTCGCGACACGTGTCGCGATACGTGCCACGAAAAAGTCAAATAATGTAGACCCGTGGCACACGTGGGGTAGTCGCTGGTTTGGTCAGCCAAGCCAGGAATTTGTACCCCTTTTTCTGCCGCCCTACCTTCCCATTGTTTCGAAGGGGGGGGGGGGGGGGGGAGAGAGGGGGGCCCCGGGGGGGGGGGGGGGGGGGGGGGCGGGTACTTCATTTCGTCACGCCGTAGTCATATGACTCATAGAACCCTCGTCATCCCTACACTGTCCGGACGAGCACGTGGGCTTTTACCAACCAGCAGACATGCATTCCCAAGCGCGAAGCGCCGGATGTAATGGGCATTCTAATGGAGCGTTAGCTGCATCCTGCTTAAGAACTTATAAGGGGCGGGGGGGGGGGTCGTACTCAATTTTGCTTGCCTTATCATTTGACAATGACAACACGCATCCCCATTCGAGACGGAGCAAAGGTGGGGGGGTAAAAGTAGCCGGGATCCCGGAATACTTTTTTTCTTCGTTATTGTTTTCACTTAAGTTAGATCGGAGGAGTCGAATTGTACCGTACTATTCGGAGACTTGGTCATCCGAGACAACTGTAGGCCGTACTACTGTAGTTATAGGAACCCGGCCGATATTATAGTGGGGAGAGAGACCATAAAACTGAGTGGTCGAGATACTTGGGGGGGTTGCAGCAGGATGCGATAAAGGTATCTGGCCGAGGGGGAAAATCTCTCTCTCCCACGACTCAGAAAACGATAATGACAATGCAAATTGAAAGATATACAATAAAGCTGGAGTTTTCTCGCGATAAAAATTCAAAATTTCAAGGCACGAACCGTGGTGGGGAGGAAGGAGAAAAGCCTACTTTGTGACCCCGGATCTGAGTTACGACTACGAACGAAGAAGAGAGAAAGGAAGAGCGAAGCTAATAAATAGGATGGGAAAAAAAAAAAAAAAAAAACGTCATCAGGGACTTCTTCTTCCTCTTCTATTTAATAGACGTCACTGTTTTTCTTGGGCTGCATAGAATCTACCTGGTATTCGCTTTCCATAAACAATCCGCACCAACAATTGATCTGGCAAATAATGTTATATTCGGTTCGTTCCAGTAATCTTTGGAGGAGTTTAATGCCTTCCTCCGAAGAACGTTGGAAACACCACTTCACCCCTGAAAGATATAACCGGACGATCAGTTAATAGTTATCGGAAATATCCGAATGTAGGATTATTTGCCAGATAAATTAAAGTACTCGTAACTTTGTAATTTGTACTGATTGTGGTTGTGGAAAGCGAATACAAAGCTTGAGTGCAGCCGACTAAAGCAGTTGCTATCTACAGTAGGAAGAGGTACGACGTAGAACAAGTGTTGGCACCCTTTTTATTGCATCGTCTTATTATGTAGATGGACACCGCCGTACACGGAGGTGGACATCCAGTGCGGACCAACGTGCTGTATGCTGGGTTGTGGACTGGTTGGGGGTCGCGGGTACCGGTCGCCCCGGTAGAGTAGTGGTCAGCTTCGAAGACTACTATCATTGGTACCCAAGATCGAATCCCACCGTGGTGAGAGATTTTGTCTTTATTTGAAAAAATAAAAAGGAACCAATTGCGGGGGGGGGGGGGGTAAAAGTAGCCGGGATCCCGGAATACTTTTTTTCTTCGTTATTGTTTTCACTTAAGTTAGATCGGAGGAGTCGAATTGTACCGTACTATTCGGAGACTTGGTCATCCGAGACAACTGTAGGCCGTACTACTGTAGTTATAGGAACCCGGCCGATATTATAGTGGGGAGAGAGACCATAAAACTGAGTGGTCGAGATACTTGGGGGGGTTGCAGCAGGATGCGATAAAGGTATCTGGCCGAGGGGGAAAATCTCTCTCTCCCACGACTCAGAAAACGATAATGACAATGCAAATTGAAAGATATACAATAAAGCTGGAGTTTTCTCGCGATAAAAATTCAAAATTTCAAGGCACGAACCGTGGTGGGGAGGAAGGAGAAAAGCCTACTTTGTGACCCCGGATCTGAGTTACGACTACGAACGAAGAAGAGAGAAAGGAAGAGCGAAGCTAATAAATAGGATGGGAAAAAAAAAAAAAAAAACGTCATCAGGGACTTCTTCTTCCTCTTCTATTTAATAGACGTCACTGTTTTTCTTGGGCTGCATAGAATCTACCTGGTATTCGCTTTCCATAAACAATCCGCACCAACAATTGATCTGGCAAATAATGTTATATTCGGTTCGTTCCAGTAATCTTTGGAGGAGTTTAATGCCTTCCTCCGAAGAACGTTGGAAACACCACTTCACCCCTGAAAGATATAACCGGACGATCAGTTAATAGTTATCGGAAATATCCGAATGTAGGATTATTTGCCAGATAAATTAAAGTACTCGTAACTTTGTAATTTGTACTGATTGTGGTTGTGGAAAGCGAATACAAAGCTTGAGTGCAGCCGACTAAAGCAGTTGCTATCTACAGTAGGAAGAGGTACGACGTAGAACAAGTGTTGGCACCCTTTTTATTGCATCGTCTTATTATGTAGATGGACACCGCCGTACACGGAGGTGGACATCCAGTGCGGACCAACGTGCTGTATGCTGGGTTGTGGACTGGTTGGGGGTCGCGGGTACCGGTCGCCCCGGTAGAGTAGTGGTCAGCTTCGAAGACTACTATCATTGGTACCCAAGATCGAATCCCACCGTGGTGAGAGATTTTGTCTTTATTTGAAAAAATAAAAAGGAACCAATTGCTGAGAGCGCCTTCGTGGCGTGGGTAGGCGGAATCCGACGCAAGTCGACGAGGGAAGAAAGTGCTGAAGTCTTCTCGCGATAAAAAGCAAGGCAAGAACCGTAGTGGGGGAGGAGGGAGAAGAGCCTACTGTGTGACCCCGGATCTGAGTTACGACTAGGAAGGAGAGAAAGGAAGGGCGAAGATAAGAAATGGGATGGAAAAAAATAAATAAAAATGCATGGGCAAATGCTTACTGTTTTTACCTATTGCAGATTGATAGGAACGGAGCGAACGACCACGAACAACCTCGTCTCGTACCGTTCGGCACTGTTTGCTGTGTAGTGCTGGTAACACATAAAATAAACATGCTTGTAGTTGCTTATTTGGGTTGATTCACTTCAAGCATAACCAAAAAAACTACTGTACGAGTGTAGGCCTTGCTCATTTGCATTTGTTAGCTGCATTAATTTTAACGTGTTTAACGCATACCTTAAACCAAGGGACGTTGAGTTCGCACGGGGGTGGGGGTGCGGTCGTTTTGCGGGCATTGTTTTCTCGACAACGGAAAGGGAGATAAAGCCGAACATTATATCGCCTCCCCGAATTCGGAAAATAAATAAGGATCCCTATATACGCAACGGACGATCTAATACTAACCTAATACCCGTATTGCTTTACAGCACACAGGTGAGGAGCAGTCATAGGTTCGGAAGGCTCTCGGCTAGATCGTTCCGAAAACACCTTGTTTGGTATTGGCAACCTTCAAGTTCTGGAAGAATCGAGCGCTGATGACGATCGCACCCTCGTGCGAATTCAACGCTCTTTACTGTAGTACTAGACGCCATAAAATTTTACGTGTTGGGGTTTTACCAGGCCCCTTGTTAACTCTATACAAAAACGTGTAGCATGTTTATTTGTGTGTTCGTGTGAAAATACATCGTATGATATTTAGTATGCTATACTAGAACGCAATACAAACAAATATAAAAAGAAAAGAAGTACCTGGTATGCTTTAACTGCAGCAAATAACTCAAATAAGCAATAAGCGAAGCAACCCCTACATGTATTTGCATACCAACACTATTGTTGCTGTGACTGCAAGAATGCCTGCTCTCTTCTTGTTACAATACTGTATCGCAAGAGCCTGACCACACCCGTTCCATGGCAGTCGAAAACAAACTGGAAGACCCTCCGCAAACCATGTTCTGCCCAACGCCTTATCGCGTCGGGCCACGAACAACGCATCAGAATTACGATAACCCTCTTCAAGTGTTTGCGCACTTATTCGCCCTACTACGTGGCTGATTGAACTGCCCTACTGCTGGGAAGATTCGTAATCTCTCACTTGTTAGATCTTGCGACGAGAACATGCTTCCAAAAATCATAACCTCTGCACCCACAATGCGCGTGATAGTCTTGAGGGTGTTAGTATCAAAACAGCGTGCTACGTGAAGGCGTAGTTTATGTATAGAGTACCTACGTAGTTACAGTGGAGGATTTACAGGGTTTTCACGTGCTACCACCATTGACGTGTACAACATCGACACTGAACTATTTCATCTTTGCGGCGCTCTTCGCTTCCCTGCTGGTTACGTGGTTGACGCAGCATGGAATCGTGTCGCGACTACCGAGCTGCCTACCGAAGCATGTATACACTCGGGTGCCAATCACAAAATATTTCATTGGATTGTTCTTGTTGCGATCCTTTCCGCGAGGTTGGAACACATTGACCCTGATACACCTTCCATTCAATGTTATCGGCCCTCTCCCTATAATGAAACTTCCCAGGAAAGTATGGCAAAGAGTCAGGCAGCACAGCAGGGAGAAATGCTGGAAAATCAAGAAATCATTAGAAACAGATTACCAAAACCGCCAGCCAAGCAAGCTGAGGTTCCCAAGGGCACGCCGATTCGAAAGAGTTGGCACGTTCAACGCCACCATGTGACAGAAGCGGTGGTCAGGGCTCTCACCGGCGGGGAAAGGCCGGCTTTGGTGGGGCTTGTCGGCGACAGCGGGTCAGGTAAGACCACCGCCGCGTCCAATATTGTCAGGAGCACCGAGGTGCGGGAGGCGTTTCCCGACGGGATATTGTGGCTGACGGTTAACAAGGGCGCCAAGGGACGTCTGCCGTCCTTGATGCTGCAGCTGGCCCGCATGGTGCACAATGACATCGAGGGTAGCATAGGACATCCGCCACTGGCATCTGACGACGGTGCTGCTTACATCAAGCAGCGGATGATGGGAACATCTCACCCCGGCGGGGTAAAAGGATTCGAGCAGAAGACGTGCCTTGTGGTGGCGGATAACGTGTGGGAGAAGGAAGCAGTCTCGAAGCTGATGGAGACTGGCATGTGGGTTCTTGTGTCAACCCGCGATGAAGAGCTGGTGAAGGGTGCGCGGGGGTATGTCGTGGGAGTTGACGAGCTTTCCGAGGCAGAAGCGGGGTCGGTGCTAAGGAGAGCGTCGGAGCTATCCCCTGAGGTACGTTTACCCGACGGGGCCGTTGATCTGATCGAGCTGTGCGGCCGCGTGGCTATGGATCTAGCGTTCGTGGGGCGATGGAGTACCATTCGGCGTAGGCAAGACCGAGCGGCGTGGTCGGATGCAGCTGGCATAGTGCGCGCATATATGGAAAAGGGGCAGGTTGACTCTGTACGTGACGATGCGGCGGACACTCGGTCGAAACGGCGGAAGGCCATTCTTCGGGCCGGTTTCGAGGACCTGGCCACTGGGTCAGACGACGAGAGAGTGCCGCGGCTGTACCTGTCGCTTACGGTGATGCCGGATGGCCATGCCTTCACCTTAAAGGAAGCCGCGGTGCTGCTGTGGGATCGAACGCCTACTGCTGAGGACGAGGTATCGGCGGGAGAGGTGGTTGATACTCTGGAGCGCTGGACTGTCATCCGTTCGACAGAAAGCACATACCGAATGCACGACGCCCACGCGAGCTTCGCGAGGGAGAGCCTCATGGACCGCGGGGATGTCCGCCGCCAAGCATTGAAGCGATGGATGAAGACCATTTCCTCTCTAGATGCCGTTCGATCCATTGATCCGTTTCATCTGAAGAGTCGATGGCGGGCTGTGGAGAGCATTGGTGGCGACGCTTGGGATACAACTCGTCCGTACGCGGCGGCACTTGCCGGCATGGACAATTCAGATCCCTTGCTGCTCCGAAACTCCATTGAGGCTGTGGCACGGTTTCAAGGAGCACAGGAGGATTATGAGGGAGCGAGCACCTCGTGGGGCCGATTGCTCGGGATTTACCAGAGGGACTTGGGAGACGACCACCCGTACGTGTTGAACACGCTGCAAAGCCTAGCTGACTGCGCCGAGCGATTGGGGAATCTACACGAGGCGGTGGAATGGCGCAGGAAGGAGCGCGAAACGCTTCCGTTGGCTCTGGCCAGGATGCAGTTGCAAGTTGATGGTGGTGACAGCGAATGTGTCGATGATTCTTGCGGTCTAGCGTATGTTGCAACAACTATATTAACTTGGGCCCCCAACAGGTATCCTGAGGCAGAAATGCTGTTGAAGCGCTGTCTGGAGATCCAGGAGATCGAGCTGGGCCCAGATGATCTTCAGGTGGCACACACGTTGTACAAGCTGGCTGTGTGCATTGGAAAAGCAGGGCGCCTGGAAGAGGCCGAGCGCTTGTCGAGGCGCTGTCTTGCGATCCGCGAGGCTAACTTAGGCCTAGAGGATGTGGGGGTGGCCTACACGCTGTACGACTTGGGCTCAATCGTTCGTGCAGCAGGGCGGCTGGAGGAATCAGAGGAATTGTTTAGACGCTGTCTCGGGATCCGGGAGACTAAACTCGGCAAAGGGGACGTGCATGTCGCCTACACGCTGTACTGCGTGGGTGAATGCGCTTTTCAGGCAGGGCGGCTAGACGAAGCAGAGGCGTTATTGAGGCGTTGTCTGGGGATACAGGAGGGGGTGGAGCAGAGGGATCTCAAACGCGGGTGGCCTGCCCAGACGGTGTACACGCTGGCTCAATGCGTGAGACAAGCAGGACGGCTGCAAGAGGCGAAGGAGTTGAGGGGGCGGCTTCTGGGGCTCCGGGTACTGGGGCTCCGGGCACAGGTGGCCTGGACCCACCCCTTGCACAATGTGGACACAACTAAAACCACTGGGAATAAGTTGAAAATTGTAGCACATCGTTAGGCTTAACGAATTGAGAGCATGGCGTCGTTGTGTGGGATTCGCTACATTGTTTTATATCTCCACAAATATTTGTATACGCCCACATTGTGCAAGCGGGGGGTCCCGGCCACCTGTGGGATGGCTAAGCGAGGCTGGCATGGTATGCGGGTGGCTAGCAAGGTGCCCGTGCTGAGTGGGTGTATATGTTCTTAGGGATGGGCGGGGGGGAAAGCTTATACGCAGTTGAAGCGTTATCTGTCGATTTCAATGATGTCAAGCTGGACCGAGAGGATACTGTCTTAAACGGTTGTTGCCAAAACGCTGCGCAACCTGTTGTTTGTATGCGTTCGAGGGGCATGGCGGCTGATAGAGGTAGATAGCCTGTTGAGGACCTGGGCGGATCCATGCGGAGCTCTTGTTAACGGTGGCGCAGAAAGGGTTACGCTGAGCAGGGTTCCAAACCATAACGGTAGTGAGTTATGGTGGAGTTATAGCTGCTTTCAACAGTGTCCAGCAGTGAGTGGTACTCGACTTTTGGTTGAAGGTGAGAGTTACTACTACAGCAACAAGCGCAAGGTATACATCAGGAGAGAGAGACAGCTATTTTCATCTGCGTCCAACTTCTTATTGCACCCGTTAGACGTTACACGCGATCCAAGTGGAAATAATACTTTTTTTCAGGGGTGGCTGAAAGATACCTGGCGGATATCCAATCAACGGGATTAGCCCGGAGCCAGCATTTTCCGAGCACCAAGCAGGTTATTGGCCAGCTAGTAAGAATATCGAAGGTGACGATTGTCGTCAAGAGAGATCGGCAACAAACATGTGTTGGAAGGGCTGCATACGAAGCAAACATGTGCTTGCAAGTAGTCCATACCTGGTATCTTATATATTGCACCCGTTGTACGATACATACCTGGTAGACGTGTAAACATATCCAAACGGATCCGCTTTGTTTCAGGGGTCGGCTAAAATATACCTGGCGGTTACCGAGCGGCAGTACTGCACCGCCGAGCGAGCAACAGCTGAGCATCAAGCAAGGTGATAGCCCAGCTACAACAGTCACTACTGTAGTATTAATAGTATTAAATAGTGGTATCGAAGAGGTGATGATTGTACAGTGAGAGATCGACAACTGAAATTATAAGAAATTTTGCGTCCGATGCATTGCATGCAGAAAGCAGGATTGCCCGTCTTCCTGTACCCATCACCCATTCTTTAGACGTTCAAACAGAAGATCCGAATGTATTCGCAGTAGCTGAAAGAAGCCAGGCGATTGCCCACGGGCAATATCCCGGGAGGGGACATTCGCTGAGCACCAAGCAAGGTTATAGCCCGGCTACAGTAGAGAGATCGAAGGTGAGCATTGATCGACAACTATCTTCGGCGTCCGATAAACTCCATACAACAATAATCGTCATGATTTCGAGGTCCGTGTCTTGCTGCATCCGTCGCGAGTTCGTAGGCATAAAAAAGATCCAAACGTATCTGATTTGTTTCAGGGGGGTTTGAAAGATGCCTTGCGATTATACAACGTGAGCACCCCAGCGCCAGCATTTGCCGAGCACCAAGGAAGGTTTTAGCCCAACAACAACTAGTTAGATCGACGGTGATGACAGTTTTCAGGAGAGATCGGCAACCAATTTCTGCGTCCGATGCGCTCCATACACCAAACCGGCTTTGTCCGTATCGTATGGAACCGTTAGACGCTACTACTACTGTAACATAGTCCAAACGTATCCATCCGCGTGTTTTCAGCAGTGGCTGATGGATAACTTATTTGACGTGTTCATGGTACGTCAAGGTATTCTCCATGGAGTGCCGTGGCGTGCCATGGGGTTACATGGGACGCCATAGTGTACCATGGTGCATTTGTGGCATGAGGCCCGGTGTTGCCATGGTGGCCCATAGCAATTCCTTGGCAGAGTTTAATAGTATCTCGTATGTGGCCGGGCACCCTTTGTCCTATAATGCCGATGCTATGGTGTGTAGCCTGGCGAGTGCCATGGCATTGCCAAAACATTCGCATGGCGTGTTGCGATGGCAATGCTATGGCAATGCCATGGGCCTTCATGGTGTGCCATGACCGATGTTATTGCTATGGCATTGCCATGGCATTGCCATGGCATGCCACGGAAAAGCCAAATTATGTAGATCGTTGGGCTTGCCGCGGGGCTTGCTGAGGGTATTGCCGTGGGTATCGCGGTAGACATTGTATTGGCTGTGCTTGTAGTCATTGCCAAGGGTACTGCCGTCATATCCCTTGAACACTGCCATGGTGTGCCGTGGGAATTTCCATTTTCGTGGAGCTTGTCGTGCCGTACGGTGAGGGTTGCCGTGACGCTTGCCAAAGGGCTTGCCGCGGCAGTCGATCCGCCGTATCCCGTGGCGAATGTCGTGGGGTGCCACGACATGCCGCGGCATGTTCGCGGCCATGACAACGCAGCGGCAGTCGATCGTACATTATTTGACTTTTTCGTGGCACGTGTCGCGACACGTGTCGCGACACGCCGCGGCATGCCGCCGCATGCCGCGACACCCCACGGCGTGTCGCGGCGAGTGTTGCGGGGAGTGTCGCGGCGAGTGTCGCTAACCCTAACCCTCACCCTAACCCTAACACTGACCTTACGTGTCGCGGCTTGTCGCGACATGTCGCGGCATGTCGCGAAATGCCGCGGCAGCGTCCGCGGTGTGTCGCGACACGTGCCACGAAAAAGTCAAATAATGTAGATCCGTGCAGGTGGGCCCCCGACGGCCCCTGAGGAGGGCTGGTCATATTTTTACACCTTGTGGGTGGGCGCGGGGTGCCAAATAGGATGGGCCCAGTGCGGGGTCAGAGCACCAAATGGAAGCAGGGTGTCAGGTGGGTGTCTTGCCGTGGACATGGCCGTCGGTCTTGTTGTGGGACTTTCCGTGGGTCTCAACGTGGACATTGCCACCACGGGTCTTGCTGTAGGTATTGCCGTGGGGTCTTGCCGTCGACACGGCCGCGGGGCTTGCCGTGGGATGTCAGGGCAGGTACCACGGCAGTATTCGCGGACACAACCGTGGCACGTGCCGCGGCAGTGCCATGACCGACGGTAATTCGTGGGCCTCACCGTGGCATGCCGCGGCATCGGCATGCCGTTTAACGTCAAACAGTAATTCGTGCCTGTCGGTGATCCTGGAGCCCTTTGTGACTCATTCTCCCCACAACTTGCCTTTTTTTGTATTGTTTCTTCGGATGCGTACCGTATTCTCCAACCCACGCCCTCCCTAGAGCGCCGATTACCCTGCCGGCGCCGATATTGTGGGGGGCTGTGCGGGCGCCCGGGGGGTCGAGATCTACGATATGCTTGATGTTCGGGACAAACAAAGGCATCCAGGCTCCTTTTGATCCTAAGCCTAACCCTACTAACCCGAATTTCTACTGCTGCTTGAGCAGTATCTTCAACCCAAACACCCCAATACTTCAAACTCTCAGCGTATGAACTGTCTGTCTTCAATTCCGATATGCTTCGAGTACTCGTACTATGAGTACATCCAGTCGTATCGAACCCTGACATATTGCCAATATTCTGAGTACCCCCAGCCCTCCCTCCCCCGCCCCGAAAGTAATTTACTCCAACGCGCGATCGGAGTATCGCACGCAGCCTGCAAATATGAGTTTCGACGATCGTCTCGATCTCACAGCGGAGGTAGTGTGTACTGCATTACAAACTTGTGAATATCCCACTACTACCTGCATATTTCGCGAAACCCTACAGATGCAAGTATCGAAAGGGGGTACTAATGCCCCCTGCGTATACTTCGTGTTCCGAATATACTGCCAGTGATCGTAGTACCCCCAGTATTTACCCCAACCCCACTGGCTGATTTATGATTGGCTGGGGTCCGAGGTGCCAGCGCCACCCGGGGAGGAAAAGGTTTGGTCCCTGGATCAGAAATCATTCCGAAAAATCTACAACTCTACCAAACGAGAGACACAAACAGTGGTGCTCCGGGTCGACACGACCCCGCAAGGTGTGGTAACCCCAATATCATTGGCTGATTGCTGATTCTCCAGGTTCTTTTTGGAGACAGCGGTACCGCGGGAGGATGAACTCCCATCCCCGGATCATAAGTCCATCCATAAATCTACAACTCCAACAAACCTGGGACGAAAAGGGTGGTCCACGGGCTCGATACCGCCTCGGGCGGCATGGAAACCCCAATCTCATTGGCTGATTGTTGATTGGCTGGGGCTCGTGGAGTTCGCGCCACCCGGGGAGGACAAGGTTCCATCCTCGGAATATATATAGCTTCATACATCTGCAACACCGAAAAAACTGTGACGGAAATGGTGGTGCCCTGGGTTTATACCGCCCAGCACGGTGTAAAACAAATAGCCACCGGCTGGTTGCTCATTGGCTGGGGCTCGTGCAGCCAGACCAGTGAGGATAAGGTCCCATCCCCGGATCATAAATCCTTCCATACATGAATACCTTTTTATCAAACGGGGGACAAAAAATGTGGTCGTGCGGGTCAAAACCGTCCCACACTGCGTGGAAAGCCCAACCCCATTGGCTGACTACTGATCGGCTGGGGTCAGTGACGCCAGCACCACGTGGGCCTGATAAGTTTTCATCCCCGGGTCAGATGTCCCTACATATCTACATCTCCTGCAAACCCGGGACGAAAACGGTGATCTTCCGGATCCATACTGTCCCGCACGGCGTGAAATCCCCAACCCCACTGGCTGGTTGCTGGTTGGCTGGGGTTCATGGAGCCAGTGCCGCATAGGGTCCCATCCCCAGATCCGAAATATTTGCATACATCTACAACTCCAACGAGCCCGGGACGAAAACATTGGTGTTCCGGATCGATACCGCCCCGCACCGTTTGGAAATCGTAATCCCACTGGTGGGTTGCTGATTGGTTGGGTTTCGAAGAGCCGGGGCCACCCGGGGAGGGTAGGGCCCCATCCCCAGATCATGAATCCTCCCATCCATGTACTACTACAACAAACTGAGGGCGAAAACGGTGGTCCCCCGGATCAATACCGCCCCGCACGGTGTGGAAATTTCAACCCGCTGGCTGATTGCTGATTGACTGAGGTCCGTGAAGCCAGCGGCACCTGGGGAGGATAAAATCCAGCCCCGGATCATAAATCCGTTCATACGTCTACAACTCCTACGAATCGGGGTCGAAAATGGTTGCTTCCCGGGAAGGTGCCGCCGTGCACGGTGTGAAAATCCCAATTCCGAGTTCACACCATTATTGGCTGGTGTTTGTGAATCTGGAAGCCGGCGGTCTCCACCCAACGGGGCTAAGATATCCAGCAAGTGAATCAACCATGATCTAATACAGACCCATTACCAGTTGTGAAGAAGATATACCGAAGTAAATTTAATGTGGGTCACCACCTACGACCTTCGCGCGGAGAAACCCAATATGAACAAGCAAGGTGCGCGAAACGCGCCGATTGTTTCACTTGTACTGTAGTACCTACGCTTACGCGGGCGAGCAAGCACATACACTAGGACAAGGCGTGTTGGTCCCTTGAAACGCCTCTCCGCAACTCCCCCGCCCCCTTCAACTACCCTGCCCCTCAAAGATTCACACCAGCTGAAACTCGGACAGCATGTACTGTGGGTCACCCCCACATCGTCTAGGTCACGTACACCTCCCTGACCCCTGGACACCATACGCCGGTGAATCGATACAGTAGTACGAGCTGGACCAGCTATAAAACTCGAGTATAAGTACTGTTCATACTCCCAGTACTCGGAGTATTTGGGCCTTTAGTACTGCTCATACTCCAAGTACTCCGAGTATTTAGGCCACCAGTACTCTAATACTTGGAGTACTCGGAGTACGAAAATTACTCGATACTCTGAGTATACTCGGAGTATTACTCGGAGTATCGTATTACTCGGAGTATCGAGTATACTCGGACAATCTGTGAAAACTTCCTAAAGTCGTACAGTATATCGTGAACCACTGCGAATTAGGCTACAAAAGTGCAAAACAAAATGGAAGCACTAACCCTGACACACACTGCTTTGACAAGAAAAAAAAATGCATGGAAAGTTATACCAGGTACAAAGGGGGCTTCGCCGCGGCGGGCTGACGCCCGCCTGCGGCTTCGTGCAATGCCCGTAGCGGCGAAGAGTAAAGGGGGAACAATAGGTAAGCTTATGGCGAACAAATGCGACTCTGTACTGCCAAGGGGTGTACGGTAGTACAGGACACGTAATGAAAAACACTCAATCTGACCCAGGCTGGGTAAATTATGTACTTGAGAGGAGAGGGTGAGTTTTCCACTAACTTCAATACAACGGCTCCCGAATTTATTATTCCATTGTAAATAGCATCCTGTGGAACTGCTACCGGCACGTACATACGTTGTATATCAGCAGTAAGTGTTCTATACAAATCCGTACGTGTATCAGCGGAAAGTAGTTAGTAAAAATCCAGCATCTTCAAAATTCCACAAGTGGAACGGATTAAAAAAAGCTGTCTGTCTGTCCGATTGAGAGTTAGTCTGGGGTACCCCACGGCCAAATTTATTTCAAACTCCTACACCCGTACCGCACGCAACAGGTCGGCAGCCCTCGAGGAGGCGATCGTCATGGTCCAAACCATACCTAATGGGGTTCCCTGTGTGTTGAATAATCGGGGTTGGCTCCCAGCATCCCAAACGGAGTGGCGGGCGAGCGATTGCCGAGCAGCACCGAGGCCAGCGCCTAATTTCAAGTTGAATCGAATTTCATCCGTGTACGAGTAGTGTTTCCAAGCCACACCTTTCTTCTTCCCTCCCTCCCTCCCTCCCTCCCTCCCTCCCTCCCTCCCTCCCCCCCTCCCCCCCTCCCTCCTTCCGCGACCACCTCTCCCTCCTCCCTCCCACCTCCATCTCCTCTCCCATCCCTCCTCCTCCTCCTCTTTCTCCTCCACAAAAATTGTGAGAATAAATAGTTTCATCGTAGTTCACATCATCATACGACTACTCGTATTATATAGGAAAAGTGTATCGATGTACGTATATATGGAAACGAGTCAACCTCGGTTGTGTGTCGAGTTATCTACTGTTGTTATTATTAACGATGAGTCCTCCGACGGCCGAATGCCCAGCCTCACCCCTCGAGAGTGACCAAGCACAAGCCGAATGACTCGTTGTTAAACAAGCACAGACAGGCACTGAGCCCTGGGCTTTTGACTATCTCGTATATTGTGCTATATGACACAATCGAACATGTGATGCAATTGAGTATGTACACCTGGTACTTGACATCATATTATACGTACGGCGCAATTCACCAACACGTATATTTTGTAATATCACAGAACAGTTTAGAAAAAGAAAAAGTATTATTACAGCAGTGTACGAGTAGTGGAGACGCTACTTTGAGCTGGTGTCTGTGCGAGTAAAAACCCTCTAGCACTGCTGCTGGATGTCCTGAGCGCAAGCAGTGGCCTGCGGTGCCATCTATCTCAAGCCTTAATTACTGGATGTTGCGGAGTGCCCCTCGCACATCGTTCGAGCAGCATGCTCGTTCAGCGTACTCTGGTTTGTGCTCCCTTCTTGCCAGACACGGCGGCGGGACCACTTGGCAACCAAAATACAACGTACCTTGCTGGCTGGCTGAATTGAGTCGACGGACCACCTGGATCCCATCACGGATACGAAAAAGTATCTGAAAAAATCAATTACTTGATTTTATCGGGCTTTTCCTCGATCCCTACAACTAGGTTGTTTTGGTGTGACAGCCCCCCCCCCCCCTTATATCACAGAATAGCCTGTCGAGGTCGAAGGTCTATCGTCGCACGAGCTGATTTTTATCAGGGTGTTGACGATTTGCAACGAGAAAAAGCAAATTGCGCCGCCTGTAGCCGTTTGAAAAAAAATAAGAAAAATCATACATTTTTTCCCTTTTTTCCCACAGCGGCAGTACGAGCGGATCTTCAGCCTGAAAATTCCAGGGAAGTATTTCAAACATCGCTTTTCCATTGGCATATTATACGTAGGTCTAAGTTTTTTCACCAGCTCGATTGCTCGGTCCGCAGTACACACACTTGTGCAATTAAGCAGGCCAACCCGTTCCTTGGCCGTGCAATAACAATTAATACATAATCTTGGATCTTGCGCGTAGATCACGGGATAACTGTAAATGCAATACGAGTACGAGGAGTAAACATATACTTCGTACGTACCAGTATTATATAATTTGGAACCACTTTTTTCGAGAAAAAATATACAAGCTGTCGACCATCACCATATTATATTATTGGTGAAAGTTACAGCGTCCACCGCCAGCATGTCCACGATACGAGCGCACGTGACGCCCTGCCCGGTGCAAAGCAGGTCGGTGGGCACGATGGCGGACGACTCGACCGAAAACGTTCACCGCCTCGCGAGCAAATATTCCGACATGCTCCTACGGAACGCATGCAGTCGTAATTCGTGTGTGGACCGCAAGGCCTAAAGATCGTATGATATGATACGAACAGAAACAACGAACACCAGCATCATACCGCTGTACCACGCACATATAAACCCATGATACACAGATCGTCGAATATATGATACTCTGAACTTGCTGTGGTACTGGTACTGGTACTGGTACGTACGTACGTGTATATCAGTAGTAAGTGGTCTATAAAAATCCGGGTTCGTCGTCGACATAAAAAACGGAATCTTTGATTTTTCGTGTTGCGCGTAAAAAAAGCATGTGTATGTGCTACATCATCACCCATATTATTCTTGGTGAACGTTGCAGCGCCCACCGCCCGCATGTTCACGCTCCACGAGCGCACGCGAGGCCCTGCCCGGTACAAACCAGGGCGGCGTGCACGTTAACTGATGATAGATCGCCCGAAAATGTTCACACCGCCTCGCGAGAAAAAGACCCGACACGCTCCTGAGGGGCGAGAGAAGCATGCGGTAGATATTTTAGTGGGTCCAAAACAGGAAATCATCGCGCACGGGACTGTAAAACAATACGACATACGTTCGTATAGCGAGCAAGTGACGAAGATACATGAAATCCTCAAACAAGCGTACCCCCGTGAGCCACGTGTTAGGCACGGCCGAGGCCACCCTTGGCAGAGTAGGCAGAGCAGAGGTCGGCGAGCACGATGAGGACATTGCAGGCCGGCAGGCGGACCTCATCGCGAGATATCGCGAAAAAGGCTCAAACTTTTGTGTTAATAAGAAAATCTGTCGGGCGCTCTCCGAGCAGCAGCTGCAAGTTTGTACATGTACGGAGTAGTTATATTCCCACGTACGTACGACGTAGATTATGTTTTTCCGACTCAAAAAATCTCACCGAGATATCCGCGAAAACTCTGAACACCAACTTTGTGTTTACACTGAAAAACTCGCTACTCGTACGAAAAACAAATTAATTTCCGATCAAGATGATATTTGGTGGAGAGAGCGGAAGAGACAAGGAGAGATCGATGTAAGTTTTGTTGCCTAATACGCTACGTACCCATCAAGAGATATTGCCAAAACTCGATTCCATACGATATAAATCCAAGAAATTACGAAAAAAATAGCATATCTGCGATGCCCCGCTCAATTTTGAGAAAATTACGCTAATTTTTCAAGGGCATTAGCCAACAATAGGTATACCTGCGCACTTTGAGCCATTTATAGGTACACTGCGTAATGTACACCAGAAACGGCTTCCGGGCCCGCCTTATATCGTCTCCCCGAATTCAGAAAATAAATAATTATTACCAGTATTAATTACTAGAACTTTAATTGTACCTACAAATGGTTGGGCTTGCGCTCAATTGTACCTACAAATGGCTCAAAGTGCGCAGGTACACCTATTATCGGCTACTCAATGTGCGCATCACCAATTTTTGGCTTCAACTGTACCTATAAATGGCTTAAACGATCACTTTTTGGCAACTGAAATATAGACAGACGACCACACATTCGCCCACGTTTGTTTGCTACGTATGGAATGTTGTTCCGGACCGCGCCAACGGCTGTGTAACTTAGAACCCCTCGTAACCGTATGGTATTGCTCTGTACACGTATACATATACCAAAGTTTCTCCTACTATATACTGCACTACAGCAGTATGTATATTATTATATGATTTGCCTTCCGACAATGTGCAGGGTATTATTCATTGTACTTTCAGCATAACGGCATGGAAACGCTCGTCATTGTTGTTTCTCCGCATCGTATATATGTGTGTGCGTAGGAGGGGTGTCGTGCTGAATACGTATGCATCGATCGCGATACGATTTCTCGCTTGTAGGTAATGCGTGATAACTCCGCAGTGTCAGTGGTTGTACTGGTACGGTCGGCTGGTTGACAGTCCCGGCATCTGATGTGGCCGTCTGTCTATATTTCAGTTGCCAAAAAGTGATCGTTCGAGCCATTTATAGGTACAGTTGAAGCCAAAAATAGGTGATACGCACATTGATTAGCCGATAATAGGTGTACATGCGCACTTTGAGCCATTTGTAGGTACAATGGAGCGTAGGCCCAATATCAGGCGGGCCCGGAAGCCGTTTCCGATGTACATTACGCAGTGTACCTATAAATGGCTCAAAGTGCGTAGGTATACCTATAATTTGGCTAATGCCCATTTTTTAACCCCGTATTTGAACCGTACGTACGTTCAACGGGGTTGGGTGTCGGCCCTACCGGGGTTATATTTTGTTTTCTTTATTACTACAAGCAGTAGTTTTGATCACTCCTCCTGTACTTTTTTCGGGTATTGGATCGGTCCTACCTCGCTCAAAAAACTAAAGTCCAAAGGGCCGACACCTAATGCGTCGACTATGATAGTGCATGAATTACACCGCGTAAAAAACCAAGTCCAACTGTTTCGTATATTTGAATGGGGCATGGCCAATCCGACGGTTACACATTTTTATGGCTGACCCAGCTCGTAGTCTTTCGTGTGCAGTTCGAGCTGCAGCCGAAGTAAAAACACTTCCACGGAAGTCAATTATGGTTCTTTATTTTTTTACTTTCAAGCCGGTCGCCCTGGTGGTCTAACTGGTAGCCACGAAGCCTGTAGGGCCGGATGTCGACGGTTCGATTCTCCCCATGGAGGTTTTTATTCTCAAATGACACCGACTGTCGAGAGCGCATATTATAGCGTGGGTAAGCAAAATTCGACGAAAGTTGACGAGGGAAGAAAGTGCTGAAATCTTCTCGCGATAAAAACCAAGGCAAGAACCGTAGTGGGGGAGGAGGGAGAGGAGCCTACTTTGTGACCCCGGATCTGAGTTACGAGTTACGACTAAGGAGGGAGAAAGACGGAAGTGCGAAGATAATGAATGGGATGGAAAAAAAAAAAAAAAAAAAAACGTTTTTTCACTTCCATGGAAGTAAATTCAAGAGTAAAATAATGGCAGTAATCCTGACAACGATTAAGATCTATCCTAAGCCGTTGTCAAAAAGACTCAATAATGTCGTAGATCGAGAGCGCAGCGCGCACACTAGATCTGTCTACGCGTATTAATAGTGGTCGAATGCCCTCTTCCACGAAATTTGGAAGAGAAATTTACTTCCAATGGAAGAATATACTACTTACTTCCATGAAAGTTTGCATGGAAGTAAATGTACTTCCATCAAAGCTAAAAACTAAAAAAAAAATACCATGGGAGTGAGGAAGCAGCTCTCGACAGTTACTAGAGAAGTATCGAGGCAGAAACCCTAGGTATACCTATATTAATAGTAGTAGGAAATATCCTGTACCTGGTATTTATATCAAGTATATAGTACGGAGTAGGATGATATTATACTGTATATCGAATGCCAGCATTGCCGATGGCAGCAAGTACTACACGCCGTTGCTGCTGCCGTTCGTTGGGCCATTTCAACTCGTCCAACACAACCCAAATACCGCAAGTACCTGGTATTTATTGCATAACAGGTGTACGAGTACGACGTATACGGAGTAGGATATTATATATGTTTTACTTTCGGATTTGTACCTGACAACAGAATTGCTGGTGGCAGTACACCGCTGCTTCTTCTGCTGCCGTTGAGGAGCAATTCAACTCGTCCAACACAACCGAAGTACCGCCACATGCAAGTCTCACATGGTACATACGACTTACAAAAAAAAGACCACTTGGTGTTCGATACCAATACCAACAGAGCAAAGACCCAAAGCAGACAAATCCGCCGCACGCGCGTATCCTGGCCTCCCTAACCCACACGAGGTCTCCCCTACAGCATGACAGGTACGCCAGGACTAACCGCCTACCAACAAATAAAACAAATGCCCTCCCTTCCTCTGCGCAAGGACCCTACACCGCATATCACATTACACAGAAACCGTAATTGCCCAACCCACCCCCTTGAGGTATATCGCCGCATACCCTCTCAACCAATCAGCTCCACCACGGACATTTCTTCGGAACGCATCCACGCCCCCTCCTTCCTCCCCCCCTGCAAACCTACACAACAGATTAGGTCCAGTTCAACCTCCTTGGGGCTTTTTCAACAGGCTACCCCCCCCCCCCCCCCCCCCCCCCCCCCCCCCCCCCCCCCCCCCCCCCCCCCCCCCCCCCCCCCCCCCCCACCCCCCCCAAAAACAATTGACGCCCTCTACCCCCCTTTGGGGTTTTTTTCAACGCTTCCCCCCCCCCCCCCCCCCCGCACAACACCCCCTCCTGCCCTTCAAACCCACAGACCAGACAGGTCCAATCCGAGCCAAATCCAGCAAGGTCGCCAATCAAATTCAGCCTCCTCTCCCATCTCATCAAAAACGACGAAAATCACCGCCCGTCGAATCCGGATCGACGCGATTCCAACAAAGTAATAATTTCTCGACAGCTCGAGAAAACCCCCCGCATAACCCCTTCGTCACTGCTGCAAATATTTCCCTACTCAAACTTTCGAAACGTTGATGCAGCTGGAAAGGGGTTACTCTACCCAGCTTGAGCTATTCTAACCAGCTCGAGCGTTTCAGCGCAAGACAGCTCCAGGTCTACCCCAAGTCAGATCAAGTACGGACAACAACAGAGCTCAGCCTTTCACATCCCATCAAATGGCATCAAATGGCAACAAACCACTGACGCACAAGACCGGACCAATGCGGTGCAAGCTCTCCTTCCACCCAGCTCACCATATGCTACTCAACTGAGCATAGGCTACCCAGCTCGGCATAAGCTACCGAGTTCAGCATGAGCTGTCTTAGCTCCGCATGCGCTACCCAGCCCAGCCTAAGCTACCCAGCGCAGCACAAACTACCCAGCGCAGCATAAACTATCCAACTCAGCATACGCTACCCAACTCAGCGCAATCTACCCAGTTCAGCACAAGCTACCGAGCTCAGCACAGGCTAACCCAGCCCAGCAAAAGCTACCCAGCTCAAGACCGCTCCAAGTCCTTCAGGCTGCGTCCCTGGCCAGTGCCACGCATGGGCGGCCTCTGCCCCGAAGGAGGGGCATCGCCCCTGTTCCCCGAACCAAACCCGCCTCCACCGCCGCCACCCCTGCTGTCATCGCCGCCCCCACTCACCCTGCTACGCCACCCCCCCCCCGCATCGCTTCGGGGCATGCCTCCACCACCCCCGCTACCGCCACGGTCACCAAAGCCCCCGCCGCCCCGTCCGCTATCTCTGTCCATGTAGCCGCCCCCACCTCCGCCACCACCATACCCTCCGCTGCTCCTGTCACCGAAGCGCGAGTTACCCCTGTCCATACCCCCGCCGCGGCTGCCCCCGTCCCCGGAGGACCCACCGCCTCCTCCTGCGGAGCTACCCCCGCGGCGCCAAGTGCTCTCAAAGTTGCGCTCCTTGCCGAGATCCCCTGCGCCTCCACCCATACCTCCGCCCATACGGTCACCGCCGCCCATACGGTCACCACCTCCCATACGGTCACCACCCCCCATGCGGTCACCCCCTCCACCGCCCATACGGTCACCCATACGGTCACCCATACGGTCGCCCATTCCACCACCACCCCGGGCCTGGTACCGGTCATCCCCCTGCCTGCCACCGCCTCCGCCCATCCTATCGTCACCGCCGCCACCGCCGCGAGATTGGCCAGCAGTGCGCCAGCCCCCAGCAGAGCGGTCTTCGCCGCCGCCGCCGCCGCCGCCGCCGCCACCGCCGCTGCGGAAGCCGTAGTTGTCACCGCCATCGCGGGCGCTGTTGCCGTAGCCTCCGCCGTTGCGGGAGTCGTCTTGCGGGTCCTCGTCGTCGGGGCCCAGTCCGCGGCTGGCGCGCTCCTGATGGCACGGCACAATCATGGCACAAGCATGTCACACCAGACAAGAAAAAACAAGGAAGGTGTTAATATTCTGGGTCTTCACATACATACACCAGGTACCAGGAACAGTAGAAGGAACATGACGGGGGGGGAGGAGAAAAATAAGGAAGGTGTTCATATTATGGGTGTAACATGTACCAGGTACCAGGTACAGTAGAAGAAAGATGATCGGGGGGGGCGTACTTATTTGTTGCTTGCCTTGGTCATTTGACCATTGACCACGCATCCCTTTCGAGACAGACATGACGAGGGATGGGGGGGGGGGGTGAAGTGGATTTGGTTCAGAAATGAACGTGCATTGTTTCTACATTGTCACAAGAAAACGAAAATATTTTGGTTCAAAGTAAAATATATACCGGTATACTATATGCGTTTTCATCACAAGGGCGGGAAGATAAACAAAGAAAGGTAGAGTATTGAGGTATGGGGGCAAACAAGAAATATTAACACAGAAGGTGATTTTTTTTCAAGCACAAGCAAGTTGTGAAGAGCCGAAATGACATGACTGCCACCGTTAAACAAGGAAGTTATAAATACTATGGGTTTGATAGATATGAGGTAGATGAGGAGGAAGCGAACTTTTTCGTAAATGAAAGTGGATTATTGCTACAATCAAGCGAAAGTGTTTTGAAGAAAAAATACATGTATTTTAAGAAAAAAAGAGCGAGAGGATTGACCTTGGGATGCGGTGTAGCTTTGGGTTCAGGTCGAACGGGCCGATCGTAAGTTCCACGTTGCAGTACCACTGTACCACCTAGCACGGGGTTCTATTAATAACAAGCCTCAATAGCACAGCTTCAGAGGACCCCTTCCAGCACAGAGTACAGAACAATACAGCACAGGTTACACAAGTACAAAAACAACAGAATTTACCAGCATGGTAGAGTGCTGGTGCAATATGGACAACAGACTCAAGTACGGTACAGTACCGCACAGTACAGCACAGTACGGTACAGTGTTGACAGCAGCGCAGTGCTACTAACAGTGAAGTGCAAATAACAGTACTACAATGTTAGTAACAGCACGGTAGTGTAAAAAACAAAAAAACAGCACCATGTTACTATACGAAGTATAACCGTACAGCAGTGCTATTCAATAATAGCAGTAGAGTGTTGATAACAAACAGTACAGCAGTTCTGACAACAGTACAGTACGTAGTGACAATCACAGTGAGCAGTATGGCGCATACCTCGTCGCGCTCTCTCTTGTCCGCCTCCCTCTGAGCCTCGGCCTCCTCCTCCGCCGCTTTGCGCTCGGCCTCCAGAGCGTCCCTGCGGCACCGAAAACAACGGCAACGTCAAAAGAAGTCCAGGAGTCAGCTGCAGCATGTCCAAACTATTATACGGCAACCTTTTTGTAACAGGTACCAAGGAATACTACGCATACATACCCGGTACAGTGCATTAAAACTGTTAAATGTTTTTGATAGAAGGGTATCAGTTGTTTGAAGCTATACCTGGTACTTCGAAGTATACATAGTATAGGCATATCGCTTTGCTGTTTGCCTTACTCCTGCCCCCCCCGGCGCCGCATCGCGTAATACGCGGACCAATCAGTGGGCCAGATTTCGCATTCATGGACCAATCATTGGGTTAGAGTTCTCTGATGAGCAAGGAAACAACAGTCTCGAATCTCCAATAGACTCCAACAGCTGAACAGGGGATATACTCCCAGCCAGAGAGGTATAAACACGATAGGGTATGGTCGGTAAATTACATCATGTTACGAGCACATAGAATATGTCATGGCCTACTTCATTTACATGCTTGGCCGTAGTCGTATGACCATGGACCCTCGCATCATTACAATGCCGGGACGGAGCATGTCGGGTTTTCAACGGCCAGGCAGACCATTTTTTTTTTGGGGGGGGGGGGGTTCCCTTTTCACCGCATTCGAAAACAAAAAACGAATGATACTTCCAAGGGGGCATCGAGTGAATTGACACACCAAACGAGGCGGAACGTGGAAGTGTGGAGGGCTTAAGCTATATTTGAACACATCCGCCCGAGGATTGAAAAAAAAAATGATAAAAAAAAGTACTTTCTCGCCTGCGGGAAGCCTCTTCCGCCTCGCGCTCCATGCGCTCCTCCTCTTCCCGAGCCCGCTCGGCCTCCTCCTCGGCCCGTCGCAGACGTCCCAGAGCGCGGTCAACCTGCAACACACCAAATACAAGCACAACAAAAAGAGGGAAGACAAAAACAAACACAAAAAGGAAAATGGTGAAGGAAGGAGAACGATACGTGTAAGGCGAGGGAAGAACAAAAACAAAGGAAAACGATGAAGGAAGGACAAGGACAAGGACAAGAAAGAGGAGGGGGAAAAAAAGCACCGACCGACACGAAGAAAGGTACACCTGGTGCACATTATACGTGCATGGTACGCGTGTGTGTATCAACATTGTCAGAGCGAGACGAAGCAAAGTTATTGAATACGCAGCGAGAGGAAGAAAGCTGGGGCTGATACTGGCGCGAGCTCTACGAATGTAGCGACAAAAGCATGAAAAGAGATAAAAAGAGATCGCAGATGAAAATAAAAAGTGTGCTCTATTTTACGGGGGGGCCATAGTAAATACTAGTAAATAGGACCTACGGTACAGACAAAAACCGATACATTTTTACCTATTTTTTCAACAGAATTTGGCCCCCTATTTACTATGGTCGCCCGTAAAAGAGTAAATAGCAAGACAAAGAGTCAAGTACTGACTACACGAACCAAGACATAAAAAAAAAAGCACGCCACGCCACACCACGTCAAATAACCCTTTCTAGACGCTTGATGGACTATAAGTCGTTTCATTTGTGGCTACCGGTGTCTCGTAATAAAACAGACTTGAAAAAAAGAAAAAAAAATGTAGCCTCGTAGGCGCTGGCCGTCTATATCTACTGTACTACCCCCTTCTTGCGCCCTCCTAATACTAATAATGGTACATGGACGTGAGTCCAACATCTGATATAAGGATATTAGCCTAACATCTGATAGAAGGATGTCAATCTAACATATGATAAGAGGATGTTCGCGTGACATCTGGTTTCAGGTTTGTTACGAGAGGGTCGATACTGCATATTATGAGACACTCGGCTAGCAAAGATGAGTTTCGACGAAATCCTCGATATCACAGCTGTTGTTTCTTTATTTTCAAGTATTATGAGACAAACAAACGACACATGGGGGTCCGGAGAGGGCCGGTACTGTACTTGTACCGAAAGAGTGAATAAGCCATTCACCTTCTTCTGGCGGTGGAGGATGCGCGCGCGCTCCTCCGCGGCGTGGACCTCAGCAGCGTGCTCGGCCTGCCTGGACTCGAGGATGCTGGACTGGAAGATGTCTGCGTCTTCGTGCATGCTCTCCACGGCAATCTTGTCCACCATGTCCTTCTCCCACGCCTGTCCGAACAAACGGCATAAAAACATGGTATATATTGTTGATGCACAGTAAATATTGTGGATACACGGTATAGTTGGTACACGGTAAATGCTGTGGATACACGGTATGGTTGGTACACGGCAAATGTTGTGGATACACGGTATGGTTGGTGCACGGTAAATGTTGGGTAAACGGTATGATTGACACATGGTAGATAGGGTTGATACACGGTGTAATGGGCACACGGTAAACATTGATACAAGGTACGTAGGTACGGATTGGTGCAAGGTATGGATTGGTGTACGGGTATGGTTGGTACACGGTGTATGTGTGTGTTCTGCACATTGAACAGTTCCTTCTACCCGTCACTACCCAGCACACCTATTGTAGTGTCCGTGCCGATTTTTCATCCTACAGAGACACCAGTTCGTATATACATCACACGGTATGGTTACTTCACGGTATGTCACACGGCGGTGCACAGAGTATGACACGAAGACTGCATGTATGGTTGATAAACTGTACCAGGTACCTATTATACATTATACGGTATGGTCAGTACGCGGGTATCATAGGCAGACGACCGCATGCCACACGGTATGGTTACCCTGTTAATAGTATCAGCACTACTATTAATACCGCAGTAGTGTGCATGCAGTAAGAGTAGGGCATATTAGTTAGTATGAATACACCATTTAATAGACAGCACTCTATTGCTATTTTTATTACCTTCTTGTGCGCCTCGAGGTGAGCCTCCCAGCGCCTTTCGTGTTCCTTCTGGTCCTCTGCCACCTAACAACGAAGACATACAGGTACAGGCACAGCAGTTACGGATACGGTTACCATTATATTCTCAGTTGCGGTTCCAATTACTAGTTACTGATACAGTTACTACAGTTACTGTTGTACTTACAGCGGCGGTTACCGTTACAGATACAGTTACCGATAGAGTTACCGTTACGTTACCGTTCAAGTTACCGTTACAGCTGAGGTTACCGTTCAAGTTACCGTTACAGCTCAGGTTGCCGTTTAAGTTACCGTTACAGGTGAGGTTACCGTTCAAGTTACCGTTACAGCAGTCAGAACAGGTCAAGTGCCATTCCCAACGAAAGGTCGACCATGCATCCATCTACCCATCCGCTCAGAGACCAAATCAAGGCAACTACAACAGGCGAGCATCCGTGTGTTTACTACTACTGCTGCTGTATCTCAATCACACCCACAAAAAGGATACCCCCATGAAAAAAAAACGATTTTCTGCCTTCTACCCTAAACCTTTTGTGCCCAACTCCAAACCAGCGAAGTCGCAAAGTTCCTCACCCAACCCACTGCCCCCCCCCCCCCCCCCCCATATGATATATTTATAGGTTGGGTTGGCGTCGGTTGGCAACGACGCTGTAAAACACGCCACTCGCTGCGTGAGCTAGACAACCAGGGTGCCGTTTTTTTTGTTATTTTTTTTGGCGGTCACCAAAGCTGGCGGTCGAGTAGATCATTTGTGCGGGGGGAGAACCTTTGCTCCGCACAAGGGGAATGGTCGTACCACGTAGTGTTAATATGGTAAGCGTCCGCGAGGCAGTTACATAGTAAAACCCATTGCTGTCTCCGGAAGTGGCCACACCAGAAATTAAATTAACTCATTGAAGCTGTCGTCCATATGCAAGTCCGCCTCAGAGGCGGTTCTTAGCAGGATGCAGCTCACCCTCCATGCGACTCGCCAATACCCCACGGCGTTTCGCGCTTGGTGCAAGCAATGTCTGCCTGGTTGGTGAAAACCCAACGCGCTCCGTCCCGGCATTGTAGGGATGCGAGGGTCTATGGTCATATGACTACGGCCGTGCACAACATGAGTACACCCCCCCCCCCCCCCCCCGCCTGCTTTTTGTCAGCCACATTTCTTCTGTTTTTTTGTAGTGTTACAGTAGCTGATCCCTAAAGACCCCAAGACGACTCGGTGGTGACGGAGCGGTATATTTACGTTCCAAAGCACCCCCCTCGTTTACTTTTGGCCCGACCCTAAACATTTACCATTATCATTATTAGTACATATATTTATATATATTGTGGGACGTATTGCGGGAGCTAATCCGTTTTTTGGCACGACCCTAAACATCTGCCATTATTGTTGTTTTTGTTTTTGTGGTATTGCAGGAGCTGATCCGTAAGACGAAGGACTCGGTGGTGAAGGAGAAGGAGGACGAGGACGCCCGCATGAAGTCCCAGGCCAAGCGCCTCGACTACATCACCCGCGCCCTCCGTATCGAGGAGATGCCTGTGCTGCGCAACAAGTACAACAACCAGGTAAGCGGAGAGAGGGGGGAACTGGGAAGGGGAGGGGGAGGGGTGGATGAGAAGGAGAGAAAGAGGACGAAATAGAGAGGAAGGGGGAACGAGAAGACAGAGATACAATGAAAGCGAGAGGGATAGACAGAATAAAAGGGAAAGCCC
>MEHQ01004461.1:903046-1051003 GCA_008828725.1 Saccharina japonica
GGGTGCTTTGTAACGGAAATATAACACTATATATGTGCCAAAATGTAAGGGTCGCTTCGATGAAATCGTAGGAATATTTACACGATACAGAAGTGAAATACGTAATTGGTACGAGTACCAGGTACCAGGTTTATATACTCGTAGCAAGATCGGGTGTTCCTATATACCAGTACCAGGTATCCACAGTAGTAGTCTAACGCACCTCCCTGCCAGACTTGTCCATCTTGTCCACGTTGTCGACCTTCTTGCCCAGTCGTGCGAGCATCTCCTTCGTCTGCTGCAGCTCCAGCTCGCGCTCGATCTTTTACCGTTAACGACAAACAAACGAAAAAAAAACACACACACAACAAAAAGACAGAAACCAAAGCAAATATAACAGGCGAGGTGAGCACAGAACGTTTGGTGACTCTCATTGTAAGCCGACATTTGTCACGTCGTTTGAAACCGGCGATATGTATGCACATAATGAAGATGGTCCTACTTCCCACCAAAAACATGAACCAAGATGTGACCGCAACACAGGCACAACACGAAAACAAAAAATCGCTGCATATGTAGTCTACCTTCGGCGCATTCCGGGTATTATACTATAGTACGAATGGCAGGGGTGGGAATTATCTGGGTGATAGTACAGTATCATAGGTGAAATTCGCTACATTTGTACCACGACCATTACTGCTACTACTACTATTGCTACTACCACTACCACCACTACTACTACTGCTACTACAGTACTGCTATTACTACTGCTACTGCTTCTACTACTACTGCTACTGCTTCTACTACTACTGCTACTGCTTCTACTACTACTACTGCTGCTACTACTGCTACTACTACTATTACTACTACTATTACTACTACCACTACCACTACTCCTGCTACTACTACCACCACTACTACTACCACTACCACCACTACCACCACTACTACTACTGCTACTACTACTACTACTACTACCACCACTACTACTACTACTACTACTGCTGCTACTACTACTACTACTACTACTACTACTACTACTACTACTACTACCACTACTACCACTACCACTTCTCCTGCTACTACTACCACCACTACTACTACCACTACCACTACCACCACTACTACTGCTGCTACTACTCACCCGCTGCATCTTCTCCTTCTCGCGGATCTTGGCCTCCCTGGCCAGCCTGTAGGCCTCCTCGGACTTGCGCTTGGCTTCCTCTTCCAGGCGCACCCTAATCGCCACCACAATAATAATGCCAGCACCACAAGAACACGAAACGGCAGTACAAAAATCATCAGCAACACCAAAACTACAAAAATACCCCTCGATTGTGAGACGTCCTGTTGAGAGGTTTTCGTCAGGTCCGTAGGTGTTCTTGCAACGTTGATTATTTTTCGTTTCTCTAACTCATACTGGTACAGTGGGGGTCTCCCAATAAGGCGGTATGCCGATATAAGGCGGTATCCCGATATAAGGCGGTCAAAATCGCTTGGCGCGACTGGGGAATTGCCGTCAAAGCCTGGAAGGAGAAAGGCCGCTTCCCTCTATAAGGCGGTCATATTGCTGTCTTTGGCACACCGCCGCCTTAATGGGGGACCCCTGCTGCACATATATCTTACAACAGATAACCAACTGTTTGTGTCGTGTCTGAATAAAAGACGGTCATCGTGTGCAGTACGTATTTATATTTTGTTTTGTTTTCGTTAGGAGACCTACTGTCCCTACAGTGATAGTATTAATAGTATGCTTGCCACCCAATAATGTGTAGCGCATAATTCAATCCGATATAAACCAGTTGAAATACTCGTGCTCGTTGCCTCTCGGGGGGTAAACCGTACCCGTACCGATGCTCGTTCGTAAGAAAGGTCAATACGTCCTGGCAAAACGCCTCGAGAGAGCCACCTTTGATTTATCTTCCGTTTCCATCGTTTCGACTTCGAGATACATAGTCGTTGCAAACTACTGTAACTCTCAGGAATACTTCTACTGTGCGTAGTATCAATGATGAAATACAGATAAGAGTTTGAGGTCCAGCAGCAACAGCAGCAGCAGCAGGAGCAGCACCAGCAACAGAAGCACAATTAATAACACTGTCGTAGGTTTGGTGTCTGTACCGTACCTGGCTTCCTCCCTGGCCTTGTCCTGCTCCCTGCGCTCGGCCTCTTCCTTCCGCTTCTCGATGATGTTCTTCCGGTTCAGCGCGTCCGTGTGCTCTCGCGGCATTCCGCTCACCTGGTGCAACCAAACAAAAAAAAAACGCAAAACGTTTACACACGCACGTTCTTCACTTTTACGCCAGTTTTGTGGCCAATCCTCCAAACCTTGTGGATGTCATGTCTACTACTGTGGTCCCCTGCAGATAGTATTACTACTGTAGTATTACCCTGTCTCGCCCGTTTTGGAGAGCGATCGGCGGTGTCACATGTATGTGGACATACCTATAAATGTGCAGTTGCAGGTCGTTACGTTACCTGCCGGTCGCTATATGCGTAGTAGCTGGCCGTTACACAAACCTATAAAGGTGCAGTTGCTGGTCGTTACGTTACCTGCCGGTCGCTAGTTAATCGCGGGCTGGCCGTTACCCTTTCGTCAAAAGACTGCTCCGGCCATCCTCGGTGATATCGAAGATTTCGTCGAAACTATGTGTGTGCTACCTCAACCGCGCGTACATATATTTATAAAACAAAAATAATAAAAAAAACAGCTGTGAGATCGAGAATTTCGCCGAAACTCCTATTTGCAAGCTGAGTCATACCATACTCCATATGTAAAGCATATGTAAAGCATGAAATTATTTTAGAATCTGAATGTGAGTGAGTGTGAGTGTGTGTGTGCGTATGAGTGTGAGTGTGCGTGTGAGTGACTAGTGACTCACCACCCGGTCAAAGAACGCCATCCTCTGCTGCTTCGTCGTCTGCTCCACCGGGTTGACGAGGGTCACGGCCACCTGAAGCTGCGCTGCCAAGGTCGTGAGCTGCGTGCGCATGGAGTCGCTCTCCATCACTTCGCCGCCGAAGCGGAGGCAGCGAGCCTGGACAAAACAAAACAAATAAACAAGCCACAAAACAATTGCCGGTATAAGGGATCGAGGTTGTTATAGCGTGTCACTGAGTGCCACCGGTGTCTTTGCTAAGGTCATTGCACACCCCAATAGTAGCCGCACCCCCCCACCGTCTATTATATGCTGTTGCTGCAAAAAAGGGCTAGCTCTCCAGAGTCACAAAACAAGTAACGCCCTACTCGTAGTTCTCCAGTCACAAACAAGTAATGTCTCGGCTGCGGTGTTTCTGTAGATACACACACGCGAATATAGCGGGGATTTAACTGGGCGCGACCGACGATTGAACGGCTGGCATAAAATAACGCTGCTGCTGCTGCTCCTGCTGCTGCTGTAGACAGACTACATGGAACGTTGTACGCACCTTGTGGTCGACGGTGACCTTGACCTGCCTCTGCTTGACAGCCCTCACGATCAGCTTCTCCACCTCCTGGAAGGAAAGGTTAACCCCTGAAAGGTACGTCTGGATTAAAAGAAAAACAGACAACACAAAATTAAGATGAAAAAAAAAAACACGGCACAACCAAAAAAAGAGGACGATGACGCACATGAATATTAGCACGACCAAAGAGGATGATGACGGAGATGGGAGATTAGCACGGCAATGCTAACGGTGACGACGACAATGATAACGATCACGGAGCGACGATGACAACACTGACGACGATAGCGGTAACACTAATCCAAAACGACGGCAACAAAAAACGATCACGAATACGACGACCTAAACGGAACTATTCCCATAATAACAACGACGGCAAAGTTGCCGATAACCACCATAATGAGGGAAAACGGCGACGATGACGATATACGAGCATGCGGGCAAACGGCGTGACAAAACGTATTTGGTAAGACAACCGTGACAACGCCACACAAAAAAAAATATCGGGATCCCGCCAATGCACTACAAAGTAACGCCTCAAGACGGTACGACACGAAAAGGCGTGTTTGTAACGGGAAAGGTTTCTTCCGGTTTGATAAGTTATATGCACTCGAGATGGGCGGTAGGGTACCTTCTCGAAAAAAGCAAAGATAAATCCGGCCACAATTCCATTCACCATGGGTCCTTTTACTCGTACCATTGTCTATTCATTTCGAGTTATGAAAAAACAACGAACTGCTAACCGTAGAGGGAAGAAACTGCCCGTGTAATCTTGCTTGCAAACTCAATCAAATACCAGCTACACAACCAACCAACCAACGAAGTCATGGCAACAACCTAACGAAAGCAACTCACAGAATTCGTGTAACAGTTCAACCAACGAAGGAAACAAAATCGTTGAACTAACAGCAACCAGCAGGTAGTAATAGTGAACAAGTCAATAAGAGATGGAACAAACGAAATCGTGGAAACCCTATCGACCTAAATCAACGAAATCATGGAACGAACAAACACGTCAACGATAAGGACTTGGACAAATAATGAACATTCGAGGGGCGGAGACAGACCTGCAGCTTCTCGAGGGTGACGGTGTGGTAGACGGAGGACAGCTGGGCCAGTAGACGAAGCACCACGATGCGCTCCAGCGACGGGACGTAGCTGCACCGATGACCAATCAGCACGAGGGGGAAAAGAGCCAAAGAAACATGAGTCAGTTGAACTTACAGTACGTACAGCCAAAGTATTTGAGCATAAACTGTAAAAAGAACAAATCAAACGGAGCAACGGAACAAAAGAGAAGAAAACAGGAGAAGCAAAGAAAACAAGAAGAAACAAAATAAATCAAAACAGGAAAACTTACAAAAATACAAAGAAGAAAACAAATTCGGCAACACATAAATGACCCAACAAATAACCAAGAAAAATAAAAAAAGGAGAAACCAAGAAACATATATTTAAAAAAAGGTAAAAAAAACACTGAACAAATACGAGACTGAGAAATACGAGACTGGTGTATTGGAATGGTGGAGAGATGGGGCCATCCAGACGAAGGACGAACGTGAAAACGAAACAAAATGCGGCTGTATTTCAGGACAGAGAAACGCAAATATACAATTGCGATCAGAGAAACGCACTTGTACTTTTTCCTACCAGAGAAACGCACACCATCTCCTATTAATACCTCTCAGGGCGGAAATGTGAGGACCATTGAGTTAAAAACATGAAGACCAAACGCTCCATAGATTTCGCCTGAATTCTACAGCCTCAGATTGCGTCCCCTTCATACGGGATGTACACCCTGCATGAGGACATAAAAAACCCGTAAGTATGCGCGATCGAAGTTTTATACTCAGCTAGCAAAGATGAGTTTCGACGAAATCCTCGAGCTCACAGATGTTGTTTTTTTTTATTTATTGTACATTTCGGCGTGAGTTCTGGGTACCGTACCTGGCGACGTCTCCTCCGGTTTTCGTGAGGCTCTGGAGGTGCGGCTGGGAGTCTTTGACGATGCTCATCGGTCTGAAGTTGGTCTCCACGATGTTGTACAGGGCCAGCACATCGGAGGACACCTGCCATGCAGTACAGTATATACCATAGCATAGCACACGACCATCGATCCAGTGGACAGTCATCCGATCAAAAAAGAAGACAGCAACAGCAGCAACAACAGAGAGAGTGTGGTCAGCATATACTCTCAGGCGCGGTAAGCATACTGGCAGTATACATATACTGGCAGTATACTGTCAGTATTATACTGGCGGTATACATATACTGGCAGTATACATATACCAGCAGTATATATTTAGTATATGTATACCGGAGAGTGTAGTTAGCATTTTTCTCTCAGGCTTGGTCAACATGCTTTCAGTATACATATACTGCTAGTATATATACTGCCAATATACTGTCAGTATATATATACCGAAGAGATTGTGGTCAGCATTTTTCTCTCAGGCGTGGTAAGCATGCCAGCAGTATACATATACTAGCAGTATACTGTCATTATATATATATACCGGAGCGAGTGTGGTCAGCACATTTCTCTCAGGTGTGGTAAACATGCTGGCAGTACCCAGCCCCTGCATCATGTAAGCAATTACCTGGGCAAGGACGCCCTTCTTGACGAGCTCCTCTAGGAGGGCCTCGCGGGAAGGGTCGGTGCTGAATCGGAGCAGGGTGGCCATGCGCTGGTTCTTCTGCTTCGACAGGTCATCTTCGTCGAACAGCTGGTTCGCGGAGTCAGACCTAACACGTTACATAAAAGCATTGGAAGGGGGACGGATAATAAGGTTAGCAGGATATACCGACGAGCATGTAAACATGTTTGTACCGACGAACAGACAGACAGACCGACCGTCAAGGCAGAGAGAAAGGTGGACAGAGAGACAGAGACAGAGACAGAGACAGAGAGACAGAGACAGAGAGACAGAGACAGAGAGACAGAGAGACAGAGAGACAGACAGACAGACAGACAGACAGACAGACAGACAGACAGACAGACAGACAGGCAGGCACAGACAGCGAGACAAAGCCAGCCAGCGAGACAGACAGAAAGCCAGCCACGACAGACGGCAAGACAAAAAAAAAAAGACAAAAAAACAGACCGGTCGACGGCACGACGGATAGTAGGCAGATAGCTGAACCCTGTACCTAATCTGCGGGATAGAGATGGCCGCGAGAAGCACGCAGTTGGCCTGGCTGGTCTTGGCCTCGCTGGTGAGGGTCTTGTTGTACTCGCTGCCCAGTGAGTAGAACTTGTACCTGCACTCACAGAGAAAAAAAGAAAGAAAACAAAAATGCAGGGAGGCGGGACGCGAAGGTTAAAGCAGGAGAACGTAGACGGGACAAAAAAAGGGCGCGGGGCGGAAAACACATGATTCTCATCACAATTGTCATCATCATCATCGCCATCATTCCACGACAATATTACATTATATTACCACCACCACCGCCACCACCAACAGCATCATCATCGTGATAAACATCTCGCCATGAACATGAATAGGATTGTCGACAAGATCAAGGTCGACACCAAGATAACAGCGCCAATCGTCGCGAGAGATCTAGATATACCTGCTCGACAACACCCAGCTACAGCAGCTGGGAACCAGCAAAGCACCTATTCAAAATGCATCCGGGTAATACTGCAAAACCAGGTACCACTTTGAGCACAAGTATCCATGAGGATAAGGAGTGCTTAAAACATTCGTATGCAGGCCAAAAGATCCTTCGATTTTTGTCCCGAGCAGGTATTGGTACATCCAGTAGCAACATATGCACATACTGCACAAAATATTACACACTAACGTAATGCGTAGACTGCCAAACATCACACAGCAACCCAACGCGCATCACCCCTTACTTGAGGGAAAAACTACTTGGTTTTAGTGTAGAACGCATTTTGCAGCAGTACAAGGGTTACAAAATCCTTTTGGCACTGCACGATCATATAGACAATCGAGTACTAAAACTCGGAATAACCCCAAAAAGGGATTCCGGTCCTTAATCCATTCAGAACTGAACAAAAATGAGCCACGAAAAAATGTCCCACATTAATTCCAAGTAGTTTGTCCCCAAATTCGTGGGAGCACTTTTTAAGGGTTAACCCATTCAGAACTGAAGAAGTGTCCCACACTAATTCCGAGTAGATTGTCCCCCATATTCGTGGGACCAGTTCTTAAGGGGTTAAAATGATTTTACTGTACGTACTATCAATAGTAGTAAAAGTAAACTGACCAAGCGTAGGCGTGGAAGAGGTAGTTCTCGCTGACCCAGAAGATGCGCGTCAGCTTCTCGTAGTAGCTGGCCATCAGCTTGGCCTTGGGCGTCTTCTTCCCGATCTGCATGATGTTGTAGATGTCCTCCACCGTGCGGAACCCCTCCGTCCACAGCTCAAGACCCGCGGCGACCTCAAGCTGAGCGAAGCGAGTCTGCAGGTGGAGCTCGATGCCGTCGTTCGTCCACCCCTCCCACCCGCGCAGGCGGTTCGTGGTCTGATTTGATTGGTCAACGAAACGAACAGGGCGCAACAAAAAGATTGGTCAGAGAAATGACAAACCGGGCATCAAAGCTACAAAAAACGATTGGTCAGCGAAGCTACAGCCACGAGAAAAACAAGGGGGAAGCGGTTTCAACATCAAACCACGCGTCGCGAATGGCCAACGAAAGCGACACAGCAAACAAACAAAAACGGAACGCGATTGGCCAGCAGAACGACACGGCTACGAAAAACAAAACGAAAACAATTCGTCAGCGAAACAACATAAATTGCAACATGGAATACAGAACAAGCACGCCCGATTAGCGTCTCTTCGCGTATCGCGCAGCTAACAAAGTTGAGTTCCAAACGCTTAATCGTTTGTCTCCGGGACTGCCAGTGGACGTGCTCACCTGTGCGGCGGAGTGCTTCTGCAGGTTGGAGATGTGCTGCCTCAGGGTTTCACAGAGGCGGCGCAACTCGGTGGTCCTCTCGTACGTCCTGTTCCAGCCACAACGGTCATAAAGCAGGCGGCGCTAACGGTCATAAATATGATACGTGCTTCGAGCAGCAGTGCTATAATTCGGGGCGATTGAATATTTGGGGGCCGACTTCCAACGACCATTCACCACGCCCGACGACAATCAATACGACCAACGACCATTCCCTGCGTCCAACGACCATTAACCACGCCCAACGACCATTCACCACATCCAACGACCATTCGCCATGTACAACGACCATTCACTGCGTACAACGACCATCAAACTGCCAAGCGTCTGTGAGTAAGTAGGTTCAAGCAACCGCAAGTTGACAGTTGGCAACGATGCTGCGAGCAAGTTGTGCAACTCCTTACAGAGTAGTTTCGACACAAAAAACATGACACGCTACATATAACCCAGCATGTTTTTGTCCGTTTTCGTCCGTTTTCGTCCGTTTTGGCCTCTGCAGTCCCAAAAGGGATCAGATGTGCATCCACGTTGTTTGGGGCAAACTACTTGGATTTAGTGTAGGCCAATTCATATTTGCAGCGGTTGAGGGGTTAAGTCCCGCGTTTCGGGACGTTTGCAAGCGGTCACATGAGAAAAAAAAAATCGGAATTCAACATTTACACTCGGGACGTAAAATAATTACAATACTGGCGTACGGGTTCGGAGCGCTTTTAGTAATTCGGAAAACAATGAATACCTACTGTCACAGCCGTCACTAGTTTCGACGAAGTCCTCAATCTCACAGTTGATATTGGTTTTTGTTATTATAGAAATACACAAGGTTAAGCTTAAGGTTCTTCGGGATTGTGGTCCCAAGCTTAAAAGGAAGAACATAGCAGGCGTTCGTTCCTCGTATATATCAGGTACTCGTGCGTACGAGCTGGTCCAGCCTAGACAGTAACATCTACTTAATTGGCGTTTTCACACCCGTTTCGAAACGAAATAGCTCCAAACTTGGCAGATGTGTTGCGGAGCCTATAATGCACACGCAGACGTTTAAATTTTTGGAATCTGATTTATTTTCGTCAAGAAACTCTATTTCGAGTAAACCCCGTCACACTCGGAGATTTTCGGTACTCAAATCTCGATAAAAGTCCGGAAAAGGCGTGCTGCGGATGACGCTGAAACTCGGCGTGGAAACTCCTCAAGGTATTACGAAACGATCGACACCTTTGTCATCGCCTAATTCGTTTTCGATCACGAGATATCGCGAGCGCAAGATCCCCATACAAAGTTAAGATATTACGATGAGCGACACAAAAATCTCGTTTCGGGATCCAATTTTTCGAATTTTGACCTAAAATTTTGACACGTGATTTGAAGTGCATTTGCGCAGGCATTCAAGCGTGCACCCCGTGACTTTTCCTTTTTTTCGCCTATATTTTGGCCAAAATATCAATTGGAGTTACATTGAAACCCTCTTAACCCCCCCAACATTGTTTTTTTCTGGGATGCACGCTTGAATAGTTGTGTTCTACAATGAAGTGTCCCCACACCAAATGTCAGATCCAAATTCGAAAAACTGAGCCCCGAAAGTGCATTTGAATGGGGCGTTCTTTTCTTGGCCGGACCAGCTCGTAGCCACCGGGGAAAACAAGCAACACAAGGAAAAAAAATAAACTCTTGAAAGCTCAAGACGAACAACACAAAAAAAGCGATCGAAAGCTCAAGAAAAAAGAAAGTACGAAGCCACCGGGCAAGTAACCGGGAAGGTAACACCGACCAGCTCAAACAAGTTTATAGTTCATTCTACCGCACAATTAAATCATACAGGTGTAGTCTACGAGCTACGAGCACAAAAATATGTACAAACAAAAAGCGCGTACCTGCAGAAGTTGAAGGCCTTGATGCACGTGGCGTGGTAGACGTGCTCGAGCTTGGTGTTCGTCTTGAGGATGTCCAGGACGGCGCGGTACGTCTCCCAGAGGAACTTGAGCCAGGGCACCACCATCTCGCGGTCGGTCCTCTCCTTCTCCCCGTCCTCCGTCATGGTGGAAAGCATGATGCTCTCGGGGGTTGCCTCGGCCTCGAGGTCTCCTACCTTCGCGGCTTCCATCAAGGACATCTGATGGCATACAAAAGTACATAAATATAATAAGGGTGGGTGGGTGGGTGGGTGGGTGGGTGGATGGATGGATGGATGGATGGATCGATGGATCGATGGATGAATGGATGCACACATAAAAAAAATGAACAGATGAGTGGCTAGGTGGGTGAGTGGGTGGTTGGGTGCGTGTATGTAATGAAACATTCGGGAAGTATGCAAGGGTTCCGTTTTCATCGGTAGTCTATACGATACGCAGGGGGGAAATGGGTGGTGGAAGGAGATCTCACATCCCCACCAAAACATCGACAGCTTTTAAACCAAGTTAAATGAGGGCTGTACTCCCCGCAGAACAGCGCCGATAGCCTGCCCTGTTTGCTAGGGACGCACACGTGAACCATACCCACATTTTACAGCACTTGTCTTGTTATCTTTCTCCGTCACTTATTACACTCACGTGTTGTTTCCCACTCCAAATTTCGTTTATTTTGCACTTCTGATTTCTGTGTTTTCCACCCTATGTATGTTATCCTCTTCTCTCACCTGGTCAGCCTTCTTCCTGCTCGTGGTGGCACGCTTCTCGGCTTGGTCTACGAGGTAGTTGATGATAACCTGTGCCATTTCGGAAGACGTGCGTTTTGACATGCGTTATTATAAGAGCATGCCAACCGAAAAGAGGAACGAAAACGAGAAAGTATTTCGATATCGCGATCGGTCGCAAACCGAAACAGCAGCATCTTGTCGCCGACCTTGCTGCCCTCAAACCCGACGCCCAAAAGCCAAGCGACAAAAAAAAACGGCCGGCAACAAAACAACTAGGCACCTCGAGCGAGCCCGGCGCCTGCTGCTGCGCCATGTTGCGGTACTGATGAAGACCGTCTTTGGCCTGCCTGTGCTGCTGCAGCTGGACGCAGAGGTCCATGTACTTGAGCATGATCGTCTCGTACGCCGTCTGCCATGTCTTGTAACGCCTGCGGAGACGAAAACGAAAAACGAAAAAAAGAGCACACAAGAAAAAGAGAGTTAAAAAACAAAATGAAAAAAATCACAGGTTTTTGCTTCTTCGGTTAGAACTTTTGGAGTTGGCGTTTCCTTACCCGAGGGAACTAACTTTCTTCAATACGTCAAGCTCTTTGGTGTGCGGGACATCGCAATGACCGTATTGTTTGGGAGAGAACACGCCACTGCTATTGTACGGTACATCTATTAATAATTTAGTATTAGTACAGGACACGGGAAGCACGGGAGCACGGGATTGTTAGGACGGGAACAAGCCACAACGGTACGTCATGGTATAAGATGTTTTCGTACGAGACACGGCGAGCACGGTATCGCTTGGACTTCGTGCGCGACTAGTACTATTAATAGTAACAAAAGTACTGTACGTAGCACCATTATTTGTGTGCACGTCATGCGTTACTACTACTACTAATCTGTATACCAGGTATCAATTAGGGTAATAGCGCATACGGTGCTTTATAGACGAAAAAAACGCCCCCTTTTAGTAAAGCTTGGGGCATACAACTGGATGCGCAAAATTTGAGCCGATCACAATCCAAGAAAATACCGGAAATTTCTGGAACTACCGCATGCTTGGGAACAAAATTATATAAATATGCCATACGTCACCACGATGAACGAACTAAAACTTGTATACTAGTGCTGCTATGGTATGCCCTAAAACACTTTAACGCTAAGAGAGTGTCAGAAGTAGAGGATATTCTCACGGTGCCAGAGGCACTCCGAAGGTGTCCTAAGTATTCTATAACATCACCCACTCTCCGCTCGAAGCGGCCCGGGTTATAGTAAGGGGTTATTTAGACGACGCACAACATGCTACACAATCTGAAACCCTGACCACAGCATGCGCAAACGACGATGATGAAATACGAAGAATGTCGAGCATGGCCAAGGCGGAAATTCTATAATATAAGTTCACTGCCGTAACGGGAAAAGAGAGTGTCAGAAGTAGAGGATATTCTCACGGTGCCAGGGGCACTCCGAAGGTGTCCTAAGTATTCTATAGCATCATCCACCCTCTCACAGATTTCAAGACCGGCTTTCTACGGCACACCCATACACTACTTTTACACCAATGATCCAAGTATCAGCAACAAGAACGCTGACAACATGACGATGGGTCCCGGTGCAATACGAAGGCGCTCGTGCTATGATTGGGATAAGTCGACTGATGTAACGGGAAAAGAGAGTGTCAGAAGTAGAGGATATTCTCACGGTGCCAGAAGCACTCCGAAGGTGTCCTAAGTATTCTATAGCATCATCCACTCTCTTTTTAAGCGCGAAATATCCCAAGACCTCCTGTCTACGGCACACAATACGACTACACAAAATCTCACAAAATACCGCTGAAAAATACCCAGAAAAACGCCGTGCTGACCACTACGAGACAGACAGAGAGAACTACCAAGTGACGGAAAAAGAGTGTCAGAAGTAGAGGATATTCTCACGGTGCCAGAAGCACTCCGAAGGTGTCCTAAGTATTCTGTTACATCACGCACTCTCCTAACTTGAAACGGGGCAATTTGAACTTGACAGCCATAATCGAAACACAATCACATACCGCCCACTTGGGGGCATTTAAAAACGCCGAGCATGACCGAGACAGCAGTAGACAGCAGTACAAATGTAACGGGGAAAGAGTGTCAGAAGTAGAGGATATTCTCACGGTACCAGAGGCACTCCGAAGGTGTCCTAAGTATTCTGTAGCATCACCCACTCTCTGCTCGAAGCAAGACGGGAACTAATATTACTTCTGCCACTACGTCCCCAAATCCAAGGACCATTTGGATGGAATACACATATACAAGCGGTCCTTATATATAAGAGGGACAGTGGTGGTACAAACGAAGCACATGTACGACAATCATGATTGAAGTATCAGCAGACACCGCTGACAATAAAACGAAAAACGGCTATTCCTAGCATCACTAAGGCGCTCGTACTATGTTTGGGCCACGTCAACTGATGTAACGGGAAAAGAGAGTGTCAGAAGTAGAGGATATTCTCACGGTGCCAGAAGCACTCCGAAGGTGTCCTAAGTATTCTATAGCATCATCCACTCTCTTTCGAAGTGCGACATACCCCACGACCTCCTTTCTACGGCACACAATACAATTACACCACAAAATATCACAAAATACTACTACATACGATTACACCATAAAATACTACAGTACCAACGAACACAGATGAAAATACGCAGAAAAACGCCCTGCTGACTACGAGACAGAGAGAGGAACACCAATTAACGGGAAAAGAGTGTCAGAAGTAGAGGATATTCTCACGGTGCCAGAAGCACTCCGAAGGTGTCCTAAGTATTCTGTAGCATCATCCACGCTCCTTCCAAGCGCGACATTCTAAAATATTACGCACGAGAAACTACCAATGTTTCAACTCGTGAACAAAACCACAAAGGTAGTTGATGAACCTAAGCAACTACACAACAGGTACAGTATGTGGAAAAAAAACAGACAAGAGGATGACAGAAGCAGGGGACACCCTTACGGTTCCAGAGGCACCCTTTCACTACAGAACACACCTATATTTAACAACTACAAGCGAACGAAAGTTTATAATTTACACGGGGCCATAAAACGCAAAAAGGGGACCCCTTTCGAGATGGCTGAAGCGACCGACCGACCAACCGACCAGCGGACCGGCCGACCGACGGACCGACCGACCGTCCACCAACGCACAAGTTGACGATAGTTACAAATATCCTGCAGCGCCAAGTCCTAGCGACAGCTGTACCATCTATCGCATTATTACGGGGGGGGGGGGGTGCCAGTCAGACCCCACGATGGACTAAAACCGTACATCCCTCGATATTTACTATAAAAACCAATAATACTTGGTTCTGATGACTATATGCACCCGTTATATAGTGTGCCATTACGTTGCTAATATTACTATTTAGAAAGCTTGCCTGGTCGTGAAGACGCTGTGCAGCAGCTCCAGGGCGGCAGGCTTGTTGTTGATCGCGATCAGCTCTGCAGAACAAGAACAAAGTGGGCACACAAAAGTGGGGAACGAAAGTCAGCTATTAAAAGGAAGCGCGAAACCAAAGTGAACAAGAAACCGGACAAGAACGGGGACAGAGAACAACAAACCGGACAAGACAGTAGGCAAGAAAGTGTGAAAGGAAAGCGACCAGGAGTGTAGTGAACAAGAAGGTGAACAAGCAGAGTGCGCGAAACCCATAAGCAAACAACGTGGCCGAGCAAGAAGGTGAATACAAGAAGCAGGGGCACAATTAACCCTTTCTGGGACTCTTTGGGACATAACCCCTTAAGAACTGGTTCCACAAAATTGGGTTAAAACTACTTGGAATTAGTGTGGAATATGTTTTTCAGTTCTGAATGGGTCAAGGACAAAAGGACATCAGAACATTAGAACATTAGGGGGGGGGGAGGTGTCCAAACCAAATGGCGGATTACAGCATCTGCATCGGCTACTGGACTAGGGCATGGATGCCTCACGACAACAATGGAACGAGCTGTAGGACAGCCGTACCGAGGCAGACTCATGACGCATTCCACCAAAAAAGAAAGCAGTGCGCCTGATCATTTATGAGGTATTGATAAATCACTTGATTGTAGTATGGGAGCTCTAGACCTTAACAATCAAAATGAAAGTACAACCCGATGACCAATGAACAATGCCAATACACAATACATGCTCTATATAGGTGTAGATCGAAACACTCAGCTAGCAAAGATGAGCTTCGACGAAATCCTCGAGCTCACAGCTGTTGTTTTTTAATTTTTTAGATATAGGTGTAGATCGAAAAGTGGCGAAAACGACAAACAACATTCCAACGATAAGGAGCATGCCTTATAAGGCACACGCCTTAACGACAAACAACATTCCAACGATAAGGAGCATGCCTTATGAGGCACACGCCTTATTGGGTAGTTCCTCAGTTGAGTATATAAATAGTCAATAATAGTAGTCAGTAATAGTCAGTAGTAGTCCTTAATAGTCAGTACAGTTAGTAATAGTCAGTCAGAAATATTTTGGCCAAAAAATGTTATTAAATAGTACCATACAATTAAAAGTGTTTTTTCGTTGTGTATGCCGCCCGCTTGCTATATATGGAAAAACTCGGCTCTCAAAATCACTCGTAGTCATCCCAGGGGGTATGCTATCTCATCTTGATTACAGTATGCGGTATACCTCGTACCACTCAGGGCGGATATATAAGGATCGTTTACACATTAAAATGAAGACAAGGCGGTCCTCATAGAGGGGTATCATCTCCGAAAAGAGCTCTTACACGACCGTAACGGAATCGACACCAGGCCTGACAAGGTACTGTCCGTAAAAAGTAGACGACCAGGTGGGCCGTCAATGCGGTGGGTTCGATGATCGGCGTGAAAACGGCAGGCGCGTGATCGTATTAAAATATCGTGTCTTTAGCCCCACCGCTACAATTACTGGCGGGAGACGTGCATGCCGCCTCTGAGATGGGTTCACACATATAAAACACTAGGGGTCAGCAGGAAATCTGACGGGGATTTGTGTCTGCAGAGGATGTCCATTTCCCCCACGCGATAGGTATGCAGCGGTTTGTGGTGTGTGGTGTACCCCCTGTAAGACTACCCCGTGTTATAAGCCAATTTATGTGGTCGTATCTCTGTTTTGATCTTATGTTTTACTGCTGAAAAAATGATTCCATACTGATTCCCAAGTATTTTTTTTCTCGTGGAAAGCTTTTTACCTGGTCTTATCTCTACTACGAGTACGTACGGCCTTACATGGTCTTAAAAGAGATGGTCTTCAAATGGGTCACAACTACTGCCGTAACGCTTGTGAATGATGTGCTGAATGCAATGCTATATCGAGGAGGATGAAGGCAGCTAAAATACTCTGTCGGTGCGAGTATCGAGGGTGGTCAAGATGGCTAACGCTATCGTTAGTATGCCATGCTGGCAGTCGAGGGTGCCCGATGCGGCGAATATGAAGGTTGAGGATGCTCCATGTGGCGACTACTACGTAAGTATATGGTAGTGGAGGATGCTCCATGTGGGCACTACTTCGTATGATATCTAGTCGAGGATGCTCGATGTGGTTATTATGGCAGTCGACAATGCTATACGGAGTTGAGGACGCTCGCTGCCGCCAGAATGTTACCTGGCCGTCGAGAATCCGCTGTGGGGCTGCTATGATATGGAGTCGAGGACGCTCGATGCTGCGACGATGATAGTCGAAGACACAACAGCAGTACAGCAGTATACGTAAATACCAAAAACTAGAAGAGGATCAGTTTCAACAATCCAAAACGACACCATCACCGCTACAAAGCGTACTCCGTGGTCCTTGTTATACAGTATACAGCAGTACAGGACAGCTAATATAGAAGAGGAATTCTGGCCCAGGCTGGAATTCTTATTTGAGAGGAGGTGCTTTTCTACACTAATTTCACTATGACGACTCTCAAATTTCTTATTTTCCTGTAAATACCAGCCTGGATTTCTTGTTGGCCTGTTTCTTATTAGGTGTCCTGTACCCTGTACATTCAAAAAGGATACTTGTACTCGTAGCTCGTAGCGGTGCAGAGGTGCAGAGGTGCAAATTGAAGACCTGCTGATACCGGTGTCCGTGTATGAATGATATCCGTACACAAGCTACATTCAGGACTTGACGCCGGCATATTTGCGCCGAGCTCTGACGCCGGCACATTTTGTGCCGAACTTGAGAAAGCGGGTGCGTGGGGGCTCAAAATGAGGGTTGGAGGTCAAGAATCAACAGCCAAGCCAAAAAAGGTGACTCGTAGTTCGCGTGTAGTCTGTACGAGTCTTTTCGGTTCTCAGTTCAAACTGAACGCTGTATTCTCACGTATATACCAGGCACCCTGGTACTGGTATACGTTATGATAAGACTACTGACTACTGCTGTACCAGGTATGGCAGGTGGCAGAGACGGCACACTGTTTCCTGACTGTTTTTTGGTCGATATACAGCAGTATCTCAAGGGAGCAGGGTAAGCTCGCACTGACACTCGAGCCTCGAGTCGCTTACTACAACAGCAGTAGCGGGTGTACTTTCTATGCGCGGTACCTGATACACGACTACGTACGTAAGCAAGAGCGAGGTTCTCTTCACGTTTCGTGCGACCAATGTCAATACCACTGTTAATACTCGCACTGTCTACGAGTACTCCCCACTAGGTACCCGGTATGGGTCATGACACCAAGGGAAAGGAAAGGACTACCGGCAGACTACTACTGTTTCCTGTGTTGCTGCTATAATATGATATGTACGCGTGTGCTCAGGCATCAAGAAGCGAGAGCACACTTACGCACATACTCGTAGCTCCTTCCAGCTTCCATACATATCGAGGAGTCCAAATAAAGGCGCATGCTGCTTGTTGCTTCTTCAGAACGCTCTCGACAGCGTTATGATGTTATGATATCGGTGTACGTATCGCATCACAAAATGCAGAAAGCAGGAAGGCTTTTGGGAAACCAGCATTGTCGGTGCAAATGCACCGTCCTACTCGTACGCACCGCCGTGCCAACCTCTCTTGGTCTGGGAGTGCCGATCGATCGCTTTTCAAAAAGGCCGGTATACACGTGCGAGGTACAAAGGCCGTGCCTCAATCATCCGGAAATGCAGCAGCCTGGATACCGGTACTACTTCGAAGCAGGCGGATGTTCACCGCAAGTGCGTCAGGAAAGCAGTACCAGGGGCGTCAATATCACATCCCGGCTCAGGAATAAAGTGCCCCATGAACTACTACTGCTGTAATATCGGACTATCGCGGAGTATGTGGGTGTGTGACGAAGAACACACGTACAGAGTATCGGACGAAAGGAAGGAAGAAAGGAAGACAGAGGGGGCTGCACTACGAATCCAAACACAAATGGGCATGCTTCTCCAAACTTCAACGCGTCCGTCTACCTCTCATGCTAGGCCCGTGCAACAAACCCCACCCTTACCCCCACTCAATGAGCTCGACTCGAGGAGCGCGTGGGTTGCATTGGCCTACGTGCAGGCAGTAGCAGCAGGGGTGAGCGCGCCCGCACCCCATACCACATCTTCTTGCATTTCAATTTCAAGGCACTCTCACAACCACTAAACGATTGCGTTCGAACAATGATCTGGTATGCGCACGCACCATTGGCTCGCTTGAGTGCGTTCTCCGGCTTGTGGAACCATGTTTGAGACATGGTGCTTCCGGTCCAGCTGCTAGCGCCGTTTGTCTCGAGCCCCTTCCTTCAAAGCGTACGAGTGAGCAACCCCTGCCACAAACAGAATCAGATAGAAACATGCAAACGTGATTATGGAACTCCTTCCGGGGGTTCTTTTGTTCCATCCCCGCTGTAGCTCCAGAGAGAGGGAAAAGGGAGGTAAAGCACAGAGCGTACCTTAGGGGACCATGGACACATCTTCGGAAACCTTGGCTCTTCGCCGTCAGCTGGAGAAGGCGGTCTCGAGTGAGGTGAGGCAGAACTCAGACCACTTTAGGTTGGTTTGTCTTGACTTCTTCGAGTGAAAGTCAATGAGACCCCCGGGACCTGGACGCTATCAGGCTTCAGGCTTGTCAACTTCAGAGTTTTGGCCCGAAAGCCGCAACACGATGCGAGTACCGCCAACATCTCATCTTCCCCTGATATCTAGTGCTGTGCGACAGCTATGCGGCAACTATGCGATCCTTTTGTGGCCTTCTAAAGAAAAATGGGATGCTATTCCTCCCCTTATTATTAGCACCAAGGCCCAAGGGGCAAAGCACCCCCTTCGTGAAATCAGTGCGCAATCCCCTGCTTTTCTGAGAAACAGCCGTCATATTTACGGTCCTTGTCCCGATGTTGTATACCAGGACCAGGTACGTAGGACAGAGGACAGACTTTGGGTCCTCTTATGATGGCCGCTCTCAAGCTCTCGAGGGCGTCTATTGTTTTATGGTTTTTTGTTTACAACACGCAGAATTTAGCACATGGATCGTGCGGTACGGCTATTGTAAGTGTGTTGATTTATTGATAGATGTCCAGCGCCGTTGTTACGCTTGTTGTGCGTAACCAGTGAGAACTGCATGAAATACGTACCTGGTACGGCACACATCTATAGCCGTACGTAGGGCAGGGTAGTAGGGCAGAGTACGAGCATACGGGCGGTATGTACTTCTGTGCTGCTGTACTGACGATACAAATATGCTGGCAGTGTATGAATATGACAGCATAGTATATTGAAAGCTTCTTACGTACGTCTCGCAAAACGCCACCCCATACAACGGAAAACCTGAAATATGAAGTGCATTTGATTCAGTACTGGACGAAGCATGATAGTAGATCTTCCTAAGGTAGCTATTTAGGCACTCTGATTGGCTAAGGGTATGTTTTACGCGGCTCAATCAACTTGGAGTCTTTCCCAGCCACAGCATCCCGAGTCACCCTAGAGTCTTTCCAAGCTCAGCATCCACGCCAGCCGAGTCAACCTAGGACTCTCGTGTGTTACACGAGAACGAAACGGAATTGAGTTGGAAGTGCCACGTACCCGTTGTATGGGTGGCGCCCAAGGGAAGGGAGACGGAGGGTGGGGGGGGTCATAGGGAAACCAGGACGGACGAAAGCAGGAAAGAGACGGCAAACAGAGTAGGTGCCAGACCGACTAGCTGGTAGAACCTGCCTGTACTATGGGCACAAACCTGCCTCGGCTGGCCTTCGGTGTGCTCCGGCTGGCTGTCCTATCCTGTCGTTCTCAGTCTTGCTCTGTTGGCGCTGTTTCGGTCCATTTTATTTTCTTTCATTTCATTTGGTTTTTTATTGGAGGTCGCATCTCCTCTGGGAGAAGCACGACACTTTCTTTCTTTTTTTTGTCATGCTTTTTATTTGGTTGCTTGATTATTGATTTGCTTCAGTATATTTACTTTTTATTATTTTTTCTTTTCGCTTTTTTCTTTTTTCTCTTTTTTTCTCTTGCATGCACCTGGATTGCTAGCAGGGTAGGTCTTGCCTGTCGTATATGGCGTTGCATTGTCTGCTCTGCTTACTGCACTGAGTGTAGTATCTCTGGGTCGTAGTTTTGTGACCACAGAACTGGTACCTTTTTAGGATGAAGAATCGGCACGGACACTGGGTGTGCTGGATGTCGACGGGTAGAAAGGAAGGTTTAATGTGAAGAACACACACACACAGAGTCTTACCAAGCACAGCATCCCAGCACTGACCACTGGCATAGGGTTAGGGTTCGGGTCGGAGGGTCGGCGTCAGGCGCCAAGCACAAAACCCCCGTAAAGATCTACTATCAAGGTTCGTTCACCCCTCATTCGATTTGACAGAATAAACAGAGAAACCCCCAGTCCGGGGGGCGCCGCCGGCGAGGCCTCCTTATCAACCGGGGGGGGGGGTACTCGATGTTCATGCGTGGCCGTAGTCGTATGATATGGCATATGGCATCCCCTCGCATCCCCACTATAACCTGGAATGAGAATGTCGGGTTTTCACCGACCAGGCGGACATTGCTAGCACCAAGCGCGAAGCGCCGTGAGGTGTTCGGCGAGTCGCATGAAGAGTGAGCTGCATCCGACTAAGAACCGCTTCTGAGGCGGACTTGCATATACAGCAGTAGATGACAGCTTCAACGAGTTAATTTAATTCCCGGTGTGGCCACTTTCAGAGACAGCAACAGGAGTACTATGTAACTGCCTCGTGGGTGCCTTGCCATAAAGGTACGTGATACGATAATTTCCCTTGTGCGAAGTACAGGTTCTCCACCCGGCACAGATGATCTAACTCGACCGCCAAGCGTGATCGAAAAATGAGTAAATGAAAATGAAACGGTACCCTGACGGTCTAGCTCATATACGAGTGAGCGCCATGTTTCACAGTATCGTCACCAACCGACGCCAACCCAACCTATATACTTCGTATAATATAGGGAGGGGGGGGCGGGGCGTACTCATTTGTTGCTTGCCTTAGTCATTTGACCATTGACCACGCATCCCTTTCGAGACGGAGCACCGTTCCTACTCCTAATATAGACACCTCCAACAATTGGGCGCTCATTACGTTGTTTCCATATATTACAAAGAAAAAAATTGCTACGTAATATTATCCCGTTCCTGTTTCGCCGCCTGTGGCCGCCATCTATCTCCTAAGATAGCGATCGTTTTCTCGCTACTATTTAGTATACCAAAATTCTCCATGTCACATTCGTCTGTTTTCCTCATCTCCTCTAACACTCGCCGTTCCTCCTTGTACCTTTCGCATTATCCCACTATGTAAATTCTACTCTCTATGGCTTTGCCACATGGGCACATCTGTGCATCTACTCCTCCCGGCTACTGGTATACCTCCTTATTTCTGGCAGGTCCAGGTCCCCTACACAAAGTCGCAATTTCAGCTTTTTCGCGAAGTCCATTGGGCCGTGTAGATATTTTTTCATTCCTATCCCTTATCTCAACCCCCCGTACATCTCTAAGTGTTCTTCCCCTTCCACCTTCTTTCTTAGCGCTAGCCTTAACCCTACCCCTATAAGGAGGGGGGGGGGTACTCATTTGTTGCTTGGCTTAGTCACTTGACCATTGACCACGCCCCCCTTATACATGGACCACCGTTCCTACTCCTAATAGCGACACCTCCAACACTTGGGCGCTCATTGCGGTGTTTCCATATATTACATACGTTTATGTTTGCTAATCTTATCCCCTTCCTGTTTCGCCGCCTGCGGCCACTATCTATCTCCTATGATAGCATCGTTTTCTCGCTACTACCTAGTGTACCAAACCTCTCCATGTCACATTCGTCTATTTTCCTCATCTCCTCTGACACATCCCGTTGCTCCTTGTACATTCCAGTCTCCCACTATGTGAGTTCTACTCTCTATTGCTTTGCCACAAGGGCACATCTACGCATCTACGTCCTCCTCCTCCTGGCCACTGGTATACCCCCTTCTTCTTTCTAGCAGGTCCAGGTCCCCTAGACGAGATCGCAGTTTCAGCGTTTTCGCGAAATCCATTGGGCCGTGCATATACGTTTCCATTCCTATCCCTTCTTTTAACCCCCCGTATATCTCTTAAGCGCCCCTCCCCTTCCACCTTATTTCCTAGCGCTAGCAGCCGGGAGGGGGGGTGTACTTCATTTTCATGCATGGCCGTAGTCGTATGACCATAGACCCTCGCATCCCTACAATGCCGGGACGGAGCATGTCGGGTTTTCACCGACCAGGCAGACATTGCTAGCACCAAGCGCGAAGCGCCGTGAGGTGTTGGGCGAGTCGCATGAAGGGTGAGCTGCATCCTACTAAGAACCGCTTGTCAGGCGGACTTGCATATGGATGACAGCTTCAATGAGTTAATTTAATGTCTGGTGTGGCTACTTCCTGAGACAGCAATGGGAGCACTATGTATCTGCCTCACGAATGCCTTACCATATCACACTACGTGATACGATCATTCCCCTTGTGCGGAGATGAGGTTATCAACCCCGCACAAATGATCTACCCGACCGCCAGCATGGGTGACCGCCAAAAAAAAAAAAAAAAAAAAAACGGTACCCTGGTTGTCGAGCTCACGCAGTGAGAGGCATGTTTTACAGCGTCGTCGCCAGGCGACGCCAACCAAACCCATTGGAGGGGCATAATATATAGAGGGGGGGGGGGGGTGTACTCATGTCGTGCACGGCCGTAGTCATTTGACCATAGACCCTCGCATCCCTACAATCCCGGGACGGAGCACGTTGGGTTTTCACCAACCAGGCAGCCGGGGGGGGGGGGGCAAAGGCTCGCAACGGCTTCGCCACCAGGTAGCCTATATACTGAACTGTACTGAGGGAACCTGACTGCTGTTGTATGTGTTTTTTTTTTAAAGATTATTTTGAAACTGTCGGTTTCACACCGTCGGTTTGAAGCCACAGCAGCATCGTAACGTCCCCCACCTCGCACCTCGCCCTCATGCGCTTTTCAGGATGTCGAGCGCGTTTGCGATGTGTTGGGGTCGCTGGAAGGGGTGGACATGTCGCTAGCGCTGCTTAAGGAGAGCAAGGTCGGCTCGACCGTGTTTAAGCTGAAGAAACACGCCGACGAACGGGTTTCCAATAGCGCGAAGGTGTTGGTGAAGAAGTGGAAAAAGGTGGCCGAGGCGTCGGGGGTGCAGGGGGCCGCCAAGGCGAAGAAGGCGGCGTCACCTAAAGGTATGGTAAACTGTAATATATACATAGGTCACTGCTGTGAGTCACAAGTCACACGTAATCGCCGTACATATCATACGTGTGGTACTTATTGATATTTAGTACACTATTATGACGGGGAAACATACCGTATATGACAGTGTATATCACACCCCCTGGAGTGAATTTCAAAGCCAATGTTCTCCATAACCAAGGGGACACAGGCAACGAAAAAAGGCGGCTTTCGGAGCATCTCGTCGACATCTTTCCGTAGACGGGTCGCTCGGGGTTAGCGCTCCACCGGTCGACGAATGCTACGATAGAGGTGCACCATGTTTTTGCCTCATAAGGGTGGTCACTTGAGGAGCTCCATACCTCACCCGAAAAACGATTTTGGAGGAAACCAAATGTGCTACCCGACCAACAATCCCATGAGCTAGGTATACTATCGAAAATATGGCAACAAAATAATGAAAAAACGACGAATTTGGGTTAAGGAGCCCGATCATTCAGAAAAAAAATCCACCAAAAGTGCTACCTCTATCGTAGCACCCGTCGGTCGTCGAGAAAACCATCGTTGAAATTCGTCCGAAGGGGGGTGAAATATGGTTACGTAGTAAACTTACTGCAATATATTGCTTTTTTGTGTTTGTGATGGATCTTGATTACTATGGTCTCCCGCAATAGTATTATTCTAGTACTGTTTTTAAGATAATACCCCCCCTCGGACGAATGTGCTATTTTCAAGCTGATTTTGTCGGCAACGGGGACAGAGCTCGGCATTTCGGGAGACCATAGTAAATAGGACCAAATGTTGTTTATAAAAATAGGTAAAAATATAGGCTTTTGTGTACCATTTTTTTTTTTTTTTTTTTTTTTCATCCCATTTATTATCTTCGCCCTTCCTTCGTCTCTCCTTCCTAGTCGTAACTCAGATCCGGGGTCACAAAGTAGGCTCCTCTCCCTCCTCCCCCACTACGGTTCTTGCCCTTGCATTTTTATCGCGAGAAGGCTTCAGCTTTTTCTTCCCTCGTCGACTCGCATCGAATTGTGCCTACCCACGCTACTATTAATAGGCGCTCTCAGCAGTTGATTCCGTTTTTTGTTTGTTTTTGCAAATAAACTCAAAAGTCCGACCCACGTGAGATTCGAACTCCAGACATCAACGTTTAGAGGCGTTCGAGGTTACCTCTAGACTAGACCATCGGGGCGACCATAGGTCCTATTCACTATTTACTAGTATTTACTATGCCCCCCCGTAAGAGTCTGTGCCCCTCTGAGACATGTTTCGGAGAAAATCTGCCCCGGAATTCGTCCCAGTGTGTCATAGTGTAATAATAGTACTACTAAGTCTACGGGGGGCATACCTTTTCGCCAAGGGTATGGGTAGTTAGTTGTATGTATGTTACTGCTGTACCAGGTCCAGGAGTATTCCAAGATATAATATTTGCTGTTTTCGTTCGTAGAATGGGGTGCCTTGTGGGCAAGTAATGACTAACGACATGCCAAGATTCTTCGGAAGCCAGACGAGACAGCCCTCTCGCGACTCACATACGGTGCATACACTCGTTCTTGTGTATACGACCAGCCGTATCTGATCGAACAAAGCTTAGCACGTACCCCGCGCTACCCAAACAAGGGAAGAGAAGTGATGCGTGCGAAAATCGAACCGGTGATCATCCCCGTATTGGCGTCGACGGCAGCTATTTTTGTGTCCTGCCTATATACTGCTGTTGACGGTACCAGTAGACTTGAAAAAAATCAATGAAAATGGAAAGGTCAGTGCTAACAAGCACGACAAAAGCGACGGCTAGTACCGAGGTGGAGAAGGAAAGACGCCGGTGATGACGACTGGTCCGGACAGGTGGAAGTAAAAGTGATGGTTGAAAAAAAAGAAGAAAAAACAGGTTCTACGGATAGAACACCTGGGTACCACGACTCGCCCTATTATGTGCAGGAGCGGTCGACACATTTTTTTGTGCAGGATGCAGGTCTTATTGGTCGAGGCTGGCCTTTCGGCCGCCCGGAGGTTTTCTGGAAAAACGCCTCCAAAACACACGGCGGAGCCGCGTGACTGCCCCTGCCGACCTCGAGCCCTTCAAAGGGCAGGGGTTAGGGTTAGGGTTAGGTCAGGGGTCGGGTTGGTCTCGGCTGACGTGTAAAGTTGAAATTGACCCCCAAACGTCCTGCACAAAGTTATGTGACGGGCCCTCCTGCACATAAGGCGCGCCGGGTACCACCCCTACGTAGGGAAGTCAAGAACCTCAGAGAACGACTTGCGTTTCTTCTTTTTGTTCTTGGTGTTCCTGTTGGGCGAAGACGCAGGAGAAGAAACGCGAGGCGTGATCTGAGGATGGTGACGTCTCCACGTACGGGGGGGTGTCCAGGTGTTTCATCCGTGGCGCTTGGTGGTTGCCAAGTCTGCTGTTACCGTGTAAGAGCAGTAACAGACAGAGAGCGCGCGCGCGCGAGAAACGCTGTGCACAGTGCACATTATTTTGCTGCTGTCAACACCTACCAACTCTCACACTGCACGTGCAGATCAGCAAAGCCTGTTACGGTTTACACCAACGACCAACAACACCATCATGGAGAAGGACGTCCTGATCAACAGCGAGGTAGCGCCTTAACCATTTCAAGTATACCCTCATGGGGCGCAAAGTCTACATCGGACACTTGCACACAAACCAGGACTACGCCTTCGCCGCGATCGGAAAATTTGCTAAGGCCGAGCATCAAAACGAGGACAACACCCGCGATTCCTTCGTCCTCAGCTACCCGTTCGACTCCGACTCGGGCTGGTGCTCACTCGGAGTCGGAGTCGAACTGGTTGCTGAGATCGGCGGAGTGGCAGGTGCTCTCTTGTGTTTGTTGCTCGGCCTTAGCAAAAAAAATGATCGCACCAAAGCTGCGGTCCTGGTTTTGTGTGCACGTGCTCGGTGTAAACCTTGCGTCCCTTGATGGCATGGTTGAAATGGTAAGCCGTTACCTGGCTGCTTTTTCACGATGTCTCCTTTGCCGTGATGATGTTGATCTTGGTTGAATCGTAACACAGATGTGGCCGATCTGCACGTGCGAGTTGGTAGGTTCTAACAGCCGACAGCACCATGAGCTCGAGTGTAGCGTGAGACGTAGAGCGAACGTTGCGTTTCGTAATCACTGCTGCTGTACTCGTAGAGCGCTACAAGCGGAACACCGGGAAAACGCCCGAGACGGTAAAACAAAAAAAAAAACGGTTTCAGTTGGCGAAACGCCCCCCCAGCAGTGTCGCCGCAGTGTGCTGTTTGCTTGGCATGTTTTTTTTGTGGGTGGGGGTGGGGGGCGTGAACGCGAGCAGGGAGCAGACTATTTTTTGCTGTCCGTGGGTCTGACTTACCAAGAGGGGTGACGTTGGGCGGGGATTGTTTGATTTCATCCCCCCGGGGTAAATTTGAATCCGACTGTTAGTTCCCACGTGTTTCGGCGGTGCCCGGGCCAATGATTGCCGCGTGGATTGTGACAGAGCGGCGTAATTACGAGGTTTTGAAGGGGGAATGCTGAAAGTTTGAATGAGTACATATCATGACATAGAGGAGGCTATACGTTGAACCCGCGCCTTTTTTCGAGGGTTCGAAGGTATATAGGCGTTTGTCCTTCAATACCTATAGTGCGAACGGCGAACAGGAGCCAGAACGGTCCATTCCCAGCAATGCGAGGCATTCGACTGTACCGGGGATGGAACCTACCCCTGCCCTCCCGAGGAAGAAATAAGTGCGCAGATGTGCCCTTGTGGCAAAGCAATAGAGAGTAGAACTCACACAGTGGGAGATGCGAAATGTACAAGGAGGAACGGGATGTGTTAGAGGAGACGAGGAAAATGCACGAATCTGACATAGAGAACTAGGGTACACTAGATGGTAGCGAGAACACGATCGCTATCCTAGGAGATGGATGGTGGCCACAGGTGGCGAAACAGGAAGGGGATAAGATATGCAACCAAGTTATGTGTAACAATTCGACGAGAGCCGACGACGGAAGAAAGTGCTGAAGTCTTCTCGCGACAAAAATGCAAGGCACGTACCGTAGTGGGGAGGTACTGTAGGAGAAGAGCGTACCTAGTGACCCCGGATCTGAGTTATGACTAAGAGGGAGAGTGAAAAGAAGGGCGAAGCTGCTAAATCGGATGGACAAAGAAAAGTGGAAAAAACGCTGTGAGCGCCCATATGTTGGAGGTGTCTCTATTTCGAGTAGGAACCGTGCTCCGTCTCGAAAGGGCTGCGTGGTCAATGGTCGAATGACTGAGGCAGGCAGCAAATGACTACCCCCGCCCCCTCTCGCCTTGGTCAACGCCAATCCCGCTGGTGGCCGAACCGTTAGCGTGCAGTTCATGCACCACGCTCTCTTGCAAAAACAAAATATGCGACCGGCGTACGTAGGATACAGCAGTATAAAGAAGATAACGCCAGCTTGCCAATTGAGTATGCCACCCACCTATTCCGTCAAGCTCACGCCTGGCGTATTTGCAAAATATACATGTTATCGCGCGAGTAACACGCGCCAGTGAAAATAGAACGTGCGGAGACAACAGGTAAGGGTGTGTTGCTGTTGGTTTGCTGCCCGGCAAAGAAGCCATTAACCTTCTTGACAGGTGTAACGACCTAAATAAACTGCGACAAAGTACGGTATTATATACCTGGTATAGTCTTGGAAGAGCGTGCGACGGTATGATACAGGTATCGCCATAAACGTTGCGCACATGTCGTGCATATATACCCTTCCGTTGCGCGTTGCGCTTCAGACAGACGCCTTCTACCCTTGGAACCCGCACTTGCGTCGCGTGGCCGATACTGCTGTAATCGTCACGTGTTTTCGACAAATTTTCTCTTCGAAGCCCCCAAGGGGTTATACGGTAGCAGTAGCAGTAGCAGTAGGCTGCTGTGGCGGAGGCGTTTTTTTGGCTGACTGTGTCATGTTGTCAATGGTGTTGCTGTTTCTGGGGTTTGCTTGCGAGTAGAGGCGTTTTGTTTTTAACTGACAAGGCGCATTTTTTGCTGTTCTTGTCGCTTCTGGGGTTTCAATGACAACGTGGGGTGCAGGAGCAGACTCGACTGGAGCGGGCAAGGGGGGCGGGGTTGGCGGTGCTGGTGCTGACGCGGGTGCTGGTGCTGGTGCCGAGGGGGGGGCTGGGTCGGGGTCGGGGTCGGCGGCAGCGTCGCCGCCTTTAAAGGGCGCCGTTGGTGGGAAGGTAAGCTTCGGCAGCCGATATGTTTCTATCATGATAATTTGTTTGTTTGTTTGAATATTTTATTTGTTTATTTAGTTATTTAGTTATTTAGTTATTTAGTTATTTAGTTAGTTTCCGTTGTTTTTTTTGTTTGAAGCCCTGTTATTTTTTATTTGGTTTCCCTTTGGTTCAAATTACTATTATTATTATATTATTATATATGCGAGGTATATTGTTGCTGCCGTCGCGCCCCACCGGGGGAAACACACATAAATTAAACCGGCAGCAGTTGGAGTGTGTGTGTGTGTGTGTGTCATATTATACAGGCAGCGAGTTAGATGCCGAAGGTAATGGGCAACAACCAAGAAAAACTTGGGTCACACCATCTGCTGTGCCACCGCACCGCCTTTCTATCCACTCCGAGAGAGTGCCATTCCAGTATCAATATAATAATACCGTAATGGTCCCTCTATAGTGCCGGTGTGATATGCGCCAGCCTACAACAATACCGGCACTATAGCAGCAACCGGCACTACTCAACGCACTAACAATATAGGACCAAATCTTGTCAGTAAAAATAGGCAAATATATAGATTTTTGCGTCTACCGTAGGTTCTATTTACTAGTATTACTAGTATTGTATGATATTTACTATGGTGTCCCATAATAGTGGTTAATCCTACTATTAATACTGTATCTCTGCCAAACGATTTCACCGGGAGTTTACGCAGCGGGCAACCGGTACCGTAGAAGATGTACTATACTACGAGTAGTATAATAGTAATATGTACCAGGTGTATAATATACCAGGTATGAACTATGAATTATGAACCCTACTTTTTGGTGACAAATAACTTGAAAGTTGACAGTAGGCTTGCGTTGTGTTTCAAGCAGCCAAAGGGTTAACCAGGAAGTACTAACTGCTGTACTAATACCAGTAGGTTTTAAATCCATCCTTTCAGAAACAAAATTATTCAGTTTCCGTTGATTTTTAGTTATTTAGTTAGTTATTTAGTTATTTAGTTAGTTTCCGTTGTTTTTTTTGTTTGAAGCCCTGTTATTTTTTATTTGGTTTCCCTTTGGTTCAAATTACTATGTATTATTATTATATTATTTATTTATTTATTTATTTATTTATTTATTTATTTATTTATTTATTTATTTATTTATTTATTTATTTATTTATTTATTTATTTATTTATTTATTTATTTATTTATTTATTTATTTATTTATTTATTTATTTATTTATTTATTTATTTATTTATTTATTTATTTATTTATTTATTTATTTATTTATTTATTTATTTATTTATTTATTTATTTATTTATTTATTTATTTATTTATTTATTTATTTATTTATTTATTTATTTATTTATTTATTTATTTATTTATTTATTTATTTATTTATTTATTTATTTATTTATTTATTTATTTATTTATTTATTTATTTATTTATTTATTTATTTATTTATTTATTTATTTATTTATTTATTTATTTATTTATTTATTTATTTATTTATTTATTTATTTATTTATTTATTTATTTATTTATTTATTTATTTATTTATTTATTTATTTATTTATTTATTTATTTATTTATTTATTTATTTATTTATTTATTTATTTATTTATTTATTTATTTATTTATTTATTTATTTATTTATTTATTTATTTATTTATTTATTTATTTATTTATTTATTTATTTATTTATTTATTTATTTATTTATTTATTTATTTATTTATTTATTTATTTATTTATTTATTTATTTATTTATTTATTTATTTATTTATTTATTTATTTATTTATTTATTTATTTATTTATTTATTTATTTATTTATTTATTTATTTATTTATTTATTTATTTATTTATTTATTTATTTATTTATTTATTTATTTATTTATTTATTTATTTATTTATTTATTTATTTATTTATTTATTTATTTATTTATTTATTTATTTATTTATTTATTTATTTATTTATTTATTTATTTATTTATTTATTTATTTATTTATTTATTTATTTATTTATTTATTTATTTATTTATTTATTTATTTATTTATTTATTTATTTATTTATTTATTTATTTATTTATTTATTTATTTATTTATTTATTTATTTATTTATTTATTTATTTATTTATTTATTTATTTATTTATTTATTTATTTATTTATTTATTTATTTATTTATTTATTTATTTATTTATTTATTTATTTATTTATTTATTTATTTATTTATTTATTTATTTATTTATTTATTTATTTATTTATTTATTTATTTATTTATTTATTTATTTATTTATTTATTTATTTATTTATTTATTTATTTATTTATTTATTTATTTATTTATTTATTTATTTATTTATTTATTTATTTATTTATTTATTTATTTATTTATTTATTTATTTATTTATTTATTTATTTATTTATTTATTTATTTATTTATTTATTTATTTATTTATTTATTTATTTATTTATTTATTTATTTATTTATTTATTTATTTATTTATTTATTTATTTATTTATTTATTTATTTATTTATTTATTTATTTATTTATTTATTTATTTATTTATTTATTTATTTATTTATTTATTTATTTATTTATTTATTTATTTATTTATTTATTTATTTATTTATTTATTTATTTATTTATTTATTTATTTATTATTTCTATTTATTTATTTATTTAGTAAGTCCTGAGTACTATTAGTAATACACTAGTAGTACTGTTAGTAAATCACCCAAAAACTGATTTTAAAAAAGCTACAGTAGGTACTATTAATAAAGGAATAAAAGTGCAACCCGATGAGCATTAACAATATATGCAAGTATAGGTATATACCACTCTGTACCGAAATATAAGCAACTTTTACACATTAATAGTTAATAAAAACGTTTTTATATTTCGGGACAGTGGTACATCACAAAAACGTGTTGTAAAACACGACGTAGTCTTCTGGTATTCCAACGATTGTATGGTAATGACATTACGTAGAGGAGCCAGGTCGGTCAGAAACATTTTTGCCAAAAAAAAAGTAAAACCCTCTATCACAGCACGCGTCTCGAAAAAAAAAACGCTTTTCGTTGTTTCGTCCGGAAATTCCACCGCGCTGGTTTGGCTTGTTTTTCGTGTTGACATATGGGGAAGGAGTGTGGGTCGTTTTCTCAAATATAATGTGAAAAAAAAAACGCGGTTCGTAATTTCGTCCAGAAATTCCACCTGGTTTGGAGTACCGAAACGTACATCCGAACTGGTTTTGAATGCACCGAGCTGCCTAGAGCACGGCACACGAGACGACACAAGCCCTACCCGCTTGGTACAGCGGCGGAATAAGTAGTAGAAACACGACGCTGCTGTTCCTGGGCTGTGGTGAGCCCGGTAGCTTCTGTAATCTCCAGTGGTGTGCGGCGACCTCTCAAAAGCAGCTCTCTTTTGTAGCCCATAGCCCACAGCACAGCACATTATTGAACGGAGCAGCATTTTCGTAGCCACGAGCTGGCTAGGACACGAGACACAAGACAAGACAAGCCCTGCGCGCTTGGTGCAGCTGCGACATAAATAGTAGAAACACGACGCTGCTGAGGCTGGGCAATGGCGAGCCCGGTAGCTTCTGTAATCGTCAGTGGTATGAGGCGCCCTCTCAAAAGCAGCTCTCTTTTGTGCCCCACGCACAGCAAATTCGTTGAGCTCAAAGCCAGCATTTGCATAACCACCGAGCTCGCTAGAACACCACACAAAACATGACGAGCCCTACCCGCTTGCTGCTGCGACGACGGGATGAGTAGTAGGAGCAAGGTGCCGCTGATTTTTCAACGGTTGGGGGCGTGGTAGCTGCTGCATTCGCTTGCGTTGTCTATTGCTGTTGTTGGTGTCGCTGTGGACAAAACGGTAAACACACAGAGGAACGCCGATCGGGCCACTCGGCGATGGACAATCAACTGCAGTTGTTTCGAAAGGACACAAACGAAGAAAAAAAAAGTCCAAGCACAGTGAAATAATTCAACTTTTTGTAAATCACAAAACACATTTTTCCAGCGAAAAAACGCGGCGCAATCGCACTCGGTAAAAACATATATATATATCCAACCTAAAGGACGATTCCCTTGTTTATTTTTTTCTGCAGGGGAAAACCCTCTATTATATCAAGCATTCCATGTATGATACCACCCGCAGCTGTCAGCGGAGGTCCTTAGATTTCTCCCAGTATTTGTATTCGCTCTAAAGGTTCACATGCATCGTACATACGTACCACTATTACTATTATTAGTGGTACGGGGGGAACAGAGTAACCAGGACCAAACATGCTTATTAAATACTAGAAATACTGGAATATATATATATATATATCTGTTTTTGTGTATGGGACGGGTCCTGATTACTATGCTCCCCCGCAATAATGGTATAATACTATTAATAGCATGGAAATGGTCAGGTTGCTCCAACCATTTTTTTCGAAGCCATGTTTCGGGTGACATGGTGGCTTATTGATGAGCTCCTCGTGTGGGGAGCTCAGAGAGTAAGGCGTCACCCCTAAAGGGCATATTGCTCTAACATACACTATGAATACCACCAATGCACGACCGAGCAGCTGTCAGCGGAAGTGGAGATCGAAGAGGCTCTGACGGAGGTCGGCATCGCCCCGTTCCGGCTGAAGATGAGGAGGAAGCTCTTCGACACGCTCACCTTGGATTTTACGGAGGGCGATCGGTTACGTGAGTGGGAAACAATACAGGCTGCCGCTTGCTATGCGCAGAACTTCCATATATATATCGCGAGGTTAAAAAGTCGTCGTTCCCGATCAAGGTGATTTTTGGTGTGGACAGTGCTGAAGACACAAGGAGATTACCAATGACGGGTTCGTTGCTCAATTCGTCACCCATGAAGAAATATTACCAAACACCGATTATCTTGGCGTATATCCAACAACTATTAATAGCAACGAGAATAAGGGGCGATTGCTGCCTTGCGCCGCACTCAATTTTGCGAATTTCGATCTTGGTTTCTCTGTTTTTTCTAACCCCGTATTTGCGAATCACGTGAAGAGTGATTATAATATTGCTGGCCTTTGTTTTCTTCCCTTTTTTTCAGGAGAGTTTTGGTTGTTGTTTTTTTCGGATCTTTAAATCGGTCACATTTTTCCGACAGCGAAAAATGCCGGTGGGGAATGTGTCGGTTATTGCATGAACAGCACGGTGTCAAGACCTTATCACAGGCCCAAACGCGTAAAATTGTGAGCGCGGCATGGTCAGGAGGCTTGGCTGGCCGGGTCGTTGCTCTATTCTGATGGCTTACTGTGTTGGTGGTACTTGAACCAGGATCATGTTTTCTTCGTGCTCTTGTTACGGACGTGGCTTGTGTTACGGTTTTCTGCTGTGATGGGTTGTGATAGATATAGACGAAGTATGATCCTTACGACTTCCCCCAGTACGTAGATTTTCCTGATGACTCCATGCTTGGTATGATGGCTTGCAGTAGCAGTGGTACGCGTATGATATATGTGTTGTGATTGGTTTACTTTAACTTCACCTTGCGAACAGATCTGTCTGATACCGTCATCTGGTCTTTTCTTTTTTTTGTGACGGGCTACAGCAGTATTGCATGGCAGTTTAACCTTTGTACCTCTATATACCTAATAACTTTATATGGTGTGTTTTTATTCACTTGAACCCAACGCCTTCACCTTGCGGTTTACCTGATAACTAAATCTGATGTTTTTTTTCGTGACGGGCTGTGGTATTGTGCCTGGTATGTGTTTCACCTTACACCTTTGCACCTAACGCAGCGGCGGCGAGGGTGGCAACGGACGTGGAGTGCGCCATGGACGATAACACCCCCTACTTGAGGAAGAAGGACGACTACCTCGCGAAGGCCCGCCAGCTTGCCTTTAACCTCAAGAAAAACGAGCAGCTCAGGTGCGACATCCATCGTCCATGTGCACTACTACTGCTGTAGGCTATTGCTGGACTTGCTACCCTATCTTGTGTTCCTTGCTTGCACCACTTTTTGTAACATATCGTCTCCCTCGAAGGCAGAAAAAAATCAAGTATTTCACCCCTTTAGAAAGTTCAACACCTCGAACATATAATATCATCTACAGATAGATGATTCAGATAATCCCCCCTTGATCTAGATCTTTCAGGGCATATATATGTATGATCTGTATGATCTGTATGATCTGTATGATCTGTATGATCTAGCTCATGTTGCCGGGTGGGATCCGTATAATCTGCGCGACCTAGGACAGGTTTCCCGGGTTAGATAACCGTTGTTATTCAACCACAGTGTCGTAAGCCATCTACATTATCTACAACCAACCTCAACCATATGCGCCAGTCGACGAGGCAAGAAACTGCTGAACCCCTCTCGCAATAAAGGAGACCTGTTATGTATCCTGCATGAGGCCATTATCATATAAAAACCATAGTTGTATATACGCTCAATGGAAGTATCACTATTAATAGGTTGACAGCTTGCAAAGATGAATTTCGACGAAAACTTCGATCTCACAGTAGATGCTTGTATTTTTATTTCAAGTTTTTGTCAACAATTCAAAATGAAAGCGCGTACCGTAGGGCGAGGGAGGGTGCCCGATATGTGACACTCGAAAATTCAAGACGGTTTTTGCGGAAAATGGGTATCTAGACCAGACTGGGACTTTTGTGTCTGAAACCATGAGCCAAAATCGACCAGATCCTGCTCGTTGTCGAGCACCCTTGGCGTGCTGCGGCTAGGACGCATTTCCGAGAAAAATACAAAGTTTTTCCGAACGTAATATCAACCTTTGCCGTCAAAAAAATCAAAATGATTCCGGTAAAAATATGTTTGTTTGTTTTCCCCGAAAACATCTCCGGAAAACATCAAGTTTTTCCAAACGAAATCTCAAGAGTGTTTCGAACATAATAGTAGTAAACATTTTCCCAGAAAATGTCGCACCTTTTCCGACAAAAACATTGACCTTTTCGGAGAAAAACATCCTTTTTTTAGCGTGATTATACCAGACATGTCACTATTTTTTTTCGTTGTTTGTTTTTGTTTTGGCGTCGCCCAGGCAAGACGTGCGGGAGGGACTCGTGGCGCCAGAGAGGCTAGTCGTGATGACCTCGACGGAGCTGATGTCCAAGGACAAGCGGGAGGCGATGGACAAGGCAGTCAGCGACAGGACGGAGGCGCGAATGTGAGAGCCACCAGTGGCAGCGGCAGTGGCAGTGGCAGTGGCAGTGGCAAATCAACCATGCTACGGCAGGGCGTGCACCTACAACTGACAGTGGGTACTCGTACTCCGGCTTCAGAGAGGGTAGGGCACTCTATATAAGAGAAAAGTACAATATTTTAGTTTTTCTTTTTCATCCCGTTTATTATATTCTCCCTTCGTTTCTCTCTCCCTCTTTAGGGTCGTTCTTATCGAGCAAGTTTTTTCCAAAATTTCCAAATACTTTTTTCGCGCAATTTTTAGGATTTCCATATTTTCTTAAAGTAATTTCCAAAGATTGGAATGCGAAGCCTTCCAAATATTTTTCCCTCTGTTAAAATTCCAAACTTCCCAATTATATCCTGTTTTTCTTGCTTTTCCTGTTTTTTGGGGGAAACGAACTTGGAAATTTTGGAAAAAAGTTGCTCGATAAGAACGACCCTTAGTCGTATCTCAGATCCGGGGTCACTAAGTACCATGGTAGGCTCTTCTCCTCCCTCCTATTTTTTTTTTTTTTTTTTCCTTCCCATTTATTATCTTCGCCCTTCCTTTCTCTCTCCTTCCTAGTCCTAACTCAGACCCGGGGTCATAAAGTGGGCGCTTCTTCCTCCTCCCCCACTACGGTTCTTGCCTTGCATTTTGATCGCGAGAAGATTTCAGCATTTTCTTCCCTCGTCAACTCTCGTCGAATTGTGCATACCCACGCTATACTATGCACTCTCGACAGTTAGTGTCATTTGATAATACAAATCTCCATACGGAGACTTGAACCCTCGACTTCCAACCTTGCTGGCTTCGTGGCTACCTGTTAGACCACCGGGGCGACCGAATACAGGTCAACCCGGCTGGGCCCGCCTTACACTAAAGCTATGTATGTACTATTAATATCATATTCGGCACTAACTGTGGATAAGAGAGAAGGCTAGTTCAGAGAGGTGTGAATGTGTGAATGAACACCCACCGAGTACAGTGGGACAGTGGGTACCCCCGAATTACCCCCTTTCGGACCCCTGTTAACCCATTCATAACTGAAAAAAATGTCCCACATTAATTCCAAGTAGTTTGTCCCCAAATTCGTGGGACCAGTTCTTAAGGGGTTAACCCATTCTAGACAAAAAAAATGTCCCACACTAATTCCAAGTAGTTTGTCCCCAAATTCGTGGGACCAGTTCTTAAGGGGTTAACCCATTCTAGACAAAAAAAATGTCCCACACTAATTCCAAGTAGTTTGTCCCCAAATTCGTGGGAGCAGTTCTTAAGGGGTTGACCCATTCTGGACAAAAAAAATGTCCCACACTAATTCCAAGTAGTTTATCCCCAAATTCGTGGGACCAGTTCTTACTATGATAAGGGGGTAAGGGATAGAAGGGGTAGCGACCGTTTACGAGGAGCGTGAGCGCCCAGCAATGCGGGTAGGCTAATGTTGTAGGATCATGTTGCGACCGTGCCGTACGACTGACTCCTTGCATCGTAACCCTGACACCAAGTCGTGTCATGCCCCAGTCACACGGCCACTCCAGTGGCTGTGGCCGTTTACTGTAATCATTTTTCCTTATAAGGCATGGCATAAGGTACATGCCTAATTGGGTGGTTCCTCAGCTGATGAGCCTATTAATAGCCACTAATAGTCACTAATAGTCATTAGTAATCACTAATAGTCGCTAGCAGGCAGTCAGATGTTGTTTACCCAGAAACTGGTACTTCGAAGCACCTCTATTGCAGCACGCGTCAAATGTGGTCGTGGTCGTTGTATGACAGTCGTCAATTATTTTCGTCGTTTTCTGGACTCCCGAGGGAACTGTCGTCGTTCTCAGGTTGGACTGTTGTCCCTTTTCTCCCTCTGGCGCGCCAACGGGGTTATAGCTATACCTACAATAACTACAATAGGTATACCTTTGTAAAACAGCAGCAGCTAGCAGCAGCAGCAGCCGGCAGCAGCAGCAAGTACTCAATTCTACGATCGTGTTCCGAACAGCTCGTCCCTCAACATGGGGGTACCGTACAAGTTACCTGTTACGCGATATTTTGATTGAGGGTCACTGTGTGCGGTACGAATATATGTAAGCCTGACCCCAACCCCAACCCCATCAACCCGTACGTCCCTCATGTATAGTGCCGATCCTCTTCGTCCCGTACACAGAGTGCGTCAACCACAGTGCCCACTATGTTGGTCAAAGTGTCGACTACCTGGTATGTGGTAATATTGTCGACTATGTGGTAATATTGTCGACTAATCATGTGGTAATATTGTCGACTACCTGGTATGTGGTAATCGTGTCGATTATGTGGTAATCTCTGCTGATCGCGAATCTGACGTACACGTGAACTCCTGCTCGACCTTTTTTGCACTATGGAACAGGCTGGACTGGTACGATAAGAATCAGGACAAGATCAACAAGCAGTGCGGGATCAAGGAGACGGAGGTGAGCGATCAGTCTGCGCATGACGTGTTGACATTGCACGTAGTTATAGTTGAAACTGAGGGAGTATTTGCCTCTCGCCCGCGACAACAGTAACACCTGGAGATGCTACGTAACTATCAATTCATACGAGGTAAACACTCCCCGGGAAAAGCAAAGTGCACATTTTTATGTACAAGCGAATGCGCGTTTCCAATTTTGACGGTGCCAAAAAATGGGGCGAGGCCCCTCTCGAGTTGCCTGAAGCCCCCGACGCAGGATACGCCGTACGTATAATACGCGCACACACAAGTTGACGGCAGATACGAATATCATGCTGTGCGAATTCCTTGCGACAGCTGCACTGTATTTACGCTAACTTTTGGCACAAATGGGTGAAAAATTCAATGCGGTGGGTGTGCAGCAAGTTATTACCTACAACGAAAATGGGATTCCATCGTGGCGGCCCCCTGCCTGCAGGAAGGCGAGTGGTTACAAGGAGTGCATTCCCGTGTTTTCTTCGGTAGAACGCACTATTTTCCATTCTATTTTCATTTTCGTGGCACTGAAACAGGGAGAAGAAACTTGAAGAAAAATGCCGGGTATCCGCCAGGTACTCGCCGGGTACCCGTTCACCCTGGTACCCGTCAAAAAGACCTTACCCGGCGGGTAGGGTAGGGTCCGGGCTCCAAAATATCGCGGGTACCCGTTTCCGGCGGCGCCGCAGGGTCCTACCTCCAGACCGTTATATAGGGGAGCACGTAAAAACTATAACGCGACAGACACCCCACTAGGTACCATTTTCAAGATCCGGACAAGGGGGGGGTATCCTAAAATCAACTAAAACAACACTTTTTTCGTACATTCGCCCAGTAATCTCACCCCACTGGTTTGTTTCTGAGTTTAATCTGTTCAGGAGCGTGGTGTCATTTTTTGTGTTTCTTTTTATGTTTCTGTCGTGCGTTCGCTTATGTATATTGCCTATTTATTTATTTTTGTGCCCTGTTTACATGTTGTGTGTGACCCAGGGCATGTTCGAGTGCGGGAGGTGCAAGTCGACGAAGACCACGTACACGCAGAAACAGACAAGGTCTGCCGATGAGCCGATGACGACTTTCGTTACGTGTGGCAACTGCAAGAACCGATGGAAGTTCTGCTGACGATGCGGGCCCGTTCTCGAATGCGCGTGTGTGCGCGTTGAGCGCGGTCGCTTCGGTCTGCTAGAAATTCCCTGGTACATTTACGTTTCGACATGGCCAGTACTATATACCCCTCTGTCCGTATGTGTGAGGACCGTTTGGATATTGACGTATAAAGGGACGCTCGGGTGTTTTATGGTAATACCCAAACGGTCGTTATATTTCGGACAGAGTGGTATCATAGTTTGTGCGTTATTATATTTGGATACGTTTTGTCCGTCGATGAAATATTGAAATAGTAGCTGCGGCGATATAGTGACAGCGATTATCCGATTCAGCCAAATGGAACGTCATTGCCACATACCAGGCATTGTATACAATGACGGCCGATGGGACGAAAGCCACGTGACACCAAAATATCGGCCGTTTTTTCACGATAATTATCATACGTATGATACCATATTTGCGGTACGTTCGTACAGCCTTTATCTATACAGCTCCACCTGGAGGGCTGATGCGCGATACAAGAGCTGGCTAACAATGTCGCCGCTCCCCTACCCTTCGAATGTCACCAGCGATCGACCATCACTCGAGCGACTGACAGCTGACAAAACACGCAGACTGGATGCGCCTGATACCTGATACCTGGCACGTGGTGCCTGGTATATAGTACCATGGTATGCGACTCCAGGTGGCGGTTGGTTTGCTATTATCCGACGAGCGGGTTCAAACGGCGCCGGTTTCATTCTTGCCTCAGATAATCCAAAATACCTTATTAACTACTTGATATATTCGGGTACCAGGGGCATATTAATATATGGAGGTTTGGGGAATGGATTGTGAAGCACCGCGTCTATCTTCGATCAATTATCCGATTTCTCGAGATCAATTTTGTTGTTCGTATCGTGATTGTGTATGCATATATTCCGACCCTCTTGGGTGGGCTAGTGTTATGGTATCCCCGCATCCCGCGCATCCCCTCTATTTTATTGTTTTGTGGTTACAAGGCGTATATATGGTTTTCTGTGCCTTCGAAAGAGGAAACACTCACCGCCCGTTCTGTCGCAAGACATCCATGTAGGCGAGACGAGAAGGGATATTTACTGCCATATGTGTGAGTGATCAAGCATACCGTGTCACGCATATATACAATCGCAACCAGAAGGCACTATCTGCACACCACCGAAGAAGCAGTGGCAGCACGTACGAGTATGTAATAACAGTGCTCGTAGTGGTCGGGTCCGTCCCATATACCGACTCATTGAAAAAACTTTGTCCCGGAACCGTGGCACCTAGCTTTTACACCGCAATATTACCACACAGCAAGTCCAAAGGTTTGATAACATGAATTATTAATTTACACCACAATAGTTAAGAATGTCGTGCAGCGCCAATGGATGGCAAGGGTGTGCTATTCCCCAGACAGAGTGCTGTTTTTTTGGGCGTTTTTTTTTCCATAATTCCACGTGTTCCGAATAATGGAACACTTCGTGCATGGATGGGGTTGCCTCAGTCACGAGGAGGAGTAGGTTAAAACCAGGGTTGCCATAAGGCAAAAGGGAGATGTGAACCAATGTATCGAATGATGACGTCAGTCAGTCAAGTAGAAATTAAGTGAGAGGGGTTACATCCCGTCCTGTCTTATACCAATGCATCTGCTGGAACTCCATAAAAGCCCCCATTCGAGGAAAATTAAAATGTAGAACCCGTTCATATTCCCCGTAGAGCACAGCTTATAAACATGAACACAACAAGTGTCTCCCCCCCCTTCAAAGGCCAGCCTTGACACATATCCCTGGCCTCTCAGCCTACTAACATATCTTCAGACTTAATCGCCGAAGGGAAATTTATTTCTTTGGGATCAGTCCTGGAATTGTGTTCTCTTCTTCGTTTCTTCGATTCATTTGTTCGATTCATCAAAATAAAAAAAAAGTTGTGCGTGGCGCATGTATGTAGCAAGCAGCACCCGCGAGCGATGATAACTCGCATATTCATAGACGGAACGGTATGGGCTTCTTCCTGCACGCACGATCTCTTGGCATTTGCAAGTCGCACGGCACCAATTCAACAACGCCTTCTATCTGATTACGCTTTCGTCCGGTCTACTTCCTCCTTGAGCGAGCGTAGCGGGCGTCGTGTAGAGCCGCCCGCTGAGCGCAGCCTTGTATGTGATACAGTTACACCAACTAAAACTGCAGTGGACGACCGTGACGCTATAAAATTATGTATCTCAGTGGCACAGGGAGGGGTGTGTCGGTGCTGCGTAGTCTCTCCACCTATAAACGCAATCTCTTCACATGTTGTCTCCAACTCCAACCAAGGCACAATCCAAGGCACAGCATAATAAACCCAAGCAGGGATATACAAACAGGTAACAGAAGCAGTGCTCCAAAGAGAGCGATGCTCCAACAGACTGGGGTAACGCGTTTTCTACATTTGGTTGCATCATCGGTCATCATCGGTCAGAAAAGCTGGTGTCACTTCTGCCAAAAATACATCCTGAACAAACATGAGTTCCCTTGTATGTCTGGCTGCGTACATCGCACTCCCATCACGCTTGCGCAGTAAAAGGTTGTTGATTGTGCCATGCCTGGTACTGCTCATGTGTGTACGCTTGGTCTGTCCTTTTGATGCTGTCCGAATATGTTTCACTACCACATACATACTGCGCTGTGCTCTTGCTTACTGCATGCACACCTGTGGGTTGGCACAACAGTTTCATCACCGCTTCCATGATTCAACGACATCTAAACCATCGTGAAACAGCCGTAGTAGTAGTAGTAGTAGTAGTAGTAGTAGTAGTAGTAGTAGTAGTAGTAGTAGTAGTAGTAGTAGTAGTAGTAGTAGTAGTAGTAGTAGTAGTAGTAGTAGTAGTAGTAGTAGTAGTAGTAGTAGTAGTAGTAGTAGTAGTACAGATAGTAGTAGTAACCCAACTCGAGCCAAACGGGACACAAAAACATACCAGGTATCACACATGACAGCGCCAATTATTGGTATTGGCGCGCTGTTCCCCAGCGTACTGTTGACCTTATGAGGCTCGACGGGGAACTTACCATAATATCAGTAACACGTACCGCCTGCACCATTGTATTCAGCAATATGCGTAAATTCTACCAAAATACGTGTTTTTGGAACATGAAATAGCTTTTTATGGTGTAAACCAATTGTGATAATGGCGCGCACGTACGTATTTTGTACGAGGCGGGTTGCAAGAAAGAAACCATTGAAAGCCAGCCAGAAAATAATCCGTCAGCCAGCCCGGTGGCACACGCATCAGCCGGTGGCACATGCATGAACCGGTGGCGCACCTCAAGAGAGGCTGTTGCAAGTACGCATTGCTGCCACTGCATCATGATGTGTGTAAAAGTTTTAAGCACCCTCCTCTCTCCGAGCGCGAAGAAAAAACACCCCTTGCGTAAAGGCCGCAGCCAGTGGATGTATGAATGCCACAATGAAATGTCACATATTAATAAGTCGCCGCCCTGGGTGGCCGACCCCCAGACCTTGCATATATCAACACAAGTCTACGGGAAGTCGCCGACGCGCACCCGCGCCATGGTATCGCGACGGCGTTAAAGGCCAAGCCAAATATAACCTACCCTCTCAGACAGGTCCTATCCTTAACAGAAAGCCGAGAGAGGCGGGACAGGAGAAGAGGCAAAAAGGGGGTCGTCTTTCTTGTGCAAAGCGTAGCGTAGCACGATCTACTTGTAGCGGACGAACCGGCCAAGAAATGGGGAGATGCTGTTGTCTAAACAGCGTACGACAACGCCGCAAGTCTTCTTTCTACCCTTCCCATTCCATCCCCCCCCCTCCCAAAAACCGGCCGCCGCGTTCAGACAACGGCCGGGTGAGTCCCTCGCAAGAGATGCTCAACAAAAAAAAACACACACAAAAACACAGCTGTGTCGGAACCCTTGTGATACTGGCCACGCACAGGCCACACGCAGGCTTCATACCCAATCGCTGCCTCAAAGCCAGCCGTCCCGCATTGCAGCACGACTAGAATACCGCCGCTACGATGACCAACCCGCGGACTAGTAGTGCTCCAAACGCGTGTATAAGGTAAAACAAAGTACAGCACAGTCTGACGCCACAGCCCGGCTGATGGGGCGGCCCAACCCCTATCCCCTCCCTCGCTGTACATCCTTCCACGCTCTACGTATCGGACGGGAAGCGACGACGACGACGCTGGTTTCTACTGCTGTCGTGGTATAGAGAGAGAAAAATTAACCGGTGTACGGGAAGCCGCTGTTGGTGAGTACGGCCTGGGTTACCATGCCGGAGAACGCCAACATCGCAAGACGGCAGTGGGTGATCTCCTTGAGCTCCATGCTCGCCTGGTTGGCACAGGGTCAAAGGAAAAACATCCCGGAGGGAGTGGGGGGGGGGTGAAATGTCAGGGTATACGTACATCGACAGCAACGGATGTGTGACGCAAGCGCGGGTGGTTCATCATGTAATATATGTTGAAAAATGATTTCCCCCTCTGATTTACTCGGGAGTACTCGTACAGCATGATAGTATGAACCCCTACCACATGCACCTCTCCTGCGCCATTTTGGTATGCACCACGCATGAGTCTCATGTTTCCGGGTATGTATACTATATAGACATATATAAAAATAAAATAAAATAAAAACAGCTGTGAGATCGAGGATGTCGCCGAAACTCACATTTGCAAGTTGTGTACGTATAGACCTACATCGCGAGTCTATTGGGGGTGAAATCCGATATCCTCCCAGAAAATACCCTGAATGCAAGTATTTATGGACCATGTATGATCTTAGCTTGGGGCAGCCGAATAAGAAAGAATAACCGTTTTTACGAGTACACACTATTGGGGGTGAAATCCGATATCCTCCCAGAAAAATACCCTGAATGCAAGTATTTATGGACCATGTATGATCTTAGCTTGGGGCAGCCGAATAAGTAAGAATAACCGTTTTTACGAGTACACATGGTGTGAGCAACAAAATATCTGGTTCTGTACTATTAATAATACGCACCTACGCCACATCATTGAGCGCGGTAAATATGTATACTTATGTACAGACAGAAGATACAGTATAAAATTATCATGTTCATCGTGCCTCTTTTCGAGAGAAAACATTAACCACAACAGATATCCACCCATTCGTGCGAGACGGAACAGAACAGTGGAAACCCCACGCACGGGTTTTTTTCACGAAACGCCTCTGGCCTTTACACCATACCAGGCAGTTCGAAATAAAACAGACACATCTTGTGATACAGCGAACGAAACAGCTCGGGAGGACAGGGCTGCCTGCAGTGCAGAGTGCAGACTTGAAAAAAAGGCGTTTTTCCAGGGGGAAAGGTACTACTGTAGTAAAAGGAACAAACGCGACATACATCAAGATGAGTTTCGACGAAATCCTCAATCTCACAGCCGTTGTTTTTACCTTTTATAAATATACCTTTTGATACACGAACTATACCTATCTGTGCGCATAAAACTATCCTACACCAATTCCAAGTAATCCATCACCAAAAACGTGGGTGCGGGCAGTAGCTTGATTGAGCCTACGTATAACTTGAATTTGGTTTCGAGAGTTTGGTCAAGCTTCGTTTGAGAGCTGATTTGAGTTATGCTGATGAAGGGCAAAAGTTGGAGAGTTCCAAAGGGGAGCAGTTGAGTTGGGGTGAGGTGAGGTAAGGCGAGGTGTGGCGCACCCTCTTCGCCTCCTTGTTGGGCTTGCTGTAGAGCCCATCGGGGTCGAAGCCGAAGTCTCCCGGCGCGCGGCCGGATCCCTCGAGCATCTGGACCGTTGCGACGGTCGAGATCGCCTCGAACGCCGACACCCACAGCAGGATCTGCGGCATCGCTCCGGAGGTCACAGCGGCATCGTGCGCGGCGATCGACGATACCTGTACGCATACACAGCATGTTCACATCGAGGGGGGGCGTAGAACGCACGAGCAGGCACGAGAAAGGCACACATCAGCCGCTATGCATTATGATAGCATCCAGTAGTACCTGCTTGCTCTCTTTGCGCACGAAGCGTTGCAGGTAGTAACGTACCATAAAAAACGAAAAAAAGAACAACACATACCGACGAGAAGCCGGTTGATCGGTTTTTCCCGATCAAACCGGCTCGCGCAATGTTTCATCCATCGAAGCGAGCATCCCGGGGCTAGTGGTGACGGGGCCCAATACGAACCTCAAAGAAAGGCAACGGGAATAGCCCGCAGCACCAAGCTACTCGTACTCGTACCAAATACCGTTTCGTTACGTAGCACAGCGAAAAACCCGTTTGTGGCGCTCGAAATTAACGAAGGCCGCAGCGAACCCCAAGTTTCGGTACCGCAGCACTCCCATCATCACACGGCCATCGACGCACACGCCAAAAGCCCAAGGGCGCGCAATGTGGTGTGCAACTGTAGTCTGCATCGCCGTCGCTGTTCCGCGCGTGGGGTTCTAGCACAAGGGCACTCAATGTGATATACACAAGAGTAGTCATCCCTCCATAGGGCCGGTTGCCCGCTATTCAGACAGTAGTGCCTGTGGAATCGCTTGGCACAGATGGGGTTCACCTGTGTTGGTAGTGTGTGGAGTAGTGCCGGTTGCCGCTATAGTGCCGGTATTGTTGGCTGGCGTATACAGGCACTATACAGGGACCGGCACTACTACTGTAGTTGCATCGCCGTCACCATTCAGCGCGTGAGGTTCTAGGGATACTTTCCCAAGACTCAAGAGACCCCGAGAGTGATTGAGATAACCGACTATTAAATAGTCTTGCGCCACCAAACAAATTCTACCGCTGCCGGCGGCGCACCCGCGACGATGCAGGCTCACGATCGTCTCAGAGGCAGAGGCCGTCTGGACAACGTGTTTTATATACCGGTTCCCGTGAGTATCAGGTCCTATCCCCTATAGACCGTACCGCCTCACTGGCACTACAATCCTTCAAGGCCACCCTGGCTCCTCGGGGGCACTCTGAGATTATTACCTCGTGTTGCTGACCTCCGAGAGTGTGGTAACGCCAAACAAACCTGCTACGTCTCCTTAGGGACACGAACGTCAATGCAAGATACTCGCCACGACTATAGATACGACTACACGGCATATTTCAAGATAGGGGTAACTCACGTCGTGCATGGCACCGGGGAGGTGGAGGCCCAAGTCGGTCGAAGCGAAGCCGACAACGGCCAGCTGGCAGATGCGGCCGTGCTTGAGCTCCGCCTCTCGCAGGAAGTCGAGGGGGATGAAGCTCGAGAACCCGATGGGGTCGAATCCGACGTCGCCTGTTTGATACCGAACGAAAAGCATGTCGGCGAAAACCAAAGAAAACATTTTAATAATTCGCGTGGCTGTTTCCGCGCTGTTCTTTGTTTGCACAATCGCTCGTGATCAACATAAAAGTATACCAGCAGTACGATAGCGGCTATTTGTTAGATAATAAAAGTGAATCACACGTTCGGTACTCGCACTATTTTAGACACGTGAAATGTTTGAAAGTGACAAAATTCCGGGGAACCACGTCCGGAGATTGTTGTCACTGCGCGGCTCGTACAAAGTACGGGAGGGGGGGGGAGTCCGAGCACACAAAAATAACCACAAACGGCCTACGATCAATCCAAACGCCGCGTTAGACATTCCGTCAACGTCGTCTTCAAATCTCAAACCATGCCCGCACACGAACAACGGCCAAACATAAGTATGAATAGATCACCAATTATGCAAGGAGAGAGCATCAGGGCCCCACTCTCATCCCCTCCTTTAACCGCTTAGGGCTAGGGTTACAACTGCACAAAAAGGGACAACAACACTACGATGTAATGATAGAAGTGGAACGCTATTGCGTGTTTGTTGGGTACTATCTATGTACCTGGTACATATTATATACTACCAAACGACATCCGCATACCCAGCGTCCGTTGTGAATCTTGATCCCACAACGACTTTAGATAAAAAAAAGTAATGTGGTCACCGACCGAGATTTTAAGAAAATGTACGCTATTGTGATACTAGAAATCGGCATTCGACATTTTACAGGGCTGCTTGAGGCTCGGATCAAAACTCGCGTTCCCCCCAACCCGGCCCGATCCGACTCGATCCAACCCGTGAGATTTCGATTAGCTCCTGACGCGACCCGATCTGATCCGTGGTTCTTCAGAGCTCCTGACCCGTCCCGCGCAGGTCGGGACATGCCCGACATGCCCGACCCGAGACAGCCCTGATACTTGCAACCTATACATACGTACGATATCTGCATTTGGACCTCACCGGCCATCGTGCCGTCAAGCGCAGCGGGCTGCGGCATGAACGGCAGAGACTTGGACTTCGCTGCCTGCATGGTCATCTGGGGAAAAAAAAAAGGTGGAGGACGGCAACAAACGAATAACAGAAACAAAAGAGGCGAAAAGTCAAGAAAATTGAAGCAGGTAGAATTCGGCTATAGTTAAGATCCTTAGTTTTGCGCGTCAGAAATATCAATCGTCCAATTCCGCTATGAATATATATATTAAAACACTATTGACAGACGAAATGCCAGGAAAATGCAAGCACCTAGGCTAACAAACGGCCAAAACAAAATAGACATGTTATTCGTCAGCCTTGTTGATGTCGGAAGTTTTTTATATAGTCACATTGCACGTTGACAGGCAGCAGCGAGAGCTGCAACAGGAAGGCATGAAGCAACGCAGGGCACCCGACGAAATCAGCCGAAAACTATGAGGTACGAGTATGTAAGATGTTTAAAAAGCAGCGTCGACCAGCAAATAGTACGGTACCTTGGAAATGGCTTGTTGACCTTAGTTATACTATACATCTCGCCGTCTATGTTGCAGCGGGAACTGAACCCGCTCGTAGCACGCAACTTTTATCAGTTCAACAGCCGTACAACATGTGCAGCACGCAACACCTTTACTGTTAATGTGAATAGTGGTCAAATACCGGTACAATCGTGGGTCAATACAGGTGCCCGGCCTTTCCCCCGCCAGGGATCGCGACAAATGCTAACCCTTCTAGTACTACAAAAAAAAATGCCTTACGGTAACTCCTTTAGGTTTCAGAACTGCAAAACGCATCCCACACAAATTCCGAGTAGTTTGTCCCAAAAAACGTGGGACCGGTTCTTAACGTGTACTACAGTTCATAGGACTAAACACTTGGAAGTACAGTAGTCAGATTTAGGTGTGTATAGATACTCGTAGTGCACGTGTGTACACTACGAACAAATTATATGTACGTACTAATATTAATAGCAAGTAGTTTAATCCCCAAAAGAGGTGGGTGGGTGGGTGGTGGCAGCTGGTGGGTGGGTGGGTGGGTGCACTTCTCAAGGGGGAAAATAAAGAAACGCCAAAACCTACGGCCATCTACTGTTTTGTAGCGATAAACGAGCCTTTCAAGGGCTTGCTTGAACAAAACAATTCCACGTGGCGTGGGACATCTGTATGTAGTCACCAGTCACGTGCGCTTCTATGGCGTGTGTCGGGGTTTTGGTTATAAGGAGGCGAGCGCCCTTTTCGTCGTCCGTTAGAATCGCCACCAACAAAAAGCACCATGGGTTCACGCGTTTCCTGCCTTAACCCCTCAAGAACTGGACCCGCGAATTTGGGGACAAACTACTTGAAATTAGTGTGGGACATTTTTTCAGTTCTGAAACTCACGGTTTCATTAAACACTGCACACTATACACTTGGCTTTTGACAAGTAACGGGGTGATTTTGGGACAATAATAGGCATCTCTCTTACCCGCCCATGGGTTTCCTATCTAACCTCTAGGGAAGTACCCCCCACCGGTTAGAGTACACACTAAAACTACGATACCTGATCTTAGACACATAATAGGGTGCTTTTGGCACACAAGCAAAGGGGCCTCTTCATCATCACACGCGTTTCCTACCAAATGTCTCTTCTAAAGCGGCGCCACGGTTTGAGTACACGCCGTGTACTTGCTCGCAAACGATTGAGAAGGTGCTTTTGGCACAAGGAAAGCTTATCGCATCGATTTATGAGTTTCCTTTCCCATATAATCCCTCCACAACTGCCCCGATGTTTTCACTGGACACCGCATGATTCTGTACTATCCACCAGAGTCCTTTTGGCAGGTGCAGGTGGGTTTCGTACAAGGGAAGGCGTACGAGGGAAGGGGCGGGGGGGGGGGTTCTGCCTCTTAACGCTGCGTGCTACTTACCAGTAGTATGGCTGACAACGAGGAACACCGTTCGAGCCAAAATACAACAAAAAAAGGAAAATAGCTGCTGCAATTAACGTTTTGTTAGCAAGTAATAATACCGTACATGATGTCGAGCTTTGAACCCAACACCCCTATATACAAGAGAACCTCACGCAACTACCCCTAATATACTCGTCATATTGCTGTCCCATCCCACGCGGGACGATTGTTCTCGCTCGGCTGTCGTACGAAAACATCGAGTTTCAGTGAGCCAACGAGACATCCAATTCCACCCAATTTAAATTGTGCTTTCGCAGCTTCCATCCACTACCTACTTCCTACGGGCCCATTTTTGTCTACACTCTCTGTGGTCGGCAGTATAAGCAGCAGCTGCGCCTGTTGCTCGCCAACGCTCGATGGAAATCAGTTAAACCATTGTATACCTGCTCCGGTACGAGAAATGCCTGCCTGGTCTGTGACCGCCCGACGTAATCCGTCACGGCGTTGTCGGGATGCGAAGGTCTAGTCTGCTATGGTCGTACGACTACCCTACATGACACGAGTACACCCCCCCCCCCCCCCCCCCCCCCCCCCCCCCCCCCCCCCCCCNCCCCCCCCCCCCCCCCCGCGGCTTCTTCCTCATGCAGACCGGCAGCACCAGGGTATGTCGACAACGGAAACGCGTATTAATAGTATGGTGGAATGTTGTGCTCTGCTCCTTCGACGCACATACTCAACTTCAATTACACCATGCTTACAACAGTGGTATATTGCTGTAAATATTGTGCCTGCCGCCCGCGAGACAGCATCGAGAAAAAAAACAACCGTTCGTACTATCTGGCAATCCCTATTCATACTATTAAATAGTATCAAATTGAAACATCAGCTTTGAGATCGAGCATATCGTCGACACTCGTGTTATACATATTCGCAAGCTGTGTGTTATCACTACCGGTATAATACTGCGTGAGCGTAGTACAGAGAAAGGGTACTACACTACATACCAGCAGTATACTCTGCTGCTGCTGTTTTGGAAGAATTTCTTGTTCGAGGTGACGTGGTGGTGTATACTGGTATTGATAGTGTTGAGCTCCTACAGCCAGTAGTGTACGGCAGCGCTATCGACTATGGAGGCCCTACTTACACGTACAACTCCTCTCACAGTTAGTCGGCACCATCATTAACACATACTTCATGCTGTTGCAGTGTAACACCAGGTACAGCAGTTACGCCATGTCCTACATACTTTACTCTGTCTAAATGCAGGCACGGGAGGGAAGACAGAACCCTGTGTACTATACCATGAGGAGGCGTTTCCATAGGTAGTAACTGTCACTCTAGAAACGTTAAAGTCGCCCTCGCCCTCTCTTTGCTATTACTGCTGTACTAACATTAGTATCAATAAATAACCCCTTTGGGAGTTGATCAACTTGATTACAATATAGCATACACGCAAAAACTGACGTAAACACAGGACGGTGATATAATACTGTAAGCAGTAAGCAGCGTCGTCGACACAAAGGAACGCTGGCTGCCGAGTTAAGGATGGCAAGTTCTATTTACACCACACGCGTGCAGCATCATAATATTACGAGAGACTAGTAAATAGGACCAAATACTGGTACAAATAGGTAAACATGTAGGTGTTTGTGTATACCCGTAGGGTCCTATTTATATTTACCCTGGTCCCCCGGAATAACAATGCCCTTGCGAGCTCGCGATACTACGGAGGGGGGCATAGTAATAGATAGTAGTATTAATATATAGTAATGTACGTTGCATCCCCCTATGCATTACGAACACTACAGGACACCTAATAAGAAACAGGCTAATAAGAAAGCCAGGCTGAGATTTAAAGGAAAATGATAAATTCGGGAGTCGTCATCTTGAAATTAGTGTAGAAGATGCCTTCTCTCAAATAAGAAATCCAGCCTGGACCATATTCCCTGTTTCTTATTAGGTGTCCTGTACTGCTGTACACCATAAATCGGTTCTGTTTCTGTGTGCACCGTACGTCCTACCTGGTATGTACGTATGTACTACTGTTCGAGCCCTCAACTAAAAACTGCGTCTATGATATCATGTCGTACATGTAAAATAATCACAAGCCGACACAATGACTTTGCATCGATGCAACGTAAGCGTGCACCATTGCACCTTATGTATACCTGTCCGGAAACGTAAGGACAGGTTGTATGTCGATACGAACAACCAAGCGACCCTTGTGACTTTTCCGGACAGAGTGTACCAGTATACAAAGCAGTACGATTATACACTCGTACGTACGGTACGGGTACGTACTCTCGAATATACAAATATACGAGGCAGTACAGGATAGAATGGCGTAACTTTCCAATGGCTTTCATCTACCAAATCATACGACACGCGCACAAAAACGTACCCGGCTGTATTTCTGCATGCAAGCAGTTTTGTTGTGTTGGTCGGCAAGGGGTGCTCAAAAACGCATTATGATTATCATACGTATCAAAATGCGTCGTTTTTTGGTGGCGGACTACGGAGCGCAGCAGCAGTGTCGTTCGCGTGTTGGTGATTTCGTGCTTTCTGTTACGTCAAGGGCGTAACCGATACGAGCCCCCCCTACGTGAACGAGCATGTAATAGCAAGCGTCGCCCTTGACGCCACACGCTGCGAGAGCGACGAGATTGTTCGAGAGCGGCACTGACTCGTGTGAGGGTTTCTATATGCGATAGGCGTGCTGCAGGCCTATAATACACGAACAACTACTCACACTACGTACTCGCTGCAGTCGGGTGACGCTTCATGTGCCATGGTTCTACTTGTAGCGCCTTACGATAGCTGGCTGGGAGGAGCACGTACAAGTAGCATGTGCTGTGTGAATACTTGAATACGCACGTACAAGCAGCGCCAAATTCGGTCGAATCGCCCGATTCTGTAGCTGTGCAAATGGCTTGGTTTGGGGCGTACGTAAGCTATGCAAGATTTAAGATTTGCACATTCCAGGTCTCGCAGGACAGGCATCGACGGAGCAGTGCTGTATCGATAAGCTATGACGGCTGCCTCTCGAGGGCGAAGCCCAGGTCTCCTGCATCACCTCGTGCAGACATGCTTATGAGGTACTACGCGGCCTCGAGGCAACAGCTCCCCAACAATGACACGAGCGACTCGAGTACTTCGATGGAAATAACATGCACACAGCAACATGAAAGATAACAGCCCCTTGTACGAACGACATATTTGAGGCAAAGGGGAGACATGAGACAGATATCATACCAGGCTCGTACCTGCTATGCTAACTAACATACGTACCCTAAAGCTTGATCGAGGGGCTGAGAGACGTGGGGGGGGGGGGCTGTTTTGGGGTGTGGCTGAAATATACAGGGAAGCCAGTAAGCCAGCAAGCATGAGCCAGCTTTGTTTTATGCGTACGCTTCTGGCAGAGAGATGCCGGCTGCCGGCTTATGTATCGCTCTGGAGCGTGGTGTGGTTGTTACTTGCTTTATGTATAGACACATCTTCCCTCCAAACAGCCTTCCTCGTACGCGTGAGATGCGGGCTTGCTTAGTTGATCCACAGATACATTGCATGTTCACATGCTCACGTAGCACTGCTGCAACAAAGCTCTACAGGAGTGAATACGCAGCACACCCAACCCAGCCGCACCAAAGCACGGCGTGCCTCCACATGGCTGCGTTCAGCTACGTAGAACATTTCATGCATGGATGCATGGCCGTGGGCTTGGTGGGCATGCAGGGGTCCAAGCCGACACCACAGAACTACTCGTACTCAGTATCAGTATCAAACATGCCAAAAAACAAAGAAACTCGAGACCACCCCAAGACTCACCCCACTCTGCTGAGGAGCAGCCGTGCGCGCGAGCGGCGTGGGCGCCATGAAAGCAGACGCCGAAGCGCAGAAGGCAGCCGCAACAGCGAGAGAGTTCACCATGATATTGTCCGGAAGTTTACGCTTAGAGATTTAGATGTCGTCGATCGTCGATAGTCAAGAACTACGCGAGGCAAACACAATTTTTTGGCCCAGACGTAGAGCTTGCGCCAATTTTTCGATGACGTCCTTCACCTGGATCTCTTCAAGACGAACGATCTAAATCATGGAACAACATCGTTTTTTTTAAGATAAAAACGAACAAATGTGGTGGCCTCCTTATTTGGTACAAATTTCAAATTTCTACGAGCAGTTTCAATTTCCTTCGACAGGGAGAGAGGGACAGGCACACTTGACAGGGGGTGCACTGGGTTAGCTATATTAATAGTTGGTATCTCTACAGCAGTAGGCAGACAAAAGTATGGTCTCGGGAGCCATATTCGTGCATGATGTGAAGCTGTAAAGCAGGAAGCAAGGCATCCGCAAGAACGGGAACAAACTTGACGCAAAAACGAGACGGTGTGTGATCAATCCGATCCTCGCAAAAAACGTACCCAGTACGAAATCACAATCAACCAGAAGCTACGAGTACAACTTTAGTAATTAGAACATACTCAGATGAAGAAGAATCGGCGGCCATTCCATACATAGGTCATAAACACTCTCGGACATGTCCTTCGTGGCATACCCAAAGCAGTGTGTGTGCTTGTTGCTGTCTGCGTGTGGTTGGTACTCGTAGTGTTTTTTCGTGACGGTTGCTATGCCAAACAATAACTACAAGACAAAACGCACCACAGACATGAGTGAAAAAATGCGCTCGCGGTGACGAAACTGTGCTTGCTGCTATCATAGCTGCTACTGCTGCCCTGTTTGTGACCCCTGCCCTCTTGAGACGCTAGAGGTCTACCTGTAGGAGCTATACCATACATCACATACGCAAGCATCTAAGAAGGAGCTGTTGAGTGCTAAGAAGGAGCTATTATCCAGTGCGGTATACAGCCAGTATTCTCTTTCAATACTACGCGTACGTACGTAAGTAAGCGGGGATCGGTATCGGGACTATATGGTCCTCAGGGTATACTCTAAAAGTAGTATGGAACATTCATACAAGCTGTTGTTTTCTTCGCAGTGATGTATAGGACACGCTATTTGTATATACGTACGACGAGTATGAGTAGTGTGAGGGTCTTTTTTTGCAGCCGACGAGCGCAAATCGGGGACGAGGGTTATATTGATTGTGGCTTGACCCCCCCCCTCCCCGATGACTACGGCCTGACCCCCATGCGACATCATGAGGCAGCAAGAGAGAGAGGAACCCACAAAGAGAAGGGCACAGGACAGTATACACCATACGAGGTGTACGTATGATACAACAAGCAAGACAATATACCCCCTAACATGACTATGTGAGGGTATTACCTGCTGAGCTATAGGGGTAAAAGATCGATCGATTACCCAGCCCAGGGTAATCCTTATAACACTCTCCCCCCCTCTGAACGGCGGGATATTTGGGACGTCGGTACCGTATACGGCCGTGCGTTGACCTACCCGCTTCGTTTCAATACCTGGGGAACCAGGGAGACGTGTTTTTTTTAGGGACGCACGCGCAAGCGTTTCTATAAAAGAAACGTTCGAAGTGAGATTCGAACCCGTGTCCTCGACGACGTCAAATGTGAGGGTATTACCTGCTGAGCTATCGGGGTAAAAGATCGATCAATTACCCAGCTCAGGGTAATCCTTATAACACTCTCCCCCCCTCTGAACGGCGTCCGCCTTCAGCCACAGCACCCGCGCAGTTTGCACCATCGACGCCTCCGACACCTACGCCACCACGGCCGGCCCCTCCGACCAACCCTTCCCTGCCGGCCCCATCGTCGCCGGTCCCGCTCTCGGAGCCGGACGTCACACCCGACGATGACCCCCACCTACTCGCCCGCATCGAGCACCGCACCTTCAGCGACTGGGCACGAGAACAACGTGCTGAGCCCCTATGCTCTGCCGCCATCCGTTTTATATCGCTGGGATCCCCTTCACCGCCACCACCCGACCTTCTGGACTTCATCCCCTCGGCTCGGCGCCCACAACTTTCAGACGTTCTCGCCCTGGCCGCCAAGAGTACACTCCACCGCACCGATGACGACACCGCCCTCCTGGTACAACGACCGCCCAACCCCCCTCCAGCCACCCCGCGCATCTACGTTCCGATGCTGATGCACCCCTGGGTCCTACAGACATGCCACGCCACTACTTCCCTACACCTGGGAGTTACACGAACGGTGCGCATGATGGCAAGTTTCTTCTGGTGGGTCGGAATGGACGCTTCCGCCCGCTGGTGGATACTCCGCTGCCTCATGTGCCAGGCCCGCAAGACATCCCGCCAAACTATCCGGTGGCCCATCCTCTCCCTCCCTTTACCCAACGGCCCTGGCATCACCGTCAGCGTCGATTACTTCGGCCCCTTGCCCCTCACCCCACGCGGAAACGTCCACATCCTACTCTTCACCGACCGTTTCAGCCGCCGCGCCGACATGTTCGCTGTCTCCGCAGCTCAGTTCACGGCCGCCGGCACCGCCGACATCTTCATCGATAAGTACGATATTTTACCCTTATAGCTCAGCAGGTAATACCCTCACATTTGGCGTCGTCGGCAGGACACGGGTTCGAATCTCACTTCGAACGTTTCTTTTTTCAGAAACGCTTGCGCGTGCGTCACCAAATAACACGTCTCCCTGGTTCCCCAGGTATTGAAACGAAGCGGGTAGGTCAACATACGGCCGTACACGGTACCGACGTCCCAAATATCCCGCCGTTCAGAGGGGGGGGGGAGTGTTATAAGGATTACCCTGAGCTGGGTAATTGATCGATCTTTTACCCTTATAGCTCAGCAGGTAATACCCTCACAACTATCATAGATCCAATTTTCTCCAAAATATGCCTTTTGTAGAGGGACCATGGCTTAGACGGGCACACACAGCGAACATGGCGGCTTTGGAAAGAAAGGTGGTATATACCGTCCACATCTTTCCATATAGACGCGTCAGTCGGCGTTTTCATTCTCCCCGCGTTTCGTCGAGAAAACCAGCTTAAAAATAGCATATTTTGTCGGAGGGAGTGTGTTATCTTACTATAATAATAGTGTAGTATCCTAAGAGTATCACACGCGTTATACGCGGTGGAAGGTATATTGTGTAGTGAACATAGTTCTCCCTGCGTCTCAGCAGTGTAATAATAGGAGACATACATCCCTGCGTCTCAGCGAAGTATGACAGCCCCTTTACACTTGGCGTCAACTGGAGCGGGGTCGTACGAGTCGGAGTAGATACGAGGGTGTCGAACGGGTCCCAAGATTGCGACCCCGTCTTGAGACGGCCTCATACCCTGGAAATCTCTCCTTTCCAATAGAATGCAGCGGGAAGCGCCTTACCGCCTGACCCCCCCACTCATATTGTTCGCCCTCCGCGCAAAGCCACAGTACAGGTAGCCACGACGCATCCGTATTTACCGCATTCGGTCACCGTCGCCGTAACGCATCTACCTTCGAGAGTGCACAGCGACCAGAGAAGAATCGCGAGATGGGCAAGCCCTCCTCCTTGGTCATAATGTGGTGTTGAACTATGCCGTACACGATGCGTTGATGACACGTTGCCAAGCTGAACGTCAGCATGACAACACCACGTAAGCGTTGCCTTAGGCTTTTGCTTACGTTGAGGACCCGTTGTGGCGATTTTCGCGCTCACGGCTCGTCCTGTCGAGATGATTTACAGCTTCACAGCGCTTCCTCAAGGGGTTTGGTATTATCGTGATTGGCGTCGTGACCAGGAGGAGGGGGTATGCCCACCCGTCGCGAATAAGTGTGGATACTCCCAGGCGCTTACCGCATGGAGAAATGATTCGTACATAAACATGGTTCTGCCGCCCGAAGCCGCGCCCGCACGTTCTCTACCTTCCGAGGCCAAGAAGGCCCCTAGAGCCCTGCCAAAATGCTTACAGCGCCAGCCTAGTACCCCAACCCGTACCCGGTAGAAATGTTAACCTTGCTAAGTTAAGACCGAGAAAATCCACTGCCGAGCAGCTCCTAACCGGCAGCTGGAAAGGGTGTCGCCGGGGAGGGCGGGGGCGGGGGGCGTACTAATGTTTTCCGTGCCGTAGTCGTTGGACCATTGGCCACACATCCCTTTCGAGACGGGCGCAGGGGGGGGGGTGTACTCATGTTGTGCACGGCCGTAGTCATATGACCATAGACCCTCGCATCCCTACAATGCCGGGACGGAGCGCGTTGGGTTTCCACCAACCAGGCAGACATTGCTTGCACCAAAGCGCGAAACGCCGTGAGGTATGGGCGAGTCGCATGGAGGGTGAGCTGCATCCTGCTAAGAACCGCCTCTGAGGCGGACTTGCATATGGACGACAGCTTCAATGAGTTAATTTAATTTCTGGTGTGGCCACTTCCGGAGACAGCAATGGGTTTTACTATGTAACTGCCTCGCGGACGCCTTACCATATTAACACTACGTGATACGACCATTCCCCTTGTGCGGAACAAAGGTTCTCCACCCCGCACAAATGATCTACTCGACCGCCAGCTTTGGTGACCGCCAAAAAAAAATAACAAAAAAAAACGGCACCCTGGTTGTCTAGCTCACGCAGCGAGTGGCGTGTTTTACAGCGTCGTTGCCAACCGACGCCAACCCAACCTCTAAATATATCATACCGGTACATTTATTTGGGGGGGGGGGGGCATAGAGAAGCACCAAAAAGGTTCCGCTCACATCACATGGTATGAAGACAGCAGCACCCGGACAGACAGACCTTACCCGCCCCCCCCCGGCCGCTGGTACAAAGTCTAACTTCAAGAGAACAATGCCATGCGTTGAGTATACATCATAATGCTGACACTCAGCACAGCATCAGGTTAACCTTACTGTAGACTTTTACGTACGCTGCCGATACGCTGCAGTGGCATTTCAAATTTGACAACGTGTATGCAATGTGCAGAGTGTGGTCGTCGACATTGGGTTTTGTGGCAAGGAAGTAGGGTCTGTCCACCAAGTAGCCCGTCTTAATCGTCGAGAGAGTGGAGGACGGGGGGCGGGAGGCGAGAGGGGAGGGGGGGGGGGGCGAAAGAGGGGATACTTTTTGTGTCGATGTGCTTCGATAACCCTCATGAGAACTTATCAGCCCGCACTTGTGGCAAAAAAATACCACACTACGAGTAGCCGCCGGTATAAACCTTCTACCAGTGCCTGGCATAAATAGTGCACACACAAGTCAACAAGTACTCTGGCTTAGTTGATCCATTTGTTTATGAAGAACTTTCCTCGAAGAGGCAAGCACGGTAGACCCGACCCGGTGCTGTCCTGAACCGTGTATTATTTCCGAGATAGCAGCGGCTTAGACAGCCGAATCAGGTTTTTGCTCTTGTCCCAGCTGATGGTATTAATAAAGTACCTATTTATTGAGTCAGAGTGACGGTGATCCCACCCGTTGTTTGCATCGATCGGTGTACACAACAGCGGTGCAGGTGGGGGGAGGGGAGACTGATTTACCACATCTTCGACTAAAAAAAAAGAGTGTGCTACAGTAGCTACGGTCGACCTTCGATTTGCTGCGGGCGACGTAGATAGCTCGGTTTTCGTCGGCGCGGAATCAGGGTGCTTGGTGGACCCTGCCGGCGGCAAACTAGAAACCCCGGGTGAGTTTGGAGGGCTCAGGTCCGGGTGGGGTCGGATCTGGGTGAAATCAGGGTGTTTAGTGGGAGCAAGGGGGAAATACGTGCGTGTTGCGTGTGTTCACGAACTCTGAACCATCAGGGCTTGACCGATGAATGGGTTTCGTTGGGTATGTGGCAAGATTTACTGGGGGGAGAGGGTGCACAGCCATCGCTGCGGAGCTACGGGTTCCTTGCCGTTCGCCACCTTAACCCCCTTGAGCCTTCTAGGGCCGCAGTTCCGTCTGGGGGATAAGTTACTTGGAATTGTAGTCACATATATGTCTATATGTTCATACACAGTAGTGCAATACTGAAAGGGTTCAAGCGACACCCACGATGTGGCGACGTATATAATAGTTGGAATACGAGTGTCAAATATGATAATTTTTGCAGCAGTCGGAGCGCTAACACCCCTAGCGAATGCGACACCCGCCCTCACGCCCACGAGAGAACGACATGATTAGATGAAAGCAGCGAGCAACGGACACCTAATGCACGGAGGCCGCCTAATGTACTGTCTATCTATCTGTGTATTATTGTTCCTACCCTACATTGTAACGCCCCTGTGTTGGCCCATTTGGGGATTCAGAGAGGACAGAGAGGAACAACAACGGAATAAGTTGACGATCGCAGCGTAGGTTACTTCGTTGTTGAAGGATGATACTATTGATTTCCGAACTCCGAACTACAAAGCAAGGACTCACACGGGACGGGAGCAGCATGCTCCTACTCGAAGTGCTGCACGCTCACAATATTACTCAAGTAGTAAGAAAAGCAATCAAAACGCACGATGGACCAAAAAACAGTTATCCCCCTATGTTTACACCTAATTTTACTGTTGTATTATGCTTCTGAGTACTACATTACATCCCCCGTAATATTACGGGGGGCCATAGTAAATACTAGTAAATAGGATCTACGATACACGCAAAAACTACGTATGGTCCCCCGTTATAGTCATGCGCTGTTGATTACTGTAGCACTGCTGATGACGAGGCCAGCGTCAGCAGCTGGTTTGTCGCTGTCGCACAGTAGGTCTCCACGAGTTTTTTTTTGATGAAGTATGAGGCGTGTGGGGTGCGGCGAAGGAATCCCGGGCTTCTCCTCCTCTTTACTATTCCCTTCGCCCCACACCCAGTATATGGTCATCACGCTAGCGTGTGTGGCATTCATTGGCAGGAGTTGTCGCATACAACAAGATTTCAAGCGTTCCCAGGCGTAGTCGTGGTGGTGGTGGTGGTGTTTGTGTTGGCGTTGGTAGCAGTGGTGGTGATGGTGTTGGTAGTGATTGTAATGATTGTGGTGGTGGTGATATTGACGTTGGTGGTGCTGGTGGTGGTGGTAGTTGTGGTGGTGTTTGTCCCGACTTTTTCAGTCGTTGATTGAAGAACGCGGTCACGGCAGGCTTGTCCGTGTTTGATATTGCATCGCAAGCGCGCCGTGCTCTGCTGTGCTTCAAAAATTTAGTATTTCCATCACTGTAGTGATTGCATGTTTTCAGCATGTGGAGCTTGAGAACACTGGTGGCTCTGGGTGTCGGGAATAGGAACTGGTGTTAAGCATCTTTCTTGGCACACGGTATTACTCTGTTGTAGAACGTGAACGCTGTTGAGTGGGCCCCACAAAAGCTGGTATTGTAGTTCGATAATTTTTCAAGAGGAAATCCATATTGCTTCATTACAGTCGTTAGCGTGTGAGCATATTGTCAACGCGAGCATGCTCTGGGAGGCATGTGCGAAAAATACGGGGGGGGGGGGTATTGGGGTTACCCTGGAAAACGCCATGTCGGCGGATAGATTGACGTCGATCTTTGGGGAGCATGTCGGAACGAAATCAACAACGCTTTTTGTGTAGTATCCTAGTTTTTGTTCCCTTGGTTTTATTCCTCCTTCTCTAGCTGTCTACGAATGGGGGGTCGTCATGTACTGTAGGTCTACTTGCATACTGCTAAGATTGATGTTGTCAACATTGGCGAACGCAAACTTGATACCTGGTACTACTGTAGTACTGGTGCTGATGCTGATACTGATTCATCAATCGAAGCGACAGGACCGACGGGATTCCTGTATGGTTCTGAAAATACTTTGTTAATAGGAGAAGGGTGTGTACACCCTCACGAAATCACGAAGTCGCTTGCTCGGTGCATCAGGTTGCCGATGCGATGGGGGGGAGGGAGGGCATCAACGCGGAACTTCCGTGTGGAATTTCCGCTGTTCTTCTGAGCAGCTTTTCAGCCGGCCTTCGTGGCGATTGATATCGAGCCTAGGCCAGCATTCGCGCTTTCCGCACAGGCCAAATATGTTACCTCACAGCCCCCTACCGTGCCCCCTGCGTGTCTTGCATAGACTGGGGTCGACGTTGGTTCTTGTTTTATCCCAAATGAGTTAATGATTTGTGTGTTAGGATCCGGGCCATCGCTTCAAACATCGACCACACTTGGCTTCACGCTGCTAATGGTGATTCACATGGACGGCAGAAGAAAAGCAGCATCATGCAAAGGTTAGACCGAAGAGAAAGATGACCGGGGAGTATTTCACAGTACGGTTGTATAGTATTTATCAAAACAGGAAGGGGGCACGAAATAAGATAGGCAACACATTTCACCATAATAATTGGAAAACACGTGATGAGCGCCCACATCTTGGAGACGTGTCTACTTGGAGTAGGATCGGTGCTCCGTCTTGAAAGGGATGCGTGGGCAATGGTCAAATGACAAGGCAAACAAACAAATGAGCACGCCCCCCCCCCCCTATAAATATATGATATATTTATATATAGGTTGTGTTGGTGTCGGTTGGCAACGACGCAACAGACGCTAATGTGGAGTATACCAAACCCCGTGTCAAGGACACGGTTTCTAACCGAAAATCAGCACACCCTCCACCCAACCTTTTAGCGTTTTTACGTACAGCGTGTTGAGGACACTTTGTGATTACTTTCAGCTTCACAACGTGTTCTATGTAGACGCATGGTATGGGTTTCAACGTTGAGTGTTGTAGAATACTGATGGGGGAAAAGGGAAGGCCATGTCGCTCCGTGTACAGTATATACTTGTAAATGATTCAAACACAACCTGCCCCACCGAATAATCGTCGACGCGTTGGCGTTGGGCTCAAAACAAGAAAATAAGTCATCATCGCCGTGGTATCGACGAACCATTCTTGCTTTAAAATAGCAATAATACGCAGTTCATAAACAACTTGAAGTTGGAATGTTTTTCGACAGGGCAGACTCCGCCGCAACCACTAACAACGGCCACCATCCTCCACTGACTACATCATGATGTTTCCAGTTCGATTTCCAACTACAGTTCACGGTACAGCAGTAGTTTATCCTCAAAGCGTGGGGGTGGAATTGGTGCACATCAGCTATTTATAGCTGTAAATACATAAATAAATGATATTGGGTACGTGATGGTGGGGGTGCGAACTTGTTGATCATGTGACCTCTAACCTAGGCTGGCATTTCAGGCTCGAGATCTCAGGCTGTGATGCTCCGATTGTGCTGTAATATTGTTATTGCGTTGCCCCCCCCCCCCCTCCCTCCCCCCTCATACGACTTCGGTCGTGCATGCCATGAGTATACATGGCATGAGTACGCCCCCCCCGCGCGCCGCTCGTTGGTAGAAATGCCGTGTGCCTTCGATTTCATGCTTGTTTCCGCTTTGTGCCCCCTGGTTTTGTCGTTGTTGGTGGTGGCGGTAGGTTGGTTTTACACTGTTCATGCCCACCCGACGACATTAACTACAACAACAGTAGTACCCATCCCAGGGGTCTCCGTGCGTTCGTCCGTATTCCTGCTGTGCTTCCACTGGCAGTGTGCGGTGTCGCAACAAAAATGTTGTGCACATCTTGTGCACATACATACATATCCAAGCAAACCACCATTCTGTTGCGTACTTTCCATATCCAGGCCCACGTTGGTGCCCCGAGACCGTGTGGCCCTGATGTCACACCACCTCAGATCGTGTTCACATCGATAAGTACCGTAGCCTAAGCACGCACTATTTGTGCTTGTATGAACGCGTAGCGTAGTGAGTGAATGTTCCCACCCTCTCACCTCTCACTCAAAGATATTCTTACTTTTATTCTGCAGGTTCGTTTTGTAAACAATCCGTGGGCGTTCTGAACCGGGGGCTCTTAAAATAATACAGAACCTAAAAATGGCGTCGACTTCCTACCCCCATCAGCCTATGATGTCATATTATGTCGAAGGGTTTCGTATGAGACTCGTTGCTCTCTCCATCTCCCACCACGCATTGCTTGAAAAGGCATCTCACAGGTTGACCGTCCGAGCGGCAGGCGCCATGTACCAGAAGCTCTCGACAAGCGGGGGAAGTGCTACCTCGCAATGGCGTGGTGCCTTCGTGACGCCCCCTCCGCCAGCGTCCAAGGGCAGCCGCCTCCCTTCGTCGTCAAGTTTGCAGGACCAGGGGTGCCGGTTGAAGTCGTCCCAAAGCACCAACGACACACGTTTGCACGCCGTTCTGAATCCTCTGTCCTCCTCACCCCTGACCTCAGCGAGACCTCACGAGCAGGCAAGGTTGCAACGGGGTAGAAACCGAGCTAGATCGCCGGCTGCTCGTATCGGCGCCGGCGCAGCCGGCGCCAACGCAAGCTCTCGCAACAGAGGCTCGCTGAGCTCTGCGGCTCCGCAGACCGTCGCTGACATAGCCGTCAAGCTGAGGCGGAAAATCGACCAAATTGAGGCGACGGCTGGGGGGCGTGGAGGGGCGAGGGGGAGGGTTGCTGCGAGCGGACTAGAGGTTGGGTTCGACAACGATGTGTTTGGCGACGTGGACGGGGCGAGTAGTGACGGTATGGAGCCCAATGGAGTGGGGATGGGAGAGGTGTCGGGGGTGCCGGAGCTTGACTTTCTGGATGGCGTTGAGGAGGGGGACGAGGAGGAGTCAGACGAATACAGGTGTGTTTCGTAGATTGATGGGAGACGTGAGCGGAGGTGCGGACACGGGGCAGTCTCTGCAGCAGCAGCAGCAGCAGCAGCAGCAGCAGGGCCGGCTTTGGCGTTGTGCACACTGCTGCTGCTGCTGCGCTGCTGTAGTAGGGGGTTCTGAGGGCAGGCAGTGTGATATACCTTGTTTGTTCTCGGCGATTGCTCTCTGTTTTGTTGCTCTGTACACTGCTGTCGATTGTCGGTGTCAATTTCCGTAGATTGGAACATGTTCGAGCCATGTGTACAACGAGGTACTTGTTGGCGCAACAGAGTGGCAGTCTCATGTCTCATGATTCTGTCATGATACTCTGATGCGAGCAGCTGAGTCAAGAGACAAGGGACACTCATCAAGAGACACGTGTATACGTACCACCCCGCATCGCCCTCGATGCCCTTGGAGCTTCATACTGCCGCCGAATCTACTGCTGTAGGGAAAACACGCGGCCACAAGCAGAACGCTGTGATAGCAGAGCTGCTGCTTGTGTCTTCGTATATAGGTACCAGTACCGTGTGGGTAAAGTGCAGTGGAAAACATTATGTTTACTCGTATCATACGTCGTAGGAGGATTCTCTGTCTTCGAGCCCTCCCTGCTGCTGCTGCTGTCTTCATGTGTCGCCGGTATGATACCAAGTGCCGGCACTCGTACATGGTTCTTCTGCTGTGCTACTCCTGCTGCTGCACACTGCTGTACACTACTATTAATATATATGCTGTACTGCTGTTGGTACCTTCACGCTTGCCTTTACATGTCACTGGTATCATAGCGATCGCTAACGGCGTTGGTTCGCGTTTTTTTCGAGTACTGTATTTACCACTCTGGATGATAATATAACCCCCTTTTGATCTTCATATCAGAGAACAAGCGCGGATAATATTTCCGTCCATTTACCTGATACGATACGCTTGTATATCCGACTCGTAGACTCTCCACGACACGACACCTGTACGTACCGTTTATTTTTGTCCCACCCTATGCCACTATTAATACTATCACGCCATCACGGCCAACATTGCGCACCTCGGACAGATCAGATAGATCAGGTTCAGATAGATCATTCAGATCGTTCCCACTTCACGATCTACTACTGCTGTGTAGATGTTTCAAGGCAGATCTGTTCCCGATATTTACTTATATTATCTACAGATCTACAGCAGTGCACGTTCGCGTAGCTCATGCTCATGTTCGGGGACCCGTACATTCTGCATCATCTATTAGCTCAGCTTCCTGGGCAGTGTTGTGAACCGGAAATGAAAATGGACTCGGTCGGTTTTTCGGTTTCTCGCCGAAAAGTCGGTCGGTTTCGGTCGTTTTTTTTAAAAAAACCGAAAAAAAACGAAACCGAAACCGAAAATTTTCGGTCGGTTTTTCGGTCGGTTTCCCGACTAAACTAGCCAATTGGTCTACATTTCGAAGGGTTCGGTGCGCATGTGTTGCACAATGTGACGGTTTGGTGTCAAGTGGCCCTCCTGCAGTACCTGCGTCTGCTGCGCCACACACACGGTACAGGACGACATGCATATTTAAAATCTGCAGCCGACAATAGCTACAGGTACAGCAGTTGCTACAATAAAAAAAAATAGTAGGATAACGAGGGCACGATGGCACTGCTGATGTGCAGTCTAGATACCATGTATGATGTAATGAAAAATTATAGATACAACTTGCAGCGTACAGCTAACACCGTCAAGAACTTTAGGTTGCTGAAGGGGGGGCTGGCGGAGCCAGCCGTGTTTCTTGTAAAGAACACAGTTCGACTGTCTGCAGGTCACGAAGCCTGCCGCCGCCTTTGACGCTGCAACTCGACCACCGAGAGGCTTGCTCACAACCTTCACGGTATCATATCATCGTCCGAGCTCTCCACTTCCACCTCCCCTTTGCCTGCACCCGCCTCTGCCTCCGGCACAAGGTCAGAGTCAGCACTGCCGCCTGAACCGGACATGGCTATCCTTCGCAATCTCGCGACGCACTGCTGTACCCTGTACCGCTGTACCCCGTGCCCTGTGCGACTGCTGTTGCTGCTGCTGCGGGCTGTGTGCTCTGTGCTGGGTGCTGTGTGCGTATCAGATGTCCATACATAACGGGGTTTCCATGTAGATATGTAGGCGTTATTGACTTAGGGGACGGGGAAAAGCTGCTGCTGCTGCTGCTGCTGCTGCTGTAAAGTCTACGAGTACGGAGAGGCGCGCGCCGAGTGCGCTCCCTTCGTCTCTAGCCCGAGGCCGCGCCAGCCGAGTATCGGCATCAGAGGTGGGGTGTGTGCGCCACGCCGAGCGCAGCAGCACGCACGCAGAGCACATCAGCACGCACGCACGCATGCAGCCTCCGATCGAATCGGCGTGTGCACCGCTTCAGTATTTCTCGAGGTAGCTCGTACATAATTGCGCGTCGGGCGCGAAGCAACGTCGCTGTGTCACCATCCAACTCATCGATCGTGCTCGCCTGCATAGCTGCTTGGCATGCTGCTGCTGCTGCGCGTTGTCTCTGTGCTTGTGTTGCGCGCCCTTGCTTGCTGTGGATAACATCTTGAATTTAGAGACCATGCCATTTTTCGATTTGAAAGATGACCAAGTCGTCAGATTCTCAGTTTGTATTTTTCGATCTCAAAAACGAAAGCACCGTCCTATGCAGTCCGATTGTGCAGTATACTTCGAGTATCGAGTACATTTCGTACTCCGAGTACTTAAGAGTATTAGAGTGCTGGCGGCCTGAATGCTCGGAGTACTTTACTTGGAGTATGAGCAGTACTGAAGCCCCAAATACTCGGAGTACAAGGAGTACCCGCAGCGTCGGACCCCGAAATACTCCGAGTACAAGAAGTATTGAGAGTGTTCATACCCGAAATACTCCGAGTACGAGCAGTACCCCGGAGTATCGAACCCCGAAATACTCCGAGTACACGAAGTACCTGAAGTATTTTATCTCCCATACTCCTTACTTTAGGGCCCGTATTAACGAAAGAAAATTTCAAATCTAATCGATTTCAAATCTAATTGTTTTTGCTGCTGCTGCTGCTGCTGCTGTGCTGTAAAGTCTACGAGTACGGAGAGGCGCGCACCGAGTGCGCTCCCTTCGTCTCTAGACCCGAGGCCGCGCCAGCCGAGTATCGGCATCAGAGGTGGGGTGTGTGCGCCACGCGAGCAGCAGCAGCACGCACGCAGAGCACATCAGCACGCACGCACGCATGCAGCCTCCGATCGAATCGGCGTGTGCACCGCTTCAGTTATTTCTCGAGGTAGCTCGTACATAATTGCGCGTCGGGCGCGAAGCAACGTCGCTGTGTCACCATCCAACTCATCGACTGTTCTGCTGCTGGCTGCTTGGCATGGCTGCTGCTGCTGCATTGCCGGTGCTCTTCGGCTGCGTCTTTGCTTGCTGTGGATAACATCTTGAATTTAGAGACCATGCCATTTTTCAATTTGAAAGATGACCCAAGTCGTCAGATTCTCAGTTTGTATTTTTCGATCTCAAAAACGAAAGCACCGTCCTATGCAGTCCGATTGTGCAGTATACTTCGAGTATCGAGTACATTTCGTACTCCGAGTACTTAAGAGTATTAGAGTGCTGGCGGCCTGAATGCTCGGAGTACTTTACTTGGAGTATGAGCAGTACTGAAGCCCCAAATACTCGGAGTACAAGGAGTACCCGCAGCGTCGGACCCCGAAATACTCCGAGTACAAGAAGTATTGAGAGTGTTCATACCCGAAATACTCCGAGTACGAGCAGTACCCCGGAGTATCGAACCCCGAAATACTCCGAGTACACGAAGTACCTGAAGTATTTTATCTCCCATACTCCTTACTTTAGGGCCCGTATTAACGAAAGAAAATTTCAAATCTAATCGATTTCAAATCTAATTGTTTTTNAAAAACAATTAGATTTGAAATCGATTAGATTTGAAATTTTCTTTCGTTAATACGGGCCCTAAAGTAAGGAGTATGGGAGATAAAATACTTCAGGTACTTCGTGTACTCGGAGTATTTCGGGGTTCGATACTCCGGGGTACTGCTCGTACTCGGAGTATTTCGGGTATGAACACTCTCAATACTTCTTGTACTCGGAGTATTTCGGGGTCCGACGCTGCGGGTACTCCTTGTACTCCGAGTATTTGGGGCTTCAGTACTGCTCATACTCCAAGTAAAGTACTCCGAGCATTCAGGCCGCCAGCACTCTAATACTCTTAAGTACTCGGAGTACGAAATGTACTCGATACTCGAAGTATACTGCACAATCGGACTGCATAGGACGGTGCTTTCGTTTTTGAGATCGAAAAATACAAACTGAGAATCTGACGACTTGCGTCATCTTTCAAATCGAAAAATGGCATGGTCTCTAAATTCAAGATGTTATCCACAGCAAGCAAGCAGCAGCAGCAGCAGCAGCAGCAGCAGCAGCAGCAGCAGGATCGATGAGTTGGATGGTGACACAGCGACGTTGCTTCGCGCCCGACGCGCAATTATGTACGAGCTACCTCGAGAAATCACTGAAGCGGTGCACACGCCGATTCGATCGGAGGCTGCATGCGTGCGTGCGTGCTGATGTGCTCCGCGTGCGTGCTGCTGTGCTCGCGTGGCGCACACACCCCACCTCTGATGCCGATACTCGGCTGGCGCGGCCTCGGGCCTAGAGACGAAGGGAAGCGCACTCGGCGCGCGCCTCTCCGTACTCGTAGACTTTACAGCAGCAGCAGCAGCAGCAGCAGCAGTAGCAGCAGCTGCTGCGAGCTGACAAGGCGGTCTAGTGAGGCGTGACATGTACTCATACACGTGGCGAAGCGTGGCATTGTACTCATACCCGCCGCGCAGCGCGCGCAGTTCGCAGTTCGCAGATCATCACAACCCCCCTTCCCCCTGTTCAAACAATATTAATCATAGATGTGGAACTGCCAAAGGTCACTCAGTGCTCGGCGTGTTTGCGTGCTGATCTGCTCGGTGCGTACTGCTGTCCTCGGCGTGTCGCACACACCCCACCCCTGTTGCTGATACTCCGCCGAGGCGCATGGTGTGTCCTAGGCTGTCGAGGCGTGCAAAAACTGTCGCGACGCCGCTCCTGTACGCCAAGAACGGGCTTTGAGGGTCGAGGGGACAAGGGGGTACCCGTGGTGTGATTTGAGGGGTCACTTTTCTGTCACGCCTATTATCTTGAAAATCGGGCATCACTTTTGGGATTATGGTTTTTGAGTCTCCGGTCCAAGGGATGGGAGAACTCGTGTGTACCGTGTATATACCACTCCGTCCGGGCACACACACACTTTCAAGGACCGTTACCGTTTGTGTATTACCGACAGTACTTCCTTTTAATATGAAAACCGAACGGTCCTTCCTCCTTCCGTTTCCGGACAAAGTGTACCTTGTATACCTGTATACCTGTATGCCTGTGCTCGCATGCACGAAGACAGGAACTACTGGATCTATTAGGGCTGGGCACTGGCTGACTCAGTCAGTAGCGATGGTACTGTTGTCAAAATCCGTAAGTATACTGGATTGTATCAGCATACTGGATTGCGTCAGTACACTGGATTACATCAGTATACTGGATTGCGTCAGTACGTGGATTGCAGCAGTATACCTGCCGAGCGAATCGAGTAATGCTGAGCGAAGGTATCAGGTACTCAACGCAGAGAAAGATACCAATGATGAAGGAAGGAACGCGTGAAAAGGTTAAACATGCAGGGAGTGGCGGAAAGCTTCTCTCTCTTCTCTCGTCCCGAAACGCACTCGGTGGGTTTCCGTACTGTAATATGGCATGTTTCTTGGATTACGTTCGTAAGATAAAAACTGCTGGCGAACATGCTGGCCAGGTCAATCAAGTAGATTACTACTGCCAGTACATACTGTGCCAGTGCCCAGCCCTACCAGGTAGTATTTATATAGATGCGAGCCTGTCAGATAATTTCACAGGTCGCTATTTTTACCGACCCTGCTATATGCCTGGTATATCATACGAAGCATTCGGCGCCCTGTTCCCACGCCGACGTCATCCCACCCTGCCTGCCATCATACCAATCTGACCTCTCCATACACCAAACTGACCCTGGCCCGCACGATACGTAATTAGCAATTAGCCGCCGGCAGAGCCCACCAAGCGCGAAACACCCTGATACCCTGACCCGACTCCACTTTATCCACCAAAACCGGGGTTTCTACCAGATTGGCCACGAGCAAAAACTTAAACAACACCAAAAGTAGTGACATGTTAATAGTACAGCTGTCGCTAGGAACTCGCGCAGCAGGATATGTGTAACTGCCGTGAACGTGTGTTGTTGGTGGATGGTAGACTTTTAGTTGCGTTGTGTTTTTCTTTGTGAACAGAGAGGTACAGCGTTTTTTGTAGACGGCGGACGTAACAAAAGCCTCGCAAGGGGTCCCTTTTTTGTTCGTTTCGCCACAAAGCTAAAAACTCGCGTTCGCTCGAACTTACTGCAGTGTCCGACCTGTCACAAGCTCGCTCGTGTGTCTAATGTTGATGATAGCTGCGCCCCTACTCGTACGAGGTACGTGGGTACGGTAGCGATGAGTAGTGTGGGCGCCATCATGTTCATTATGTTGCGAGCGGTTGTGCAACCAACTTCTTGCAGTTGCGTCCCGGTTTTTCTACCATTAATACACGAACTAGTCTTCGCGTGTGTACTGCTGTGTACTGCTGTATGTGTAACATCGGCTAATCCAGCAGCGTCGTCTGCGAGTTGTCACTCGTTCAGTAGGCGTGTGGCCATTGCTGAAAATGGAACATCGTCAGCCCCCCCCCCCCATAGTTTTGACCTATGAAGTCCTCAAAGCGTTCACGCGTCGCGTCGCGGGTCAAGTACTATTGTACAGGCAGGAGCAGTAGCTCGTTTCATCCCTGTGGGACGGACCCCTTTTAACGGATGTACCGGACCTTTTAACGGATATACGGGATGTAAGGGATATAACGGATACAACGGATATAACGGATAAAAGGGATACGACGGATATAACGGATATAGCGGATACGAGTAAAAGGGATAAAAGGGATAGAATAGACATCACGGATATAATAACGGATAGAAGGGATAGGAGGGACCCTTTATAAGGGATAGAAGGGATAGCGACCAAAGCAATGGTAACTGCTGTTGTATTATCAACCAATGGTAACTACGACCAGCGTGAGCGCCCGGCAATATATAGGGGTAGGATTAGGTGGCGCCCGTTCCGAACGACTGCTTGCATTGCAACCATTGTAATAATACGTAGCTTTCTGTAATCTGCCGGCTTCCCTTCTCTAACACCGACCGCTTGACTTATGCTGCGGTAAAGGTGCACCGTGTTCTTTCCGATATTTGTCTATACCTCGCCCAAAAACTGATTTTGGAGGGAGATAAAAGGGCGCTATCATACCCGATTAATGGCAATCCCATGGCCCAAGTATGAAATGAAAAATAGTGGGACGCAAAAATGAAAATCCCTTCGATTTCGGGTTAACCCTTTCAGAACTCTTTTAGGACTGCAGTCCCGTTTTGGGGACAAACCACTCAAATTCTAAGTAATTTGTCCCCAAAAGGGGACTCCAGTCCTAAAAGGGCCCCGTCATTCAGAACGCGTTTCAGTCAAAAAGTCAAAAAGTGCTGCCTCTAGCGTAGCACGCGTAGCTTCCTTGTTTCTCTCTTGAGTTCGACCTCAACCGTGCTTGCTCTATCCTATACCAGGTACTTGAGTATGTCTATCCCCTACCCCCTGAGGCCAATCATGCCTCACTTATATTTACATAAGACAGCAGCAGTAGATGCGGAAGGTTCAGTATCAGCTGTTTGATGTACGCGCGTACGGAGGCGTGGCCGCGTTACAATCGGCACCGCAAGGCTAGCGCCACGGGCGGAGCCGTGGCCGTATCGCTAGTTTTCGTTATAAACACCGCTACACACACCCCATTATATATCCAAGTTGCTGTCCTCAAGTCTTCCACTTTCGTCCCTCTGTTTCTGGTATGCGCGCAAGACACAGCCGGCAGCTGATCATCAAGCTCACCAGGCTGGCTCAGGCAGGATCCTGGGAACGAGCGCTTGAGGTTCTTCGAGACGAGCAGACCGTCAACATGCGCGCGAGGGCCGCCGCTCGAGCGCAGGGAGAGGTCAGTCACGCCGCGTTGCTTGTTGAAACAGCAGCAGTTTTCGGCGACCGGCGACACGTGCAGTAGTTAGCAGGTAGTATTTCGTTTATTGTGTTGCTGTAGGCCATCTGTTGATATCTCGTGTACAGTAGACCCTAAGCCTAAACAGTTACGCTAAGCCCTGACCGTAACCCGATGTATTGCTGATACTACTATTAAAACCTCTGCTGTATCCCTGATACCTGGTATGATACTATTGGTAAGTTTAGTGCAGCTATCAATCCTTTTGTGGAAGCCCCCCTCCCATGACAATCGAGTACATCCTTTCCCCATAGTTGGAGAATGTGAAACGTACAAGGAGGAACGGGATGCGTAAGAGGAGGAAATGAGGAAAATAGGCGAATGTGACATGGAAAGATTTGGTGCACTAGATAGTAGCGAGAAGACGATCCCTACCTCAGGAGATAGATGGTGGCCACAGGAGGCCAAACAGGACGGGGATCGGAGTAGCAAAAAGCTTCTGTGTAATATATGGAAACAACGTAATGAGCGCCCGACTGTTGGAGGTGTCTCTATGAGGAGTAGAAACGGTGCTCCTTCTCGAAAGGGATTCGTGGTCAATGGTCAAATGACCAAGGCAAGCAACGAATGAGTACGCCCCCCCCCCCCCCCCCCCCCCCGAAATTTAATTAGCTCATTGAAGCTGTCATCCATATGCAAGTCCGCCTCACAAGCGGTTCTTAGTAGGATGCAGCTCAACCTTCATGCGACTCGCCGAGCACCTCACGGCGCTTCGCGCTTGGTCCAAGCAATGTCTTCCTGGTCGGGGAAAGCCCGACATGCTCCGTCCCGGCAATTGTAGAGATGCGAGGGTCTATGGTCATACGACTACGGCCAAGCATGCATGAATATCGAGTACCCCCCCCCCCCCTTCAAACGCCAACCCATGAAAACATGAAAACCTAAATGGTTTTGAATTGATGGATGAATGAATGCAGGAGGTGGACTCTTCTTCCTTTGCGGTGGAGGGCATGGCGTACAATGCCACTCTCGCGGCCCTGAGCAAGGCCGGCCAATGGCAAGAGGCCCTGCTGCTGATGAGGGAGATGAAGACCAGGGGGATAGAGCGGGATACCATCAGCTACGCATCTGTCATCGCCGCGTGAGTGTGTGGCGTGCTTGCGGCAGTTTTTTTTGCGCTCGTTTCTTGCGTTCTGGATAGCTTTCCTCGACCCCTTTGCGAGGTAGTCGCAGAAATGGTCCCACACTACCGTAATCATGCGAAGGTTCGCACCGGGTGCGATCGCGTTTTTAAATGTTTCTACGTTGCGTCCGGGTGCGATCACGTTTTAAAATGTTTCTACGTTGCGTTTTTTATCGCACCCCGGTGCTATCTCTCCGATGGGTGCGTTCTCTCCGATGGGGGTGCGGAAACACAATTAAATCATGCCGTTCTTCTATTTTGGCGCACCCCCGGTGCGATCTCCCCGATGGGTGCGCTGCTGAATCGAAATACACCGGGCCGTACTGGGGCAACGGTGCTGCGTAAATGACTCAACGCTACCTAAAACGACTTAACCTACCATGCGTTGGTAAAGTACGTTTGAGAGGAGTGGCGCACTGGTGATATCTCATCGGAGTATGAAATAAATGAGAATATTGCCTACTACAGACCCGCTGCGGTGGCCCTCTAATTTCTATTTATGTCGGAGAGATCGCACCGGGGTGTGATCTCTCCGATGGGGGTGCGAAAACACGATTCAATGTTTCTACCTTGTGTTTTTTATCGCACCCCGGTGCTATCTCTCCGATGGGTGCCAACCTTCCGATGGGTGCGAACCTTCGCATGATTACGGTACTTCGGAGTAGTTAGCTATTACGGGGGGGACCGTAGTAAATACCAGGTAGGACTTACCGTACACACAAAATGCTAGACTATATACTTAACTATTTTTACTATTACTAACAATATTTGGTCCTATTTAGTGACAATGGTCCCCCGCAATAATCGTGGGGGCCATTGTAAATGAGTTAGCCCTTTAGAACCTCGGACACAGGATCGATTCCTCCTTCATGATGTAGATATTTCGAGGCGGATGCATCTATTCCGGATCGCGTATGATCTGTACGATCTACCTGTAGCTCATGTTGACGCGTGGGAGCCGGATGATCTGCGTGGTCTAGCACATGTTTCCTTGATTTGGTCTGTACTAAGCACATCCTGCACAACCTCTCACAAGGGCAGGCGGCTAACTACTGTAGATGATCTATCTGTAGATGATCTATCTGTAGATGATCTATCTGTAGATGATGTATCTGCAGATGATCTGCCAGAAGTGTGCAGAACATGTTATGATAGTTTCCAATCTAATACTGCTGTCTGCTGTACGTCGTACTCGTACGTATCTTTTATCTCGTGTACGTCGGTGTGACTGAACCGCCTTCCGACGCAGCCTGCTGCCATCTTGTGCTGTCAACCATTCTTTGTTTATTCTGCCAAACCATTGTTTACTTATTCGGTCAACCATTGTTGGCTTATTATGTCAACCATTATTTACTTGTTTAGCCAACAATTGTTTTTTTCAATCAACCATTGTTTTTGCTTACTCTGTCAACCATTGGTTTTGCTCACTCTGTCAACCATTGTTGCTCACTCTGTCAACCATTGTTGCTCGTTTATTCTGTCAACCACTACTGTTCGCTTGTTGTACAGGTGCGGGCGGGGGAAGCAGTGGAAGAAGGCCTTGGACATGCTAGCCGAGATGCGGGCGGAAGGAGTCGCGGTGAACTCCTTCGTGTACTGCTCCGCGATAGACGCCTGCGCGAAGGTACGATTGGACTCTCGGCAAGGCAACAGCGGTGTCACAGCAGTACTATCACAGCCGTTTTGCCATCCAAATGGTATCACAGTAGTTATCACAGCAGTAATTACGTACTTTGGGCATCTATCGGGGAGCAATCAGACGAAGGAGTTAGACCGACACGATACTCCTTGTGTTCAATGTGAAACTTAAACTTCCTACGGGACATCCAGCCCTAACCTTGATATTCCTTTCGCTTCTCTTCCGTTCGCTTTTGTTTGGGTTGGTTTGAGCCGCGTTTACCGCAATTCTGAATTATTATATAGGATAAAGTATACCGGTAGAAATCGGGGACTTGGTTGTGGCCCGCGTGTGGTTCCAGTGTTATGAGACCGAATATTTCGAAAAACGCCGAAAATACTACTTTAGACCCTAAACCTAACCCTAACCCCAACCCCGACCCCGCCCCGACCCATATGAGCTTTGTCTCGAAAAAATCAGGCGTTTTTTTTTTTGAAAAATTGGTCGACCACACTAAAAGCTATATACTAAAATATTCCCATATTTCCATACTTTATGCTAGATAATAATTCAGTGGTGCGGTAAAGGCTACTGGTTGGTTTGGTTGTTTAAAGCATTGGTTGATGAAAGCATTGACTCGAGCTACGCTAGGGGTTGCAGTTTTCAATCATCGCACTGGCGGGAGTACTCAAATCATTGCAGCTCGGGAGCTATCATACGCAATAGCCAATATCCAGTAGGCTGGGACCCGATGTGTATTTTATCGCATGGCCGTATTGCTCGTTTGATATCCTACTTTGTAGTGGACGGGAGGCGTATCGGCCTATTATTAATAATAGGTTGTTGGATTGACTTACAGTATTATAGTAACAGCAGCAGTGTAGAGCTCCTCAAGTGACCACCCACAGAAAGTTTCCAATAGGTGCTACTCGTACCCCTACTTATATTACGGGTGATCATAGTGAATAGGGCCAAATGTTGGTATTAATAGTAAGAATAGGGAAACATTTAGAGGTTTTTGGGTGTACCGTAGGTCCTATTTACTAGTATTTACTATGGTCCCCCGTATTAGTAGGCAAACACGCGCCCTTTTCGTGCCGTTTCGTTCCTTCAATCACCCCGTTTCGGTTATTTTCGTTTCGTTTCGTTTCGTTTCGTTTCGAACTATGTATTACCAGGGAGGGCAATGGCGGAAAGCGCTGGTTCTGCTGCAGGAAATGGAGGTGCTGGACTGCCTACCCCCGAACATGCACTGCATGAACTCCGCCATAGATGCCTGCGGCAAGGTATGATGACTGCTACGAGTATGTATGCTATACGGGTATGATATACCAGGTACCTGGTACGTCGTACCTAGAGTACGATAGCGCACTACGTACACTATTAATAGCATTACGCTGTTAAATGTAAAGTTAAACCTTGAAAGTTATAGTATCCCTGGTATCTACATGTCGCTGTTAAATGTAGTGAATGTAGTGAATGTAGTGAGTGTAGTGCTATCCCTCGAAAGGTATGATCTCCCTGGTGTACGATGGTGCACTACGTACAGCAGTACTGGTACCCTCACAACGTACTGGTACAGCAGTACTGGTACTCTCACTACGTACAGTAGTACTGGTAGTGACAGTACTGGTAGTGCAGACTACGCTGTTTAGGTGATAGTGTTGAGCCTTGGAACAAATGTGTCGCTGGCCGAACGATTAGCTCCCCGCGAAGGAACAAAAAGCCTACTAGTAACCTAAACTGGAGTGCTCCGTCTACTTAACTTATTGAAGCTGCCATCCATATGCAAGTCCGCCTCACAAGCGGTTCTTAGAAGGATGCAGCTCACCCTTCATGCGACTCGCCGGGCACCTCACGGCGCTTCGCGCTTGGTGCTAGCAATGCCTGCCTGGCCGGTGAAAACCCGATGTGCTCCGTCCCGGCATTGTAGGCATGCGAGGGTCTCTATGGTCATACGACTACGGCCGTGCACGACACGAGTACACCCCCCGCCCCCCCATATTCCGCCTCGAAAGGGATGCGTGGTTACTGGTCAAATGACTAAGGCAAGCAAATAATGAGTACGCCCGCCCCGCCCCTAAGGTGCTTTCTATATTGTTATTGGATGGTTCTTGTGGTAGCCACTGTGTTTGTGTTTTTTTTTTGTGCTTGTGCTTACTATTATTGTTGTGGTTACGCCTTTTGTTGTGCCTGTGCTTGTTCTTTTGCTTATGCTTGTGCCTGTGCGTGTTGTTGCGCTTTGTTGTGCTTGTGCTTGGGCCTGTGTTTTTGTTTTGTTTTCGCTTGTACGCGTTATTTGCTCACGTGACGTTTTTTGTTCGTTTGTTTGTCGTTTGATGCTATTTTTGTTTTTCGTTTTGGGAGTCAGGCGGGAAGGCAGGGCGAAGCTCTGGCGGTGCTGTCGAGGATGCGAAGGGTCGGCATAAAGCCGAACGAGGTTTCCTACCTCTCCGCGATATCAGCGTGTTCTAGAGTCGCAGACTGGCAGGAGGCCTTGAGGCTGCTGCAGGAGATGATCGACGACGGAATACCGCCGGACCTGAAGTGAGTACCATCGCCATGATAGGGCTGTCAGTTAGCCGACTAGTAGTTAGTTGGCCAGGTATTACAGTTAGTTGCGATATCGGCGTGTGCTGAGAGTCGTGAACTGGCAGGAGGCCGTACGTCTACTGGAGGGGGTGGTCGACGAAGAAATATGGACAGACCTTAAGCGAACCCAATTACTAGGGCTGTCAGTCGGCCGACTATTATTAATAGTTGCCGACTGCTGATAGTGATTTGAGGCGTGTCAAACGGTGTATTTCATGGGATTATAGCATGTACCAGTCTTCTCGTAGGAAGATGGCGGGATTAATGCCAGCACGGTGTGAAAATATGAATCGCAGGCAAGTGAGCACACTTGCGTGCTGCGTGCGTGCACGAGTAGTGTTGAAATGTCGAAATGGCGGTAGCTGCGACTTTACCATGCAGCCATCTTGACATCCTCGCCTTGTGTGCCCGCCTCGTATTTCCGTCGCGATGGTACACGGGGGTGTTGGTGGAGGTGTTGGTGTTGGCGGTGTTGGTGTTGGTGGTTGGTGGGGGTGTTCGTGATGTTGGCGTCGTTATTGGTGCTGTGTCGGTGGTGGTAGTTGTGTGGATTGTTGTTCAGGCGTGTGATGTTAAGTTTGTCTGTTTCGAGTGATTTAGTTTTTCCTGGACCACGATCATGCAACGGTAGTGAGTGTTGCGCTGTTTTCTTTCGCGTTCTCATGACGGCTACAACCATGCCAACGACCATGCCAACGGCTATTGCAACACACCATGTTAGCAATCATGGCAACGGCCACGATAATAACCATGACAGCGACTATGACAACAGTATCCACGACAATGACCTGGGAACAACCATGAACGTAACCATGGTAATAACCACAACAGCATGACAACGGCCGTGGCAATAAGCATGGCAATAACCGCGAAAATAACCATGACAACATCCATGAGAATAATATGACCACGTCCATGAGAAGAACCATGACAGCAACCATGGCAATATAACCATAACAGCAATTAGAACATCTATGATGACACCCATTGACGGCGATGCCTTCTGAATGTCATGGCTATGGCAACTGATTGATGGAGCAGGCGTTACGGCTTGGTGATCGCGGTGTGCGCTAGCGGAGCGTAGCAACGACTATGACGACAACAATCATGACAATAACCATGACAACGCTTTTCTGCTATTCCTCTGCCCATGTGGAACCCATCGGTGGAGCAGGTGTTACAGTTCGGCGATCGCGGCGTGCGGTAACGGGGGGAGGTGGAACGACGCGGTGCGACTGCTTGACGACATGCGGGCTGCAGGGACGGCGCCTAATGTGGTGAGACGAGATACATGCTACAGCAGTACTGTAGTATATACACCCCATGAGCGCACCCGATGACATTCGTACCGTGCTGAATAACCAGACAATACTTCGTACCGCTCTGCCTTTATTTCTGATCGCATCGAGACATCGATCTAGGACTATTGTACAAGCACATTCCTTCGTCATGATGCTTGGGAATACTGTTAATACAAAGTGTTACGGTTTCGTATTGCCCATGTACGACGTATGTGGCTAGCTATCGTCCTGTATATAGTTTTTAGTACTGAAAATATAAACGATTGTCAGGCTAATTCTTATGCCGGCGGATTGAGAGGATCGAAAAACTCGCTTTCCGATCCACTACACATTCGACGGGGTGTGTCTGGATGCCTTCCCTATCGCCAATCGGATCGATTTTGCAGTTTTGTTTTGCTCTTCCTGGGGGCGGTTGATACGAGAGTTGAAAAATGCTTCGTGTCCTGCTCGCGGGTTCTAGGAGGTGCTGCGCTGCCAGCAGCAGCAGCAGCAGTAGAGAGCAGCAGCAGCAGCAGAGCAGTCAACCCAGCATCGGAGAGGTGTTTAGGCTGCCGCTGGGTGGTGTGACCGTGTGTTTGGAGGGGTGGAGAGAGATGTGATGAGGTTCAAAAACTTTTTCGATTGGGAAATTCCATCCACGAATGTGTTGACGGGATTCGTGGATTGGATTTCTCAATCGAAAAAGTTGGGGTCGAAAAGGCTCTTTTTCAACTGTATAAGAAAGCCCGATTGTGTCTCCAATCGGAAACCGGCTTTTTCGATTCACCTATCCGACTGCATAAGAATTAGCCTCAGCTGTGAGTTCTGGTGAGTTTTTTTTTTTTTTGTTACACTCATCTCTCGAAGCTGCGGGATGAACACGAACGCACGTGATTTAGCACCAAGGGAGAGTTGCGCTACACTACCGCAGAGCGTCTTGAAAAATCGCCGGACATATTGGACTTCTACATTTGTTTTGGCGTCAAGACGGGGCTGCCAGATCGTTCTCACCCCCATCTTCTTTTTTCTCGGTTGTCACCGATGGATGTTGTTGTTGCTGTTGTTGTTCGTCATGTTGTTGTTGGTGTTGCCGTGGTGGTGATTGTGGTTGTTGGTGGTGTTGGTGGTGTTGTTGCTGTTATTTTGGTGAGGATTGTTATGGATGCGATTGTGGTGGTTGTGGTGGCCAAGGTTCGTGGTGTTGGTGTCGTTGGGGCTGGTACTGCTGCTGTTTTTGTGGTTGTCGTTGCTGCAGTTGTTGTTTTTCTGACATGGCTCATCTCCACAGTCTAGTCGGTGGTCACAAATACACCCCCCAATAATTCGGTTGTGCATGTGTGTGTTCTTGGTCTCAAATACTGTTTTTATTTGTTGGTGTTTCCCAGGTCTGCTACAACGCTGCGATCTCCGCCTGCGGGAAAGGCAGGCAGTGGCAGCGCGCGGTGGGCTTGCTGGACGTGATGCGCGAAAAGGGCATCGCTCCGGACCTTATTAGCTACAATGCGGCCATCGACGCCTGCGGGAAAGGGGGCAGGTGATTGCATGCAGTTCGCATACCGCTTACCGTGTACTGTAATCAAGTGATAAGATAACACACCCCTCAAACGAATGTGATGTTATAATGTTATCTTGCTGATTTTCTCGGTAAGGGCGGGAGTTGGCAAACGCCGAGCCACGTGTCTATGGGAATATATCTCGACAAGATTCAGACGGACCGCAGAGGTGATTTTCCTTAGAAGGTTTGAAGGGGGGGGGGTAGAGTGCAAACCCGAGCGATGTGCCTTTGGAAATATCTCGACGAGATCGGTGGAAATATCTCGACGAGATCGATGGAAATATCTTGACGATATCGGTCTCGACGAGATGTTTCCGCAGTCGCCATTTTCGTGGTGTGTGCGTTCTCGGAAATTCATTCAATTTTCGTGGTGTATGCGTTCTCGAAAATTCATCCCAGCGGTGTTATTTTGATTACAGTACACTTTTACTAAACAAAATACTACCTAGTACGCATTTTACCACCTGGTTCCAGGTATATCGACATATCGTTATTATTAGTATTAATATTAATAGTAACGATTCCTACCTGCACAAAATGGACACTTCACATAATAGTCTCTTCCAATAGTATCCAATTAGCACTGCTGTACGTAGCGATTCGTACCTGTGAAAACACTCTCATTGGTTCAGCACTTTTTCGCTTCGTTTCTGCTGTACGTGATGCTTCACGTTTCTGTGCGTTTTGCTTATTTTTTGTCGCGTGTTTTGCTCTATATATGTTTCATTATGTTTCGCTTCGTTTTTGTTGTTCCGTTTCGTTTCGTTTCGTTTCGTGTTTGAAGGTGGGAAGAAGGCCTGCAAATTTTCGTGGACATGGTGAAGGCGGCGGAGGCTCCTCGTGATCCGGGGACGTTGGCCCCGATGCCCCCCGTCCCCGACGCGACTACTTACGGCGCCGCCATCACCGCGTGCAGCAGGGGCAAGCAGTGGCAGATCGCGCTTCGTCTCTTGGACGACATGCAAGAGAGGGTGAGACTTCACTACGTACCCGTTTCCGCACAATCTCACCCCGAACCTCACCCCCCCCGAAAACCCGAAACCCGAGCCCCCCCCCCCCCCCCCCTTCGCGCTTGGTGCTAGCAATGTCTGCCTGGTCGGTGAAAACCCGACATGCTCCGTCCCAGCGTTGTAGGGATGCGAGGGTCTATGGTCATACGACTACGGCCATGCATGAAAATGAAGTACCCCCCATCCAGACCACTACCTCCACATTCTACTAACAATATTTGGTCCTATTAGTACTTACCATGGTTCCCTGTTCTACCCCCCTGCTATGACGGGGGACCATAGTAAACACTAGTAAATAGGACCAAATAGTATAAGTAGAAATAGGTACGAAAATGTATAGGTTTTTGTGTGTACCGTAGGTGCTATTTAGTACCAGTAGTATTTACTATGCCCCCCCGCAATAAGTACCTCAATCCCGAACCAAACCTCTCCCCAGTCCTACGAGGTACGAGTATCTCTCTTGTTTTGACCTATATGCTTGTACTTGGAAATGAAATACGGACGCCCGATGATGTAGTTTACGTTGTCTTGTTACTCCGTTTCTCGTTTTTTTTTCCATCCCCTTTATTATCTTCGCCCTTCTTTTCTCTCACCTTCCTAGTCGTAACTCATTCCTCGTGGACTCGCATTTGTCCGACAAAATAAACGACACCAACTGTACGTGCGAAGTACCGGAACCCTGAATCAAACCTCTCCCCTCCTCTCCTCTCCTCTCCAATCCTCTCTCTCGTACCCAATTTGGGCAAGGAACTATGTCCGGTGAAAAAAAACACTACGAACTGTAAGCACCAAGTACCGGAACCCTGCACTTCGCCTCTCACTGATACATACTCATACCCAATGGGGGTGTGGAAATTTGTCCGGAATTACAAACAACATTGTACACTGTACACATCACGTGCCGTACCTGATCTCTGAAGCAAACCCCTCCTCTCACTCATAAAATACTCACACCCAATTTCGGCGTGAGAATGTGTCGATGAAAAAAAGAAGTACTCTACGCACCAAGTGCCTGGACCTTGAACCAAATCTCTCCTTTCTTACTCGTACATACATACTCGTGCCCTATGTGGTCGCGTACAAATGTCCGGTAAATAACCAATACTATACTACTCCGTGTTCATCCATTAACTTGAAAAAATATCAGCAGTGAGATCGAGCATTTTCGTCGAAAGTCATCTTTGCGAGCTATGTGTGATATCATACGAAGTATCATATCATACCTCCATCGCGCTCACGCATCAAGTACTGCTGTTGTCTCTACCTCAACCCTGAATCAAACCCCTTTCTCATAGATATATATACTTCGTATAAAATACATACTTCGTACTATTACGTACTTAAACGCAATGTGTGTGGCGCAACCATTGTGTGTGTTGGACCGTTCCATCTCTTGTCCTTCCCCCCCCCCCCCGCTTAATCCCTGCTCGTCTATCACGTTGTGTCCGGCGGGTGTGTGTGTTTCGACCGTGGACAGGGCGTGACGAGAACGGAGGGGGTTTTCCAGGCTACCTTGGCGGCGTGTGCGAAGATGGGTCGGTGGAGGGAGTGCATCGTCACGCTCGACAAGATGCGCGGTAGCGGCCTCCTCCCGCAGGTGAGGCTCGGCAGAAAATCCTGTTTCTCGTGCTGGTGCTGATTATTATTATTTTATTTTTATTTTTGGCATGCACGCTGATTGGTTGACCTACCGTATTAATGTTGCGGGGGTGCTTTCTCGTGTGTCGGCCTGACAGTTGGGTTTTCTCGTGTATAGGGTAGTGAATGTGTGGTATTAGTGACGGTCGCACCCACCCGTACACCCACCCATCCCCACTCCAAATGCTGACGTTCACTACCACACCCCATGTTGACAAAATGTGTGATTTATTTTGTAACGAGCGCTCGAATGCTAGAGGTGTCTATCAGGAGTAGGAACGGTGCCCCATTATTTCGAAAGGGACGCGTGGTCAATGGTCAAATTACTAAGACAAGCAAAACAAATGAGTACGCCCCTGAAACCCGACGTGCTCCGTCCAGGCGTTGTAGGGATGCAAGGGTCTGTAGTCACACGACTACGGCCATGCACGACTGAGTACCCCCCCCCGTCCCCGTCCCCGTCCCGGCATTGTAGGGATGCGAGGGTCTATGGACATACGACTACGGCCATGCATGGATGCATGGCATGAGTACACCCCCCCCCCTCCGCAATTATTTCGACGCTGTCATCCATATGCAAGAAAGTCCGCCTCACAAGCGGTTGTTGGTAGGATGCAGCTCACCCTTCATGCGACTCGCCCAACACCCTACGGCGCTTCGCGCTTGGTGCTAGCAATGTCCTGTCTGGTCGGTGAAAACTCGACGTGCTGCGTCCCAGCATTGTGGGGATGTAAGGGTCTACGATCATACGACTACAGCCATAAACGGCATGAGGACCCCTCCCCCCCCCCAATGCTGACCGCCACCCCTACCCCCCACGCCACCACGCTCAACCTACAACCGCGCGTGACACTTGACGTGGCATGGCTATTGTCCGATGCAAATGGTGGACAGGTGGTGGCGTACAACTCTGTCATCACCGCGTGCGGGAGAGGTGGGGAGTGGCAGCGAGGGCTGGCGGTTTTGCAGCAGATGTCGTCCAGGGGGGCGAAGCCGGACGCTATCACGTTCAACGCTGCCATGACGGCATGCGCACAGGTGAGGCTGACGTATTAGTTTTTTTTTTTGTTATGGTGGTGGTGGTGGTGGTAATGGCGGGGTTGTTGGTGGATGGTGTTAGTGTTGGTGGTAGTGGCAGTGGCGGTGGGTGGAATTGGCGGTGGTGGGATTGATGGTGTGTGGTGGTGGCCGTGTCCGTGATGGTCGTGTTGATCTTGGCGGTTATGGCTCGTCGTGCCGCGATGTGAACACACGTCCGCGCCTTTTCTTACTCCTCCTCCTCCTCCCCTCTGCCCCCCCTCCTCTCCTCCCCCCCCTCCCCCGCCGCATCCACCTACTTCTGTATCTCGGCACTCTGTTTCGCCCGGCATGGAACGTCTCAGTCTAAGCAGTGGAGACAGGCGCTGACCATCCTACAGTTCATGCGTGACCCGGAGAGCGTACCGACCTCGCAGTTCGGAGACCTGTCTCTACCGATCCTAGGAGCTCCGCAAACATTGGACGTTGGCGTGATGGGGGAGGGGGTGGGGGGGGACACCGCGGGCGCTAACCTTAACGGGTCCCGTACGGGCGTTGGCAACAGCGGCGGCGTTCCGTTGAGACGGGCGGGGGGGGACGCTGTTTGGCCTCCCCGGCCCGACGCCGTAAGTTTTCACGTGGTAATTAAGGCGTTAGCGTCTGTGGGGATGTGGGAGAAGGCGGTGGAAGTGCTCGAGGACATGGAAGAGGAAAGGTGAGAGCTATGATATGTTTTTCAGTCAAGTGACGGTTTTTTCTTCTGGATGCTGAAAGAATGACCCAACTGGGGGGATGACTTTAAATGCAGTATCTCAATTGACATTTGTAGCTCCAATTGCTTTTGTGATATGTTCCCAAAATGTGAGTGGAAATCTGAAGGCACTACGTAGGTTGAATTAATAACTATTACAGGGGAGCATAGCAATCATAGTATGGTTTTTGGGTCCATCCTATTCATAGGTTCTACCAGGTAATTGCTACGTACCTGGTATGTATTACTATGTTTTACTATGTATACTATGTTTTACTTGTATTACTATGTTGTTACTATGTATTACTATGTACGACTATGGCCCCTCATAATTACCAGGTAGTCTATACCTGGTATGCTGCAAGATTCCGGGACTTTTCCCCCCCTTACAGGGCGTGCATTTGTAAACAGGTTCTTATCCCTTTTGCTGCTCAACAAAACGACTCGAGTCTTATTCTAACTTTTTTCTTTCCGAAGTATTGCGTGCGCTTATGGAAGGGCTAAAAATACAGATATATTCCAAAGCACACACGGAACCAAACAAACCAACAAGCACAATATACGAACCAAAACACATACTGGTACCTAGTACAACTGCGTCCCAAATTATAAGCGCCGTTTGTGTCAAATATGTACATACAAACGATCTCTATATTTCGGGACAGATTGGAATTTGCCAAAAGGTTATTAATTATTGCGGAGCCCAATACGTAGTAAATAGGACCTAATAGTGTTGGTAGGTTTAGGTAAATGTATAGGTTTTTGTGTGTACCATAGGTCCTATTTACTAGTATTTACAATGCTCCCCCGTAATAGCGAATCTGCAAACCAACCGACCCCCCCCCCCCCCCCCTCCCCCCCCACCCGAAAAACGCCTGCGCCGTCATCATGGTTGGTGCCACCACTCACAGGGGCCGATTATTACGGTCCGACCAAGCTTCGGTCGAGACGCCCGGTGGCAGCAATAAACTTTGGGCCCTGGACATTGAACGCTTCAGGTCCATTTTTAGGCTGGTCTTGAGGGGGAACGAGATCGTCGGCGAGCCCCAGATCGATGGGTTCTCGGAGGAAGTGGCGTTGAGGGCGAAGGCCATGGACGTGTTGATCCGCATCGAGAAGAGGGAGCAGGAGGCGGGCCTCAAGAGGCAGATGGCTTATCGAACCATCGCCCGCCGGTAGCCGGTGGTGCCTGTTGCTCTTTTGCTGTTGTGGTGGCTGTTGTTGTGGCGGTGACTGTTGCTGTTGTGGTGCCTGCTGCTGTGGTGGTAGCTGTTGCTCACGACCTTTGGTGAGATAGCCGCTGCTCATGAACTTTTGGTGAGATGGAGACGTTTCGTGCCCGCAGTGTTCTGATTGGTCAAATTTTGTTAGGATCGCTTTGCTGTGGGAGCAGCTGTTGTTGTGATGAACGCTACTGAAGCCGTTGCTGTGGTAGTGGCTGTTGCTGTGGTGGCCGTTGCTGTGGTAATCGTAGCCGCTGAGATGACCGTTGCGGCATTAACCCTTGCTGTGATGACGTTTTTTTTTTACCACCGTTGCCGTCATGACGGTTGCAGTGGTATAGCATCCGTTGCCGTGATGACCGTTGCGCGAATCACTGCGGTTGGTGTGGTGGCCGTTCCTGAGGTGGCCGTTGCTGCGATATAACCGTTGCTGTCATGTAGCCGTTACTGGGATATGACAGTTACTGTGATCTAGCCGTTACCGTGAACATGCCACAGCCGTCCTTAGCCATACCTATCTTATATACCGCACCTCGGCTTGAGTGCTTGCGGTATCTTTGGCGTTCCCCAACCTTGCGGTTGTTTTTTTTCCCTCCCGGCGTCATCGGGCTAGATCTAGCATCTATTGATAGCGGGGTCCGCTCTCGGTAGTTCTGGCGTTCCCAGAGATACCGGGCTCAACCTTTTGGGGTTCGGCCTTTTTTGTCCCTGGGGAGGGTCCCTTCGTAGGGACGTACGAGCGGTGTTCCCGGACGAACGCCATTACGGAGGGCTCTCAAACATTAATTTGTGTCGTTTTTTGCTTTGCACGTGGTGTGATTCATCGTGGTGCCATTGGCGCGCCTATTTGCCTATCTAAGGTGGTTTAGGTTGGGGTCGGTTTAGGCTGAATGCCTCCCTCAGGACGCTACGCGCGCGGACGCGCTGTATGAATAGAGCTATTTATCTGTTTATTCCCCTGGTCAGTAGGATTAAATTACGCCTAATTTTATGGTTTCAGCATGCGCAGAGAGGTTGCCCCTGTAGACAAGGTTTTCCATAATGTGGAGGGCAGGCGGAGGAGGGGGGGGGGGGGGGGGGGGGGGGGGGGGGGGGGGGGGGGGGGGGGGGGGGGGGGGTCGCGCGCGCTGTGCTATGCCCGCGGCTTGTGTCTGAGTCTCTTGAGTACGTCTGTTATTCGCTTGCAGTTTGGGGGCTGGCATGAGACACTTGTTTGAGTTTCACCAGCGCGTTGAAGGAGCGGTACAGAGCAGGTTCGAGACGTTCGTGGGCTAATCACCGCCCTACAGCATTACCGTGCGTTCGGTTTGAGGTACGCTTGTGCCATACGGTTATAGTCGGTATCAGTCGGTATCAGTCGGTATCGGTATCGGCAGTGGTACAGCGGTATAATATCGGGGGTATGGTAGTTTGTGCGGAGGCCTCGAATTGAGGACCACCCACGCTCTCTGCCTGCTCCTACTCCCTACGTAGTTTTATCTGGTACGAGGTACATGATAGCGTGGGCGGTTATCTTAAAGGTTAGAAGCGCGGTCGATGGCTCTACGGTAACGTATCGAGCCTTGCAAGTTCCTTGTCCATGTGCTCCGGCATCGTACATAGCAGCAGTGGAGATTTATGTGTGTATGGCTCTGCTTCAGGCCACGCGTTGTTCTGTTATGATAGTGTTGCCTTTCGAGAGGTGTTTGAGCACATTAATTATTACCAGTGACCTGTTGAACGCTTTTGGGACCTCAAAAGCGAAAATGAGACGGATCGATAAAATAGTGAATATTGTTACAGCGGCGCTCGCCACACCAACGGAACGGCGCGAAGCAGCCGCGGCCCACGGCTGCTGGGGAAGGGAATGGAAAAGTTTGTGCCCTGGTACACGTGCTATACAGTGGTTTGGAAGGAGCTGGCATGACTCTGTACATGTTCTGCTTCGCGCGCACAGCAGTATCTTCATCTATGGATGTCATATCATACGAGCTACCGGTAGTTCAGGGATTCGGTCATAATTGTTTTTGACATCGGGATTTCACGCCGTTTTTTTTTGTAGTTAGACCCTGAAACTTCGCACACACTTTCCGTGCCCCTATTCCGAGGGGTGTATACGGGGGTCGAGCTTATTTTTATTTTTCCGCCTGTTACCCGGGGTCCTCGTTTAAAAAAAAGTCATGTTAGTCTTTCTGGGACTTCAGGTATATACGAGCTGGGCCAGCCAAGAAACTGACAAAGCTTCCTAAAGTCGTATCTCGTGAACCACTGCGAATTAGGCTACAAAATTTTGAAGCGCCAACCCTGACATACGAGTGCTTGTGCAATTTTTTTTTGTATATTAAAAATGATATACAAATTTTTTTCTCGACTCGATCTCGCCGAGATATCCGCGAAAACTCGAAAACAACATTTTTTTCATTCTAATTTCGTATAAAAAATGTCATTTTCGATCAACATGAAATTTGGTGGGGACAATGCTGAAGACAAAAGGAGAAGATCGATGTAAGTCTCGTTGCCCAATTCGCCACCCATCAAGAGATATGACCAAAACTCGATTCTATATATAAGTCAAGTAATTACGGGAAAAATGGTATTTCCGCCATGCCCCGACCAATTTCGAGAGTTTTACTCTGACATTTTCATCGCGTCTTTGAACCGTGCGTGCAAAAATACCTGCCGCCTGCCCTCTTTGATATATATTTTTTTCAAGTAGTTTTGATCGCTTTTGCATTTTTTTCGATTTTTGGATCGTCGTATCTCTCTCGAGGAAAAAAAAAAGAAAAAGGGCAGGCGGCAAGTGTGTTGATTAGTACATGATCTACACTGTGTCCAAATTCCAGGTCCAAATTCGTTAAATTGGTCGGGGCATGGCCAATCTGCTTTAAAAACATTTTTTTGGCTGGCCCAGCTCGTAGCGAACGAAACAAAAAACTTGCACCCCCTCCATATACACCCCTCGGCATGTTGCCACGGAATCTGTGCGCGAAGTTTCAGGGTTTCATTTGAAAAAACCGCGTGAACTTCTGAGCCTTCGTGAGAAGAAACGTGGATTTTACCGTGTTTCCGAAATCGCGTCGTTTCAGCACGTGTGAAATCGACTTTTAGCCGGTATTTTTGCGTGATGTTGCCCCTACGCAGTCAATTCTTCGAATCTTTGCGCACAACTCTTTTACAGACATGCCTTGGAGTACCTAGAACCGTGTCGTTCAGAAAAACAGATGGAAACAACCATTTCTTCCTAAAGAAACGCCCGATTAGTGTTGACCTTTTTGAAGACCTGTGTGGCTGATCGGGACGTAATTTCGCCGCTAGCGCCGGCCGTTAGGTCCTTAACAACAAAAAAACCTCGCTACGTATGCCGTCTGCTTCCGCTATTCATTACGGTGAGTATGATACCAAAATCATGTGACATTCAATTCAAATAGCTATTGTATGCAGCATTCTCATGGTTGCCGCAATTTGTGGCGTTTCGCTTGAACCAGCCTGTAGACGGTTGAAAACACCGCATGAGGTATCAACGTTGGTCAATACACATACTCTCGTACGTACCAGGATCCTCAAAGCGTAGGAATTGCATTGACATTCGGGTTTTGAGACTCCGCTTTAGGCAGTATACATGCACGGGAAGGTGCAGCGAACAGGACACAATACATTGTATTTGCACTTGCATTTATTTTGACACTCGACACACAACCCAGAAGCAGAACAGAAGCAAAGCGAAACGAGACACTTTTGCTGTAAGAGCCCCAGGTAACAGCTTAATTGGTGTCGTAGGAAGCCCCTCACGTCCGCGCTCTTAGCTATTAAATCATTTTATAGATGCAACCGCACGTTATGAGGATGTAACACACTACAGAGGGCCCTACTTATTACAAAAAATAGGCAGGCGAACTCGAAAAAAACTCCATGACCAACACTATGTTTGTTTCATTTTCGGCCAAGGGCGGGGGAGGGGGTACTCATTTGTTGCTTGCCTTAGTCATTTGACCATTGATCATGCATCCCTTTCGAGACGGGGTAGCCGGGGGGGGGGGGTCAGCCACACCAACACCAAGTGATACGCTGAGTAGGGGATGGTTAATATCCGACCCCTCCCCCACGAACGCCTGGCGATCTCTTTGGAATCCGATAGGGCCGAATTCTTCACCTCAGACGAGATCGATGCTCGGAAACTTTTGCAGATGGGCTTCGTTGTGCATGTCTGAACGGGCGTAAGTGTATTACATTATTTGTGTGTCCATGGAAGATTGTACGCCGACACGACGTACCTGTATGTCGTTTTTTTTTCCGGCCCACTGGGGGGGAGGGGGGGGGGTTTGGTCCTGAATTTGTTTTTCGGATGCCCTTGACTTGGGTGATGAAACCTTGCGCTGGCGTATCTTTTCTGTCAGAGCTCCCCTCAGCGCACCATACATAACGGATATGAGAGGCTTGCCGCACATCCGTTTTGGAGCCCCGCACCTTTTTTCGCCGTAGTTGAAACAAATTGTGCCGGTCTAATTTCGACAACGCCGAAAAACAGAATTGGGCCTGTTTTTGCTATATGTAGGCGAATTTTGGTTTTGGGGTTGTTTTCGCTGCAGGCATTTTTTTGTGTTGTTGTGGCTTTTCGTTTTTGAGGGAATTAAATCAGATTTACGATTTTTTCCTCTGCTCGCGGATGCAACAAGCCTTTAAAAGTCATGGAAGAGGTAGAGGTGATTGTTCAATGATTTTAACGAGGAAAACAAAAACGCTTTAACGAGTAACCCCCTTCCGTGATAAAAATGTTTTTTTGTTTTGTTTTGTGAACGAAAGCACGGCGGAATCCCGTTCCCCCCAATGTTTCGGAGGGCACAGGGCACAGATACCTACCAGCAGAGAAGCAGTTTTTTTTAAAGTAACTTTGCGCCTTTTTTTGGAGGGTCATAGCCCATAGCTTTGCGCAAACTTATCCAGTTTTATGCCCCCAGGCCCTCCGGGGGGGCCTCCTGCCCGTGATGCGTTGCACCACGCCACGAACACTTAATTTATAACCTTGATACACTCTATCGATACTTACTTAGGAATAGTGTTGAACAACGAACAGCCGATTTTCTTAATTGATAATTGCTTTTCCGATGAGAATGAAAATCGAAAATATTGGTTTTTGAATTGTAAGAGATGTACTTCCCTCGGTCATTTTTTCACTGTAAACTATTGTCAGTTTTGACACCCGTTGATGACAAAAAAAACGAAATCGGCATCGGCAGTCTCTAGATATCGAAGATCCCAGAAAATCTGGATTTATGGGCGAGGTACCTCGCTCATAAATGCAATTTCCCTTTTATCCTTGATTTTTCGAGCCTGTCAAGGTTGATTTCACTTCTTTTTTCGTGGATCGATACCTACCATCGAAGAACATATTTTCTAGGTCAATTTTTGATCGTGAGCGAAAAACAACTCTTGAACAATAACGATGTACTGAAATCGATTTTCATTCTCATCGGAAAAGTAATTCTCAATTAGGAAAATCGGCTGTTAACGTTTGACCCTTTCGAACTGCATAATAAGTACCGGCCCGCTCATAAGAAAGGAACTCACGAGAAAGTCAGCCTGATAAATTGAAAAAAATAAGGAAGCTCTCAGCCTAGTCAGTGCATAAGCTTTAAGAAAGTGACCCCTTCCTGTGGCTGGCCTGGGCCCAAGCCACCATTCATTGTACAGCAGTAAGAGGGAAAACGTCTTCTCGGGGACCAAATAAGAAAGCGCAGCATAACGAAGTGTGCTTTCGCGCGCGCCAAGAATAAGAAAGTCAGCCTGAGCCCGATTTCGGGTTTCTTGTGAGATGTGAGAGGGACGGTACTGTATTACAGTACCGGCCCGCTCATAAGAAACCAGAACTCGGGCTTAGGCTGAATTCATTATTCGAGAAAGGGGTGTGTCCCATACTAGCTTCAGCATAGTAGTAGCTGTCGACTTTCTTATTTCCCCCGTAATGTTTAGGCTGAGTTTCTTGTGGGGCACTTTCTTATGAGAGGGCCGGAAGTGTATCTGGAACACGTTTTTCGAGGACAAACTACTTGGAATTAGTTTACAATTATATATGGTGTCGGGACTTTTGTTTACCCGTTTAGAGTTTGGAGCTGCAACTACGTTCGGAGGGACACTGCTGTTCAAGATTGCTTGGCATTGGTGTGGAATATCTTTTTGGCGTCATAATAAATATCTGTAATGAGAGGGTCAAGGGCGTAACAAGAAAAGAGAAAACGACACCACGCACACTCGTAGGAAGGTCATAATTAAAAACAAACCGGATCGCTGTGATCACAGGACGAAATAAGCGAAAACCATTTTTTTTTTTGTTCCCTTTTTTAACTTGGTTTTAGAGACCCTCCCTATTTCTTTTTCGCTGGTAGGGGGGGGGGGGGGGGGGTAATTAAAAAAAAATGACTTATTGTTTCCTGGGATCACAACGGTCCGGTTCTTCCCTCCAATATAGGGGGGGGGGGTAGTGGGGTGTCTGGGATTCAGGTCCGCGCATACCCTTGAGAGGGTTAAAACAAATATTTTTCAAGAGTAATACAGGACACACTAACAACTGTAGTATCACTGTATCATACCAGGTACGTCTTTTGATCCCGAGGGAACTTTTGCTGATGAGAGAGAGGGTTCTCAATCACCGCTTATATTATACTATTATTAATAATAGTACCTGGTACATACAGGTCGTGCGTGCGTCAACTAAGCTGCTGCACTTGGAAGCTTCTCGAAGCTTTTCCGTTTTACCACGCAGCAAGTCTTTTGGCGAATACCCGCCCCCGCTGGCAAAACAAACCTGTGCCTTGTCCTCCCGCCCCGAGCTGGTCTCCTCGCACTTGCTCACACCGTCACCCCTACACACCCAACGTCGTTGCAGATCGAGGAGAGCCCGCGCTAAATACCGCAAGAGGACGAGGGCCCACCCTCCCCGACGGTGTCAAGTTGAAAACGGATCTTCTTCTGTCTGTTCCGAGCTCTCCGCCCCTCTTACTCTCAGGGGTATCATATCACACGGAACGAGAGAAGTATGGGTAAAAAATCGAAGATCGACGTCCCCGAGCAGGACAGGAGGACAAAGCCTCTCGAGAGGGACACGCCAAGACAGGGCAGTGCGCCGAGCCCGAGGGAGACATTGAGACAGCGCGCCTAGTGCGTCGCCGTTTTCGTCTAACCCGCTCGGCTGTACGCTTGAACTGGTGCGCTGGTATGTAGCAGGTGGACGCTCAATTCCGGAGACTCGCCGCTGGAGGGAGAGGACGGAGCTATGCTATCGCTGCAAACGATGCCGATGGTGCAATGCTAATGCCACACGATGGGCGCTCTGGTGAGGTTTGGGTTTGCGAGTACTGTACAGCAGGAGTCGCAAGTTTGTAGCTACGAGTTTCGGATCCGGATTCAACCTTCACTCCTGCCAGTGCCGCTCACGTTTAGCTTGCGCATTCGTTCGCTGAAATGTTGCCCAAGCCAAAAGTGGCGGCGATCGCTGCCCCGGTTGATGTCTGGCACGTGCCCGCCTGTCCGGTGGGCCTGTCGATGATGGAATACCCCAGAGGTACCGCATTGCGCTGCCACGGCAATACCATCTCGCTGTTGATTTTCTTTCGTGCCCAAACCGCAGTGGGGGGGGGAGAGGAGTGCCTGTTATGTGACCCCGGATCTGGCTACTGTAGGAGCTGGAGAAGAGGCAAATATACGCCTATCATACGTACGTACTCACTGCAAGTACTACCTGTAGATGTGATGGAAAATATCAAAACAAAAATGCACTCCGCTCGTCCCGAACATGAAGCTTTAGATCGTACGTGATGGATCTTGTCTACTCTGTGATGCTGCACCATCGGCAACCCGAACGTCCGACCAAGTCGACTGACGCAAGGACGTTGACCCACCCGAGACTCCCGATATAATCAGGGGTTGCTTGATCACTCGCGTTTTGTTTCGTTAGCGAATTCGCTCTTCTTGATTTCTTGATATTTCGGTCAATAGCTTTGGTGATGATACTGCTGCGCCTGGTACTGTACTTGATATCATATAAAACACAAGAGAATACACCCCTAGGCCCTACCTAGGGATGCATTTCCACGGGTGCACAGCACTTGACCGTTTTAGTGGCATACGTAGCATGGCGGCGGTGACCATGGTAACCCGCGAATAACCACGGCATCACTGTGGGGTTTGCAATGGTCTGCCATGGTAAGCAGTGGGTTTCTATGGCAAGGCCCATGGGTTGCCACGGTAAGCCTCGCGGGTTTGCCATCGGCCACGGCGCTGCCACGGCATGTGCCATGATTGCGCCCACCGCAGTACCCATGGCACGTGCCATGGCAACACTCACGCCATGACAGAAGCCCCGGCATGCCATGTCAAGTTACGGCAAACCATGGCAAGCCTCACGGCAAGCCCGACCAAACCCATGGCAACCCATTTCAACCCCATCCATGTCAACCCCGAGTTTCTACAAACCAAGGGGGATAAACACAACGAAAACAATGGCGTTGGAAATATTGTGTCAAATCCTTCCATATACACATCTCTTGGCGCTTGCGCTCTCCCCAATACCGAAAAATAAAACAGCCTCGGAATTCGTCGGGGGTGTGTGTGTTGTCTTGCGTGGTATACGGGGTACGGTAATGTCAGCGCAGGGCGCCCTCTTGCGAGTCATGACGTCCTAATCCGGGTGCTGTGTTCAACGAACGCCTCCAGTTTAACAGGGTAAACGCCAAACCGGCTGTGAACACCTCTACTCGTATGGGCTATGAAAGTTAAACAAGTGTCATAGCCTATATATATATATTGGTGAACAGTGAACACATGAAGCAGTGGAAACAGACTGGTGAAATCAATACGTACGAGTCGGTTATCGGTGATTGTTCGTCGTCGAAGTGAAGATCATTTGGAGGGTCTGGAATTTGGATCTTCCATTTCGGCACGACGGCGGTCCCGAAATCGAGTGCTCTACAATACGTATATACATAGACTAAAATAGTACTGAAAAGTACGACGTTTTTCGTTTTCCTCCGGATGGGAGATTTCGCAAGTGCAACGGCGAACGGGTCACGTTTGCTGGCGAATGGCATGATACTATCTGCGTTGTTGTGTCTGTCTGGATTCAGCCGTAGCTGTACATTATTATACTTTTCATGGCGCGTCATGGTATGACCCATGGCATTGCCATGGCAATTGCGATGGCAGTCCATGGCATTGCCATGGCACGTCATGGCGCTTCATGACACTTCATGGCAATGCCATGGGAGTGCCATGGATATCCATGGCAATACCATCGGGTTTCACGGCATGTTATATCATGGCATGCCATGAAAAACACCATGGCATTGGCATGGTATCGGCCCGTGGCATTGCCATGGAAAAACGTCCCTGGAAATTCCCTAGTGTCGTGGAACGGCCCATGGTAATTCCATGATGAAGCCATGCCAGTGTCATAGCATTGGCAAGCGCTGCCATGACATTACCCTGGTGTATGCATGGTGTCGCCATGGGGAGCCATGGTGTCGCCGCGGGCAACCATGGCATTGCCATGACAACCCATGTAATTGTCATGGCAGCCCACGCCCTTGCTATGACCATGCCATGACACGGCATGGCATTACCACGACAATCCATGGCGCAATGCCACGGTAACCCATGGCAATGCGATGGCATGCGCATGGAATTGCCACGACAGTCCATAGCAATGCCATGGGCTGCCATGGAATTATAATGACACACCAGCCATGATGGCCCACGGTAATATCATAGCAACCAATTGAGGTTTATGGCAATGCCATGGCGTACCATGAAGGTTCATGGCAATGCCATGGCGTGCCATGAAGGTTAATGGCAATGCCAAGGCGTGCATGACAATGCCATGGTGTGCCATGGACGTTCATGCCAATGCCATTCCGTGCCCTGCAGGCTCATGGGAATGCCATGGCGTGCCATGAAGGTTCATGGGAGTTCAATGGCATGGCACTGCCATGGCAATGCCACGGCAAGTGAAGATATTGTATCGTAGATACAGCAAAGTGAACAATATCATCAACGGTTTACTCGTCCCGTCTCGTAGAACGCTTGGGGACTGTCTTCCTCTGATCACGAGAATCACTGTTGTGATCCAGGTGTAACGACCTTAAATCGGACACGTGTCATTTCACCAACCTTCCCTTGATTGAAAGAGCGTGCACAAGTCCGAACGCCGCGCAGCATTGTTTCCACCCTGTCATCTGCTACAGTTCTCCTGGGGATTGCAATGACAATGCTCGGACCGCCAGCTTTCCCTGCAGCGTAGAAGCTGGGCCGGCCAACAAGAGACACCTACTCTGAGAAAGGTTCAAATGTTCTTGTGTCACCAACTTGTAGGAATGGCGTATTGTTCGCCTGGTAGGGTTTGCCAATTTTAGAATGGGAAAACGTATTTAACACTATTTCCGAGTAGTTCGCCCCCATCATCGGGGTTGCTGTTCTAAAGAGGTTAGCAAAGTGCCCGCCGCTGGGCATTATCTATAATCAACTGTTTTCTCAACGTCCCCAAACAGGCGAGCCTCAGTTTCTCACTGGGTCGCTATGTAACAGCCGATTTTCCTATTTGAGAATTACCTTTCCGATGAGACTGATAATCGAAAATAGTGGGGTTGTAATGTAAGTGATGTACTTCACTCACGGTAACAATTACACTGTAACTATTGTAATTTGTGACAGCCGGCGATGGCAGAATCGTAATAATTAAAATCAGTATCGGCAGTCTCAAGTTATCGAAGATAAAAAAGTTTGGATTTATGGGCGAGGCGCCTCGCCCTTAAATACCAATTCCCTCATATCCTCTTTTTTACGAGCCTGTCAAAGCTGATTTCAATTTGTTTTTGTGGATCGATACCTACCGTCGAGGAACATGTATTCTAGGTTAAACTTCGATTTCGAGCGAAATACGACTCTTTAGAAACAACGAACTACTAAAATCGATTATCATTTTCATCGGAAAGGCCATTCCCATTAGGAAAATCGGCTGTTATGTCCTTTGCTTGTATCAGACGCGTAGCATGTTTTGGAAAAGGAATCGCTGTCCAAAGCATGTTGGTAGGGGGGTATATGTGTTTTGGAGTTCCGGGGGTTTGTAGTGCGTGGGTGGAGGCGTCGTGGCATGTGAATATTACGTGGTGCAATTGTGCATATGATATGTGCGTGTGTATCGGGAAGTTTGGAGTGTGGAACTAGAGCCACTTGGTGCGGTGGATAACGCGCTACGCATTTGAGCGGCTTAATACGTAGAAGGGCGCGGAGAAATAGTCGAGCGGCGAAATTCAACGAACGGCGATTTTGATCTACCCCTCCCCCCCACCCCGCCGACGCCACGAAGGCACTGCCTGGTAAGCCCCGGGGGTTCACCATACAGCTGGCTATCGATCCATATTCATTAGAAGGAATGCTGTGAAATTCGGTTTGCGCCGTGTGACAAGGTGGCACCATAACCAACGTATGCCTGGGGGGGGCTCGTTGTAGAAGGCGGATACTAACCCCTTGTACCGCTTGCACAGGTGGATATTTATGTGTGTACATTGTAACGAGAAACAGCGCAGCTACGTACGATACAGGTGAACGTTCGATATGATGTATACCTTGAGTTTCCTTCTATGTGCATCGACGGCACGGTCGTCACAGCATTGTGTATTGGAATATGGACGTTGAGATCCATAGTACGTTGATGTGCAGTCCCTTCGTCCGGGTAAACTGGGCATCTTAGTTATAAACGCCGAAAAATACAGTACGCGGCGAGACTCGAGAGCTTGCTCCTTCTCGTCGATGTACTGCATATTCAATGTATCACCATCGGTATCGATGCTGGAAATGTTGCTGTAGAACGGACTGTAGGTCAGTCGGTCAGCATAACAGGCTGAAGAGTACATCTACCCGTCGTGTGTACATCTTCCCGGCATGACCAGGCGGTGGTCACGCCCGTCCTGAAAATCCATTTTCTCCTGCTCTTGTTCTATATTCTCTTGGTATCAATGCTTTCTTGTTTGTTTCCACATTGGGCCACATAGGCACCTTTTATCTACCATCCCAAGTGTTCTTCACAGTCATTTGGTGCACCCTCTCCACCTCTCTTCACAGAGACAGAGTCTGGACACGCATCAGTCGATCATTGTGTCGTCTGCTTTTAACGAAAGGAGCTAGACCTTGATCGGCGCATGATTGCTTAGATGTTTCAAATCTACATTATTAGGCCTTGGTTTGAAGACAATACACCAAGGGCGCACATGTTTTCGATACTAGCTGTAATCCCCATTGAGCCATCTGTATTGAAGAGCGCACGTCTTCGTATCATAGTGTTTCAACTCCGGCTAATCGAACCAGTCGAACCGGAAGCATCAATACGTGGATGCGGTGGTGGGATTGGGACATGTGACCAATCGCCGAACCTGAGGTTGCGAAGAGTAAGGACATACCATTAGTAGAAGACTGCACTACATGCGACACAAGGTGCACACCTCGTATGTTACACTACACGAAGTATGTTTCGGTCTTCTACGCTCTAGGGATATGCGTGAGTGGTCCATGTTGAACCTCATCTGCCCATTGTAGGGCCGTGAACGTAGCAATGGTACGTATATCTCGTGAGTATAATCATGAAATGAGGGCAGTATATCAAGCCCGTGGGGCTTGAACCACGAACGGGATGTCACGTCACATACTTGGGTCATGTGTTCATTGATTTAATTAATTGAGTGCACTAACGCACAAACGAAATTCGCCCCACCCCCCTGCTTCGACCTTCATCATGAGCGGTATTGGGAACGAATACACCGAACACTTTGCAGCTCCTATCCCGCCTTGTGGCTTGGTTCAAGACCATCAAACACCGTACAGGGTCCGAGAGACCCAACTTAATCCGACGATATGATTTCAGTATTACATTTAAGTCTTCAGGGCTACTCAAACTCACCCTGCCTGTGGTTATACGGGCCCTTGCCGTACACAGTACGGCATGTCACACGGGCATCTACGGCATCCTTTAGAAATAGCGCTACCATCTCCACCCAACCCAACGCCATTGTCCACGTCCAGCACTTACCTCCCTGAACATATGTTCTGAGCTATGCTGGGAGCATACATTGAACTTGTTGCAGCTCAAACACTGACCATCAAACAATGTAGAGGGTTCGACAGACTCAATCTTTCTCCACACACTCTCCATTATGTGCTACAGTACATATCAGCCATACATGTACACGATATGGTATGCCACAAGGGCAGCTTAGCAAATCCAGAAAAGGAGCACCGTCGTACACCGGTGCGTACGCCAAACGCAAAGTCGCCGTCCAACAGTTTTCTTCCAACGTGGTACGCGAGATGCGTTATGAGTTCGATGCCATTTGACTAGAATGGTCGACGGTAGTTCCTTGCCGAAAGCAGAAACGAAAGTACAACAATACCGACACGATGCACAGATATGGTGGGAACTTCAAAATACATATATAGGCTATATCGGTTTAGGCGGAAACGTCAACGACAATACCGTTCATAACGATAACTACGTAATACAAAAACACAACATATATTCACGTACTTTGGGGTGCCTCGAGTACCTACCCGGGGATAGCTGATCAACGGGTATGTATTACCCATACTACCCCCAATACTACGCCCGTCAATATGAATGCAAACTTGGTCCGAGGTACTATACCCGTACGTGCTAAGAGTGGTCGAGGTATTGACACGAGCTCATACCATCAAATTACGCTGTATACACTTTATGTACACATTGAGGTGCCCAGGGTATTAACCGAGGCAGAATCTACGAATGGATGTTTCAAGTACCCTTATTACCGCCCTTCAATAGTATTCGCATCGTTACTGTTGCGGACTCTGGGTCCGAGGAATGCAGTATACCGATACCTGCGCTGTTCGCTATCTTTGGTTATGGCAAACACATGTAATGGAACTACTGTACCTAGCCCTACCGAATACACCCTTGCAATGGCTGACTATAGTACTGATATTGATACAGCCTGTCCACCCCTTGGATCGATGTCATTGGTGTAATCGATCTCGCTCGAGTGTGCCCCCTCAACTTGCGCCTCGGGCTGGACACACGTTGCGCCCTCACACCATGTAAACGGCACGCCCGTTGATCGCCTGGGCCGGGCGGTTTGTGTTGGAGCGCTCGTCCACCTGCGATGCCCAGAGAGGTGAACAAGGGGTGGAAGCAGGTCAGAGGTATAAGCTGGATTGTAACGGCGTCGCCTTCTGCACCTTAACCAATGAATGGGTCCCCTCGTTCAAAGGAAGTAGGCACCGTCGTTGATAGTCGTATGTATAGCTTTAGCGAGAATCAATCCAGATTACGGGAAGCACCGTTAACGTGGTTGGCATTCCGGTATTCCATGGATCCAAAAGGGCAATTGAGAAATAAATGGGCAACCCAGGAAGCGGAGCATTGGGGAGACAGGTATACAATACAGTACTATACATATGTTGACGTCATGGGTAATGTGTGCAACGTACAATAATCCTCCAAATAGCTACCAGGCACGCAGTGAATGTCTTTGGTGGTTCCAGTGGCAGTATAAATACCTACCAGGTACGTGTACAAAACACACACCAAAACATTGGGTATCATGGCTGACTCTCGTCAGTGTGTTTGCGTTTCACCTGCGAGTCCGTAGCGGTGGCGACCGAGTCGCGGAAGGTTTCAAGCTGAAGCTGACCGATCACGGCTGGTGCGCTCATGACGACCCACCTCACTATCTGCGATACGGCATTCATTCAGCATCATGACATTTCGTATATGTTGTGCGTGAGTTACAGGCTGGTCGGAGCAGATGAAAAAACCTTCACCAATGCACTTAAACGGTAGCGAGAATATTCCATCCAAAAGTGCGAACCGTGAACTGCAGTCTATATAGCGAACAGCCAACGAGACCCGCATGTATACTTTCTACCAAGTATGCTATAGCAGGTGTTTATAAATGGTATAAACGACACAACGTCGTGTGTTTGCTGCAGGTAAACACGGGAACCTGCCGTGTACTTAGTGGTAACGGACTGGGTTTGCCTTATCACAGTAATAGTTGAAACATCTGATCACCTCACTGCAGGGAGGGGTGGTGAGAGACCCCATGTAGTGCGAGTACGCCATGTTGGACGGTATCAGCTCGTACGGGTTGATGGCTCCGGTAGGTTTAGCTCCAGACCCCAGCACCTCCCACATAGGCTCAAGCTGTAGATCCGGTCAGGCCAGAGAAGCGCAGACGCAAAAGGAACGCGTGCGTCGGTCGTTAGAGGCGTTTCTCGGGAAAATGCGGGGATAACCCAGCACTGTATGCCGAAATCCGGCGCTGTCTGTGTTCGGGTGCTATCCCTTTGCACAGTTGTTTTAAAGTGATTATGTTTATATTTCAACGTCGATATCGTAGAAACAGCCAGGAAATAGTGCGTGGTGAGCACTTTGATGCAAAGTAATAAGAACCGTAGTCCATCGCGGGCAGACTTACCCCAACATTCCAGCCGTGCTCATTCGCATCCAGGAGGATGCCTATCACGAGGAGCTCAGTCTCTGTGCCGTCCGAGTCATCACGGGAGTGCACTAGATGGATCTCGGCGTCGTGCAATGATCCTGCAATCTGCTCACAAACGACGGGGAAACACAGGCGCGCGAAGGTTACCCTCGTCATTTAATTGGGTATAGCAGCTGGTGTAGAGTGCAAACGTACGGCTGCAGTGATTTATAATGGCACGCTCTCAAGGGTATAGGAATGGGATGTATGTCGTAAGAAACGGCTGCGCGCGATATCTAGAACTTTTCGCCCATCTGGCTGTTGTTTGTGTGTGTGCCTCGTTGAACGGCATAGCTTCCTTGCCTTTACAGAGGGCGAGTTTAATGTGAAATGGCGCTGCTTATGACACCGGCGATTATCACGATAGCCCAGGGGTTCGCGCTAACGTTTATCTAAACTGTTCTTTCCCAGGCCTACTACTGTATAACAAACGATAATATGTGCCCCTCACCATGTGCTCGGAAGGGGAGTGGATGTGCATCTGCACCAGGCTATACTTGCCGCCGTCGAACGAGAGATGGGAGACGCCGGTACACTTGCTGAAGTCGATCTGCACGACAGACCAGCACATTACAGTACAGATTAGTCATGCAGGGCACTACAGTACATAACAATAGTGTAGAGCAGTACAGTAGTACAGCACCGTGTAGTATAGTACAGAACAGTGCTGAGCAGAACACTGATGCAGAGCGACCCGGCATGAAAACGGCCGCAGCCGGATCGCGGTTGTCCACTGTTCCAATACCCAACACACTGCAAGATAATCTACAACTCATTTGAGCCAGGTGTGTGTACACGCCACACACCATTTTCATGTGCCTCCCACGTGTACACACAATACAATTGTTTTATGTGCCTCCCAATTGCTACAATACAGTAGTTTCCCCGTTTCCTCCAATCAGCTGACACTGCACATATGTATACAGTAAGGGAACACAATAGTTAAACGGCGAATTCATCTTGCGTTTCCTGTCAATGATCATGCCACTTATAACGACATACAGAGTGTTGAACAGAGATATTTGAACGGCGAGATCTGCTTGCGTTCCTATCACCGATGACGTGTCTTACTCCAAGGAAAACAACGGCATTGCGAAGTATTATCGACGCAGCGGCTTACCTCCCAGACGTGCCCGTTGGCTTCGAAGGATAGCTGCTTCGAATTACACTCAGTCCCGGAAAATTCCAAGTTGAACTCACTTGCCTAGGTCAAAAGAACGACACGCACGTGAAGTCGATATATAACATGTGCAGTATTGTAACCGGTCATGTAAGAAACGGTCGACAATCCTCGCGGTGATGCTTTTCAGGCCATTGTCCCGAAAAATACCAGATTCACCTCGGTTGTCTATGGATAGGTCAGAAGGATGATGGTATGTGAATGGTGACAGGCACGGTTAGTCGATGTACGTGCGGAGCATTATATGGGGCAATGTTGATAATACACAGCGTACGTATTTTTGTGTTATCTCAATGATCGGTTCAGAACAACAAATACAGTTCGACCTTGCAACAACTCCAATCTTTGACATATATATATGCGGCCAGCATGAAATTACAAAAAACGCGGCATGCGCAGACTACACTTACACTATATGTTCATCGCCAGCAAATATAACATGCGTAGTTGACACCTATGTTCGATGCCAGCTCGACTAATGGTGTTTATGGGGCCCCGCGGGAACCATTGCTATGTCATGTTCACGGCGTCTCCATCGACAGATAAGGGTAAGTGCAGGCGTTTCGTTCCTAACTACATGTGCCACGTAGAGTAATTTGTAAGTAAACGTGAAACCCGACTCCCGTGTAAAACCAACGGTGATAGCAGAAGCGAGGCCGTAGGGTTTGGACGCGCCGCGTGCCTTTCATGTCTAAATGATAATATCTACTGTACTGTAGTGTACCTCGACGAAAGTCCCGACATTGGCGGACAAGTTGATGGGACTCTGAGATTCTCCACCGCAGTCCGGGTAACCGATGTCCCAGTCGCTGTTGTCAGATAACGGCGTGAGAGCCACAAATTGTCACAGGCAGCGGCAGAGCGGGCATGATTCTTAGTAGGAGCAGCTGTAGAGGGCGTTATAATATTGTTGCTCAATGTTCATCAGTTTCCTAACGTGTTTATTTCTATATTCGACCCATAAGCTGACAAAAACAGTGCACTATGATAGCAACCGGGGTGTATTTCAGGCCGCTGGCGCGTGAAACACGTGTCGGAGGCGCCGAAGGCAGTCTTTTGCTATATATATATACACGTCATATAATACGCCAGGGAAAAACCGTATAACAAAACGTTTTCAGGCGAACAAAGCCTATTTTGCGATACCTACGTTAAACTACGCCGGGGGACTTTTTTTTCAGGCGAAAACATCTTAAACGTACTTTTCTCAAAAGCTAATCCCCTGCGGCGCAAAATCCTCCGCAACATTGTTTTCGCCTGCGGCGAAACGTGTTCCGTAGTTAATAGAACCTGGTACTGTACGTACGTGTTGCGGAAAGTTGCAACACGCCTTCAAAGCGTGTTGCGGAAAGTTGTAACACGCCTTCGATGCGTGTTGCGCATATGAGCGATTTCGCGGTAAATGTTGCACTGGTGCAACAGCGCAATACCTAATATGCCTTCTGATAGCGGCCCGTCGAACACCCCTACGGCCTCGACAGCTGATACTTAATAAAGCAAATACAGACATAACCTGAAAGCGTAAAACATCTATGAATGCTACTTCAAAGTCTCGGGTGGGTCTTCAGCTAAGGAATGGGTCACGTCATTATGTATGTATGCCTGTCAGTAAATACTATGGGTCCAAATACCCCCCTCCTACAGGTAATGTGGCATGTGACTCTTACGTGTACCTGGAATCACGCGTTCGGTTGTTACTACCACACGGCACTGGTGAGCGCTACTGCTGTAACACACGGATAAAACCGGGGATCTACATTATATGAATTTTCATGGCAATGCCGTGGCAATGCCATGGCAGTCACATGAACCTTCATGGCAAGCGATGGCGTTGCCATGAATCTCCATGGCCCGCCGTGACATTGCCATTAACCACCACGGCACGCCATGACATTTTCACGAATCTCCACGGCACGCCATGGCATTACCATGAACTTTCATGGCATTGCCATGAACCTCCACGGAATGCCATGGCACTACCATGGACCATGATGGCATTGCCATGGCGTGTCATGACAATTTCATGGTAACCCATGGCATTGCCATGGCGTGTCATGGCAATTTCATGGTAACCCATGGCATTGCCATGGACTGTCGTGGCAATGCCATGGCATGTCATGGCATGGTTATGGCAATGCCGTGATCTTCCATGCCAAGACCATGGGCTATCGTGGCAATGCCATGGTAGCTCATGGCGACACCACGCATACACCATGGTAATGGCATGGTAGTGTTTACCAGTGCCGTGGCATCGCCATAGCTTTACCATTGAATTGCCATGTCACCAAGGAAGTTCCGCGGGCCTTTACATGGTATTTCCATGGGCCAATACCATGGAAATGTCATGGTTTTTATCATGGCATGCAATGAAATAATATGCCGTGAACCACCATGGCATTGCCATGGATATCCATTACATCCCCATGGCATTGCCATGACGCACCATGCGGCTCCGTAGAACGTGCACGTACGTGCCGGGCTATTCGAATTTGCACGTACTTTCAATACGGTTATATGTATGGCAGGAGTTGTTGTAGATATGTATGGCCTACATGGGTACCAAATGGGATCGAGGTGCCAGGTGGGCCTCCGGCGGCTCCTGCGGAGGGCTGATTATATTTCTGCACCTTGTGGGTGGGAGCAGGGTGCCGAATGGGATCAGATCCGGGTGGGATCAGGTCCGGGTGGGAGCAAGGGTAAAGATGGTGCAAAAGTACGTGCAGATCCGAACGGCCCAGCACGTACGTGCAATTATACGGCTGGTGCGCACCATGACAGTTCGTGGAAGCCCACGAAGTGCCGTGACGTTCCATGGCACGACATGGCAATGGCACGGTGCGGCATGACAGTGCCATGGCGTGCCATGGCAATCCACAGGGAATACCATGACGCGCCATGGAAAAATCAAATAATACGGACAGGGTAGGCATACCCCCATAGGAAAACCAATTATTGTGCAGCGATGCCATGGTAGTACGTGATCAGCCCAACGTACTGTAGGGCCCACTACAACGGAGAAAAAGAAGCAAGTACAGCATGGTTAGACTTGAGGAAAGTCTCTGCTTCAAACCGACATGCGTATGTGCACCGGCTACAACAGTTTATACCTGGTACAAAAGAAATCGCATGCATCCGCAGAGTAACCTCACGCTTTTGAGGGTTTGAATATCTACATTCTCACGTGCAGGGGCCTTAACAACAATACAGTGGTCCCTGGGTTCACTCCAAGATGCGCGTGGACAGTCTTCAAGATATGCCGTTATTCTGGTGCTTTTTATAACGTTTTGTACCTGGGGCTGTACGGCTCTTCTCCCTGGTGAGAGCGGCGGTAGGTCCAGTCTGGAAGGGAAGATTCCTCTGCAAGCGGAACAGCGACCGGGACAGGGTAGTCCCATTGGAGAACGATTTTAGGATTAACGGGGTCTTGGTGCGTATCAATTGTTGTCTTGATCTACGGTCCATACCGGTAGCTGTCAACAAGATCCGACCCTGCAGAATTTCCACGAGTTTTGGCACCAAAAACGTGGCTGCAGCTCGTAAATATGTAACGTGAATCGAACGTATTACGTACATCATTACTATTTTTGGCGTTTGGAGGTACGCAATTTGATACCTAAAAGGAGGCCTGGACACATACTGTAAGCGCCGGAACGAACAGGCACGCCATTAATAAACACACGACGGCTCTTCAGCGTACCATGTTTGGGCTTCCTGGTCTTGAGTCCACGGTGCTGCCGTCCATGGGTATATTATACCATCCAGTTTTCCGGTGGGTTCACCGACCGTAAGTTGGCGTCCGAGATGGTTTCACGAGTTTGAGGGCGATAGCAGCAGCGGACGGTGAAAGCATGCAGGAGGGTTCGGTTAAAGCACGCCACATGTACAAGCAATGGCTACGCATGTATCAGGAATTTGTTTGCGGAGACCATGGACAACGACCATCTCTTGGAGGGCAACAAAAAGCAATTCGTTAGAGGTACGTAACAGCAATCCGTTTGATTGGGTGTCCTCCAGGTTGCTGGCAAGACACAAAACCCAGCATCTACTGTAGATACTCACTGTTACAGGTCTTTAGTAGCAATATTGCACCAAAAATATCCAAAAACAGCTACGGTCGCTCGTTAGTCTACAGGGAGTGGCAACGAATGAGCAGTCTGTAGTGACAAGAACATTGTTTTCTCCGAAAAAACGGTGTCTAGATATTAAGTACGGGCAGTGCTACTTGCTACCAGGTTTCTAGCAGGACACGGAATACAGTACCTGGTACTGGTACACCATTTCATGCGATTGCCCGTGCTCAACCCCGGGTGTCGTTCAACAGACACGTGGCGCGAGTATGCTTGACATGTAAAATGGAGGGCCTACCGGTTGTGAGGCGGCGACCAGTCCTGGGAAGCTTGGCAGGAGAAGATAACACAAGAGCACCTTGGCCGTTGTCCGCATGACTGAGGATGTCATTTCGCGTCTGTCGTGTTAGTAACGATCTGTGAAATGGGCAGAAACAAACGATAAACAAGCGGGTATAGAGTAGCGGGGCGAAACTGTTGACAATCTAAGTGCGAGCGCTAGTAAACTTGGGAAACGTGCAATCCATGCACAAACTGCAGGAATGTAGATTGTTTTACTTTTGATTGGCATGCCACGGCAGTATCCACGGCATGCCGCGCCGCAAGGCCCATGGATTGCCATCGCCCATGGCGCTGCCACGGCACATGTTATTGTTGTGCCCACGTCACTCGCCGTTGACCTTGCCATAGCTGCTCACGGCATTACCATGGCAACTCCTCCACGGCAACCATCATGGAATTTTCCAGGGAGAGCTCCACTGCACCGTTCATGGCAAGCCCCACGGCTATATCCGCGGCAAGCCCCACAGCTATACCCAAGCCCCACGGCAATGTTCCATGGCAATGTCCACGGCAGTGTCCACGGCAATGTCCACGGCAGTGTCCATGGAAATATCGACGGTAAGCCATGGAAATGCCATCCGCAGGAGCCACCGGCAACCCAGCCGGCCCGTAATTTCATCCCGCCCACGAGGTGCAGGCAAATACGTATCCCCCTGCAGGAGCCGCCGGAGGCCCACCCGGTTCCCTGATTCCACCCAGCCCTGATCTCACCCGGTACTGATCCCCCTCCCCCACAGAGTGGTTTCAGATGCGGAGACTGCTATGCAGATTTTCCGTGGGCCTTGCCGTGGGGTCTGCCGTAGGTATTATATTACCGCAGATATTACTGTGAGGCTTGCCGTGGACGTTGCCGTGGGCCTTATCGTGAAGCTAGCCGTAGGCCGCCATGGCATGCGTTGGACGTTGCCGTGGCGTGGGCCTTGTTACGTGCCGTGAAGTTTGCCGTGGTGTCCCGTGGGGAGTTCCGTAGCGTTTGCCGTAGGGCTTGCAGTGGCATGCCGTAGGCACTGCCGCGGGTTACCGTGGCAATTTCGCGGCACTGCCACGAAAATGTCAAATAGTGTATATCGCTCACACATTCCGGCCGTGTTTTGCTTGGTACGCACACCACTTGCTGTCAACATGAGGCCCCTGTCACGCCTCACCACCACTCCACTATGTACGGTACTGTAGCGCCACCAGATTATGGGCTTTGGTCGTAGGGCAGTTACGTTTTGCTGTTGTATGGCCCGACATACAACACAGCCGTAGTCGTATGCGCAGTCAATCGAGACGAAACCGCAATATTAAGTGTCAGATACCTGGTACGTTGAAAGGAATACTGGTCATCCCTGTTGTAATTTTGGAATAGTAGATGACATGGAATCTACCAATTGGAATCTACCACACCACCAACCAAACCACACCAACGATTACCGAAATCGGACTGAACCCAACGAAACAGACCCGAACAGGGCAGAAACGATCTGAACCAAATCTAAACGAGCCGAGCCGAAATTCAGGCTTCCCGACGGAGTGGCACGCATTATACAGAATATAGTACCACATCAGTTTTAATACCTGGTTCGCGGGGAGACCTAAGGAAGGCAGAACTTTTCACTGGGATATAATAAGCTCCGACCATAATATCTTGACATGAGTGTGAGGCAAATCCATTTCAAAATCGTAAGAAATGCAGGCTCGGCCGGCTACCTGCTTCTTACTTTAAATATCGTATACTCAATATTGTACCATCAATATCGTCGGCGTCATGGGCTGCAAGAAACAGCCTTGGCGTGAGCATGAGTTTAGATAATTTCAGACACGAGGTTACATTGAAGCGCATTTCGCGGTGAGTTTTGTTTTGTCGGGAAATCCAGGGGATTCTACCTTTCGTTTAGGGTCCCATAGCCTATACAGGTGAATATGTATATTATATACCCTGCGTATTGCTACACGCGCCCCTGACTTGCCTGGCTTTACGAGTATTGATGGTGCGTTATCGGTCTTCACTACACTCGGTGTAAGCATAATACCTATTCTTGTATACATTTAGTACTTCCAATAATAGAATACAACTCAGGAGGTCCATTGTGGCACACGACGACGTCAAGAACACGGGTTCGAATCTCATTTCGAACATACGTGTTTACAGAAACGCCTGGTGTGTGCGGGCCTAAACATTAAAGCGATGCATGTTCACCTGGGTGCCAACTGCGATAATATCTACAACGAATCGGATTCAAGACTGTTGGATTGGATGGGGACTATACACGATCGTATACATACAAACCTGGTGCATGATATCATGTGCGTATACATCGTACATACCAGTACATGGCAGTACACTGCAGATCCGTCGACTGTTACTTGTCCCCAGGATCCCGCCGTTTCGCGATGGCAGGACAAGGGGGGGTTCGGTTTTCTTATGTACGTAGGGCATGGGGTGTGGTTTTCGTCACTATCCTGGAATCCTGGCACCTCCCTCAGCCAGGAGATATGTACTGTCAGGACCCGTGTACTGCTGGCCCAGTACCGAGCCCTAACAATTTCCCTGTGATAGGGCGTGTTCCTTTATTTGTTACTGTGGAAAGGGTGTATCCTAGAGTATAAAACCAAAGGCAATCCAGAGGCAATCGAAGCAAAAACATGTCATAATTTGTTCCGCTGTTTTGATAGCATATCTACTGTAGTTTCATGGTGTTCTCCAAGGGGTGCAGGGAGTTCGGTGCTAGTGGTTCTCATCCACCATCTTATTAATCCGTTGCACTACTCCAGCCCAAGGTACACTATAGGAAGCCCGAAAAGGGTCAGAGCTATGCCACCTGAAGTAGGCGGATTTGCGTATCGACTGTCAAAAGCATGACCTAACTATATTGCGAGACTACTATGTGACCATACGTTCCTATATCTGTAGCCACGTACCACGTACGAACTCCATGACCTTAGCCCACCCTGAATAGTCGCGGGTGCAGATCAAACGACGATCAAGGAATGCCACCAACAACATACATTAATCGGAAAGGGGCTCGAAGAGGCGGCTTTTGGAAACAAACAAGAAATATGGGTTTACCCCACACCTCGTAATGAGGTCAAGACGTCTCGATAAATAACGAAAATCCAATGTGGAGCTGCAAGACGAAGCTCGGGGTTGAATGGGTCCATACCAACGCCGCCAAGTGCCATGGTGCTATCCAAGGGGTGTACTGATGTCGGTGCTATTTTAATAAGCGGTTGCTCATCCGTTATATTATGAGTCCATCCCATTGCTGCCGCTCACGTCATCCAAGGGATGATGCGGGAAGCACCAGCAGGAACAAAGCTACTACTGCAGGTCACATGAAGCAACGCAACAAGGGGCGGATGCTCCAATATACTTGGGCACTGAGCACCCTATATTCTCGATATGCGTACCGACTGTCAGAAGCGTGACCTGATAATATTATAAGAATTCTAAGTAACCAATTACTTCATACGCTCCTGTATTTATAGCCACGTACCTCGTGTCACCTATGCACTCCATGCCAATAGGGATATATGTATGAATGCGAACCTTTGAACTGTCCGGTTTCAAGAGGGTACAATGGACATCTAGGCAACCCACATATTATACTTCGTACATATATATATACATCAATGAGCTTCACTACCGGCAGTACCAATCTATTAACCGGTGAGGCATGGAACCAAGACGGGACAGCGGTTCGATCCGAGTAGTATTTGTAGCTTGGGTACGAAGTGGTCTCTGCACATATCATAACAGAGAACGTTGTTTTACTCTCCCGACTTTCCCCCTCGCAACGAAGAATTCAGTACAAAGGGTAAAAAAAGGATTCTCCGCCGATTTTTTCCGCCTTTTTTTATCAGAACATTTGAACGATCGTTCCGCCTTACGGTGGAAATATATATGGTGCCACGTAAGAAAAAAGGGCTCGCGACTAAAGAAGGAACGGCCTTGTGTCCACGGCTTGTTGGCCAGAACGCCGTTCAGGGTAAATATGGCCTCCCACGGGTTGATCCGGAACTATGGACGATGACCCACCAAACAAAGGATCAATTGTTTGGAGGGCCATGATCGGTAGCAGTGCCGGAAAGCAAACAGTGACGACAAAAAAGACAGGACCCACACATACTCGATCTTCATTCGGGCGTACGGCCTGAAATGTGGAGCAAACAGCAGCACAGCAGCACCATCAGCAGAAGCGGCAGCCGTATATACCCGGAAACCAGATGGGAACGATAATACCACCACGAGTAACAGCAGTAGTGTGATTAGCAGCGTAGCCTACAGTAAAGCGATGAGGTGCTGGAACACCTTCTTGGGCTTACCCTTGTTATGGCTTGCTATTCTCGCACCTGTTACACAATACATTGTTTGCTAGTGTTCACGAGATCACGACCACCACATACATGCCGTGCAGGATGGGTTTCTCTTGTCACACATATTGGCTATGTGCTGCAATACAGCAGTAGTGTCGATAGCTGCTCCCCTAATCGTATACCAGGTATGTGCGCCACTTTAACTATCTGTTGCCCCGGCGATCAAGTGGTTTGCCTCGCACTACAGTACACAATGTACTACACCTGTTTTACATTAACCCTTTTAGTACTCCAGTGCACATAACCATATATTTGGCTCTAATTCCAAGTAATTTGTCCCCATACCGGGACTGCAGTCCTAAAATGGTTAAGAAACATATCGAAGGTAACTATTTCGAGCCCTCCCTGGGGTTCTTTATTTTCAACCAAAGTCGACCGCAGGAAGCGCCTGGTGCGTGTCGGCCAAACTCGACGCGAGTCGACGAGGAAAGCAAGCGCTGACTTTTCTCACCATAAAAATCGAAGGCATGCACCGTAGGGGGGAAGGGGGGGACATATCCTGCTTTGTGACCCCATATCTGAGTTACGACTACAGTATCAGGGAGGGGTAAGAGAAGAAGGACGGCGATAATAAATGGATGCACTAAAAAAGAAAAATGCACATATTCATAGTATACTTCGAAGTAGATAGGAAGAAAAAGGTACACTACGAATCAATACGCAGTATACTCATTCATGTATAAGGTACAGCAGTGTATCCACTTAAAGTGCCACTGCTACTACACTACGACGGTAGTAGTGAGTATTGCAGCACTACAGGAGACAGCCGTAGTACTGCCACGAATGCTACTACTACTTCTGCTGTAAAATTCCACGCTCACTCTGACTTGATGCTACAGGAGTATACAGTAGTAGTTGTTAAAGTGTACTCACGCCATTTTTGACCAGCCGCTTCGCTTCCGGTGTCCATTCATCATTATATAATACCCGTACAGCAGTATGTATATATAAAGATCCCAGCATCCCAGCAACACCCAGCAGTCACTGCAAAACTGCAGCGGCAGTACGACTCTGTGCAATTTCCCCAACATTTCTACGAGCATAACCTCACGCTCTACTACTACTGGCGCATGCTACGATAGAGGTGCACCTTGTTTTCGCTGAGCTCCTCGCTTGAGGAGCTCCATACACCACCAAAAACACAATTCGGAGGAAAATAAAAGTTCTACCTGATGATGAACAACCTCATGACCTAATTATGCCCTGGAAAATACTGAAACACAAGACTGAAAGACTGAAAGTCCGACCAATTTGGGTTAAGGAGCTCTATCGTTCAGAAAACGTTTCAGCCAAAAAGTGCTATATACCTCTACCTCTATCGTAGCACGGAACGGGTCTAAACTGTTAATATATACTACTATCAATAGCTGTGCGGCTGCACGCGGAAAAACATGCCGCTCTGACCCGAAATATAAGGAACAGTTCGATTAAATCTTCATATACAAACGTGTCTTATATTTCGGGTCAGACTGGCATCTGCTACGTTCGTTTTCACCATACACTGATACTACGACTACACGGTAGTAGGCGTGACAATGCGTCAATGGTTGCCGTGTTGCTGCCCTGTTACTGCCAGGTGCCAGTTTATGCCCACGCATGAGAAATAACCACAAAAGTCTCACTTTTTGGGGGATGCTACGAGTTGGTCCTGCCTAGACAGTAACGTTCACTTAATAATCGGACTTTTCGCAATCGTTTGGGAATATAAAGGCTCCGAAATTGGCAGCTGGGTTGCTGAGCCTGCAACGCACACGCAGACGCTTTGATTACAGGAACCCGATTTTTTTATTCGAGAAAATCCATGTCTGTCACGCACGGAGATTATCGATACTAAAATCAATACGAAAGTAAGGAAAATTAGTATTGCGGATGACGCGGAAACTCGGTGTGAAACTGCGAAAGGGTCGACATCGTTGCCATCGCCTAATTCGTTTTCGATCAAGAGATACTACTGCTGTATCGCGAGAGCGCAAGATCCCCAATACAAAGTTGAGATATCCCAATGAGCGACACACAATTCTGTTTTGGGATCAACTTTTTCGATTTTCGATCTGGAATTTTGACAAGTGATTTAAAACACGTTTGTTCAGACATTCAAGCGGGGACCTCTGGAGTTTTTTTAAAATCATTTTTCGCGCAAATTTGGGCCAAAATTGAGGCTGCCTTTTCATCGAAACTGCCTTAACCTCCCACCAACTTTACTGTTTTTAAAGGTCCTCGGTTGGATAGATGCGTTGTTAAGGCATTAGTCTGTTGGGCTACTACTGGTAAAAGGTTAACCAACCACCTACCCAATGTAAGCCTTATAACACTCTCCCCCCCTGGAACGGACCGGATATACGGGTCGACGCGTGTGACCAGCACGCGGTTCCTGTTTATGGGGATCCAGAAGTGTTTTCATATTCTTGACATGAGGAAATTCGCTTTTCTTTATGAAGCGTTTTCATGGTGGTCGTGAGATTCGAACTCAGGACCACTGCAACCCATGTCCTGCCGTCGACGCCATTTGTTAAGTCATTACTCGCATGCTACAATAGAGATGCACCCTGTTTTTTTCTGAGCTCCTCACATAAGGAGCGTCATACCTCACCGAAAAAATGATTTTGGGGGAAAATAAAAGTGCTGCTGGATGCGAAATCTCATGCCCGAAGTATACTCTGAAACATTATTCGTCACAAAAATGAAAGTCTGACGAATTTGGGTTAAGGAGCCCGATCGTTCAGAAAACGATTCAGCCAAAAAGTGCTACCTCTACCGTAGCACGCGTCATTAGTCCGTTGGGCTACTGGCAAAAGGTTAACCAATTACCTACCCAATCTAAGCCTTATAACACTCTCCCCCCCTGGAACGCGGACCGGATATACGGGTCGACGCGTGTGACCAGCACGCGGTTCCTGTTTATGGGGATCCAGAAGTGTTTTCAGATTCTTGACATGAGGAAATTCGCTTTTCTTTAAAAAGCGTTTTCATGGTGATGGTGAGATTCGAACTCACGACCACTACAACCCATGTCCTGCCGTCGACGAAGTATCTCCACACAACAATTCAGGCAGAAATTCGCACAACTGAACCCCGAAAGTGCATCTGAGTGGCGCATTCCACTGTAGGCTGAACCAGCTCGTAAGAAACTTGGATGAAGAAATCGTGCTCAGCGGTGACTGCTACACTACTTCTTACGCAGTAGAATACCACCGTGGTATACAGTACGCGACAGATATCCATATTCTCTTATTTTTGGCCAGACTGGAATTCTTATGTAATACTGGGTGTGTTCCACACTATTTTCAGTACAAAGAAGTCGTATTCTTATTTTTTCCACAAAATCTCAGTCTCAAATTCTTAATTATCAGATTCTTAAGATCTGTGGTGTAGTATACTCAAAAGTTATTCCAAGGAAGGCGTCACAATAAGGTTAACTTGCTCACATAATGAGTACGTGCTCCTTCTTGGCGGGTCCATTCTGTAGTATTCGCTTTTACAGGCAGTACATTCTGCCAGGCATCATGTTGATACTACAGACTGGTAGTCTGTAGAGTCTGTGTAGTCTCGCGGCGATTTAATTATGTTGATGATATTGTTATGAGTTTACAATGGTCGCAACTGGTGGGATGATGCGTGCGGAGGCTCTGCTTCTGTGGTCAAGACCACTTCGCCAACACCGAAGAGACGATGGTACCTACAGCGACGTGGACACAGTCGTGACCTGCAAAAACGCTGCCTGGGGTACTCGACCTCACCACAGGCCGAACGGATCAACACGGCAACAGCAGCATGTTAACCGGCAATATAGAGAGGTTGGATATTCGAATACCGGCAAGGATGGCGTGAAACGGCAACACTATACATCGGAACCGCTGCAGTGAGCTCCGTCGCGAGCACGCAACTCAAGGGGTAATTGCTGTTTGACTAAGGCGGAGGAACACAAGATCACATATGTGTTGATGCGCCAGACAGAGGTGTATCATACGGAGCTAACTGCTTCGTCAAACAAGGGATCTAACTGCTGTGGAGCTCTATTGCTACTGTATGTAGTAGCATCCCCCAAGTGTTATATAATGCTGGTCAGTTAGCGAGGGTTGATGAGGTAATGCGAAGTGAGAGCCGACAAGCGGGGAGAGAACATACATACATGTTGAACTGTGCCATAACCAGGAGATGTAGTGCAACGCACTAATAATGTGGTACTGCTGCTGAAATCGACGAATAATGCGGGGTAAGAATATTCGCCGAGAAAAAAGCTAACTTAAAGCGCTAGCACAACGTACGAAAGTAGAACAGTCTACGCTTTAATCTTAACTGTTTAAAGTATATTATTAATTATTTCATGTGAGTAACGATCGCCTATGAGGCCGAGGAGTTGGTGAACGTTACACGAAAAATGTAATGCGCCAGTACCCCAAGCAGCCCCAAGTACGAGGACCGGGTTTGTCAACTATGGAGTTGAAGCATTGACGAAGGAGTATAACAGTAACACAACAGGACCGCCGATAATTGTGTAGCACACACACGCGTGTGTGCATTGTATTCGTTGCTGTAGTTTCCGGTAAACCTGGGGGTGAAATCCCAAACTGCCTGTGCATGCGCTTATTATATCAGTGAGTGGCCTACAGGGGAATCTCGACGGGAACGTACAGTAGAGGATGCTCCTATCATTCAGAGAACGCATTGCGACATCTACTTGTTCCTTCTGAAAAATCCCTGATCCGATTATGTTTGTCCTCTGCACTCAGTGGGTGGGATTTGGTTTGTTCGTGCGTAGGCTAATGTTATAAGGCTTATAGATTGGGTAGGTGAATGGTTAAGTTAAGCTTTTACCGGTAGCCCGACGGACTAATCAGGTGGGAAGGTGCGCATAACCTCTAAAATGTAAAGTGTTCTTCGGTTTTTGCTCCTACAGAACAAGTGCCGTCTGTACGACTGCATGGGAGAAGATTCCGTGCTAAAGTGTATAAAGGGGTGGGTACACAGAGTGGTTTGGTGCAAAACACACCAAAGAGGCTGGTTCTATTCGTAGAATGCAACGTGCTCGTAGCTGGTATGCGATATGTAGGCTGAAAACACACACTACCGACCAATGTGTGGCTGTGAAAGCTAATTAACAACTCTTCTTTTAGTACTACTGCTCTGCTGTGCACACATATATTTGACTCTGCTTCCAAGTAAAATATTCCCAAAAAAGGAGTGCGGTTGTAAAGGGCGCGCTGGCGCTGGCGGCACATTCCGAGCGCCTGTGTTGGTAACTCAGAGGATGAGGGTGCCCCTTCCGCACCTGACCGCCCAGAGAGCGTTTTGTGCTTGGGGAACCATCGGAACAGCCGCTCGCTACGTACACTTTTGCGTGCCACCTGATTTTTTCAACGATGTTCCGGTCTCGAGAAAAAGTAAGAACAAGTATGACATGTTCCGGTCCCGAGAAAAAAGTAAAACCAAGTATGCCAGATATACTGTAGTATAGAGGTGGCAATGCGCCCGCACAAGACATGCAGCGGAAGCCATATCTAAAATGTATCGCGCCTGTGCACATACTTACTTGGACGCTTGATTACAGTTATTTTCAGTATAGTGCTCGAAACTAGTGCTGTGTGTCTTGTCTTCACATTAAGGGTTAGGGTTAGCTGTAAGTACCCAGCAATATATTAACAAGAACATTATATACCAGTATAAAACGTCCCCACTCATTGCACCCCGGGTAAAATTCTATTACTTAATAATATTGATGCTACACAGTCAATTCTTCGAACATTTGCTCGGAACGTTTTACAGGCATGCTGCCTTGGAGTGCAGTATCTATCCGCGTACAACAGTATTACGGTGGACCATAGTAAACACTAGTAAATAGGACCTACATTGCACACAAAAAGCTATATATTTACCTAGTTTTACTAACAAAATTTGGTCCTATTTACTATGGTTCTCCGTAAAAGTAGGATCAGGTAGGATGCATATTATGTAGATATGCGTCTGAGATGGTGCTCGTGTGCGTAGCAGTTGTATGTGCGGCACGTACCCCGACGTTGCGGGTCAAATTATACCAACCACTGAACGTCGTGCTTATCGGCCTGCCGCGGAGAGCGGTAGACGTCAGGCAATGACTCTGTCTACTCGTTGGAGGCAACTCTCGAAACAACTTCATACTGTCTAGGTTATACATCAGGAGTCCTCACATGAGTGGTGTTGTATTGTTCCGCTGATATGTTGTGATGCGGTACTACAGCAGTTCAATATGAATGTGATATATAGCAGTAGCACAGCAGTACCGCAGTAAATTGTTGCACGCGAGGAAACCCACAGCGGACGCGCTCTCGTTGTAACGTGTCGTGCGCCTTTCGCCTTCTTTTCGTAGCAGGTGAGTAATGCTTGTCGCTACTACACTACAGCAACAACACTACAACAGTACTCCTGTACCCGATACTATCGCCAGACCCGACTTTCGCACCGCAACGCGGAGGGATGGGCTTGGCGCTAATATTCTCACTGCAGTGGCCACAGGGTGATTGATGGTTGGTGTTTATCTCTGCTATTATTGTAGTATACAGCACTGCTATTGTTTGAGCTTGCCTTGTGGCCACGGATTGCGAACCATTTTTTGTGTAAACGTATTTATTGGTGACGGCTAATGGTGACGATAACGGCAGACAAACGAGAACACCAACAACGGCAGTAGCCACACACATAAACGACAAACAACACAAAACTTGCAACGACATTCCTTACCTTGGTGAAACTAAGTTATTTTATCGGTAGAATACAGAATATACTATTTCATACTGTAGATCAATAACTCGTACGAGTATATCATTAGTCATCATTGCGTATGTAATGCAGGGTACAGCAACATTATATAGAATGTACAACATTAATCATTTTATCTTCATACCTCTATTTCACCCCGCTCATGCGATCAATTTCGACACTGTTATTAAAAATGGCCTCGTATCGGAAAAAAACTCGAGCCTCTCGCACAATTTGTTTTTTTCTTCCCATTCTTCATTTTTTTCATCTCCCTCCTAATATCGTAACTCAGATCCGGGGTCGCCAAACAGGACCTTCTCCCCTCTCCCCACTACCGTACATGCCCTTATTTTTATCGCGAGAAGGCTACAGCACTTTCCTCCTGCGTCGACTCGGGTCGAAGTTTGCATACACATGCCAGGCGCTGTCTGCAGTCGATTCGAATCAAGAGAAAGAAACCCGCAACATGGCACGGTTATTAAAACCCCCCCGACCTTCAACCTTACAACAATGATAATAGTAGTACGTAGGTTTCGAGTAACTAGATCACCGGGGCGACTTACTCGGCGCTCAATGGCCGATTGTTCTCACCGCTTTTAATTATTTGATCCGGTTGCGGCTATCCGTGCCTCTCTGTGCTGAGTGTGCCGAGTGTGCCGTGGCAGAAGTTTCCTCTTCTTCTTGGAGAGGTGGAGTCCTTGGGATGGCGTGAAAGCTGAGCAGGGCCAACTACTGAGATGTAATAGCCACAGCCGAAACTACTATGTTGTCTCTGTTGGCGAGGTTGAGTAAGGCTGTCTCGATAGAGGCCACCGGTTGGTTGTGGTGTGGCGCGCGCTTGATTGTAGTGTTGGAAGGGAGTCCGCATAGGAGGGGATATGGAGGGGTGTGGGCAACTGCCAATAACGCCTGCATATTTAGTACATTGTTCGGGATGGTGCAGCCGGGCAAACACTATGAAAACAATGTGTACGGGCTCTGCTGGTTTCTGTTCGTTGTTCTCATTTTAGTTTTGGTCTGGGGAAATATCTCCATATGTGTCACCACACCTGATCTACGATCTATGACCCATGCGACTGGTACCAATTCTCACATTCTACGGTTTCTGTCATTACACACCCCTGGTACCAGGTACCAGGTACCAGGAACGTGCCAGGCACCGACTAACTTGTGTTACAGGGTAGTTTTAATTCATGTGTACAGTACGCGCATATACTATGGTACTCTATAGCGCAGACAGGCAGACAGGTAGGTGTACCTGACCCCCCTCCCTTCCACTACGGGGACATTGGACATAATATCTACTGTAACCCCGTGAGATGTCGACAGCCTCTCAATTCGGTACGCGTTATGGTTTGCTATGCCTCCACAACACGGACGATTTTTACACAGACATTGTGCAGGGGGGGGTAAATACCGGTCGTAGTATACAATGTAGAATACATACGCGTATACATAGCCGCCCAGGTGGTCTAGTGGTACCCTCCAATGTGGTACCCGCGATTGTCTTCTTATTAGAGTTGATACCGCGAGTGCAAATCCCACCGTGGTGGCGATAACTTATTTATTTGCAATACTATAAACGGAATCAACTGCTGAGAGCGCACACGGCCTGGGTAGTAGGTGTAATTCGACGCGAGTCGACGAGAGAAAGAGGGCTGAACTTTTCTCGATAGAAATTAAGGCAACCGTAATGGGGATGGGGGAGGAGAGCCTGCTATGCAAAACATGTGTCATGGTACAGGGGGACCCGGGGATTCGGATACCATACACCTAACCCCCCCCCCCCCGGAGGGCTCGAAACTATATTTTTTTGTACGTTTTGTTTTCGTGTGTATCGGTGAAGGTACGTGATTTGTGTGACAACATGGGAGAGGCGCAAACCCTCACATCGAGTACAATACCACCGTGACATTGGCAGTATCAATAGGTGCCTCGTCTGAGAACGGCATCCAAGTCCCCACCCAGCGGCAACAGAAACACACACAAAGCAACCGCTTGCAGTGTTCGACTGCTGTAGACGCGGGAAGCGCTATGCTGCTGTAGTGCCAATATTTACCTGTGCGAGCAAGGATGCTGCTGCAGCTCGGTGGTAAGGCAAGGAAACACAGATACATCAGATGCCACAGGTAAGCACGTACGTACGAGTATGAGTATGCCAAATGACAGGTAAGGTGCTCGTATCTAGGATCTCGTATACTCGTAGGGTGTCAAGGCTTTGACCAATATTAATAATAATGTACTGAGGGTACCACGGCTATGTACAACAAACAACAGTCCGTGCAGGTCCGTACGCTGAATCGTAAGGGTTACAAACGATGCTACTGCAGTCAGCTGTCTGGCAAGTCCATTATTAAGAGCCTTGCCGCCGCCAAAGTCGTTCCCACAGCAGTGACAAACCCACGAGATATCCCCCTCTCTGATGACCTTCTTCAGGCAGTATTTATCCAGCCAAGCCTGCCGATCCCACGGCTCTTGAGGGCCTTCTGGTCTAGTACCTTAGAGCGAGCTCATAGCTCCTTTGTACCGCTTACTACTGCTACAATCGCTGTCACACTATGCAGCTGCGGCCTATATAGGTCGCAGTGCCGCCCAGCAGTATTGTAGTACTATGGAAGGCCTTGTATCAAGCAGGGGGAGGGGGGGGGGACGGCTCTCTACCGTTCCCTTTTTTCAGTTTTATATAGTTATTGATAAGGCGTAGAGGGGGGGGGGCGGTGTCAGGTACCCCCCCCCTGTCGGGAGGGTCGAAGTTGAACACTTCGACGTGAGGTGTCGAAAAAATATTTTACGGGCCCCCTCGCATGGTACGCACTTTCCCCCCTAAACAGCGTCTAGAAAATGCTTAGACAGACAGCCAACAGCCAAGGTGGCCAAAAACCGGGGACACGCTAAACATTTCCCCCGGTTTTAGAAAAACTTGATGAACGCCTTTTTGACAATTGTTTACGCCATTGTATATAAAAATAGCGGTATTATCTGCAGCAACACGTAGTATATAGATATATTAATACAACTGCCGCACACGGCAGTACCTACTTAATGTGTATCGTCGCATGCATCAAGGCGATTTAAAAAACAAGTGTAACGAAGCGCTGTATCCAGCACCACCAAAAATAAAATACGAAAAGGGTTTCCGCGCAGATGTGGGGCCGCTTTCTACTCGGGGGTCGTAGGGGGCATATGCATGTATGTCTAAACAGCTAGATATAGACATGGTTCCTGATATCTGTGCTGCTACGTGACCCCGGATCTGAGTTAGGCCTATTGATAGGAGATAGAGAGATAAAAGAAGGGCGAATAATATACACGGGAAGAAGAAAAAGAAAAACAACAGCCGAACTGAGCAGACATAGACGTTGTATATCATATCCCAGGTTGAACATATTCTACCGTGATGATGCTAGTAGACGCCCCGCCGGGAGTAAACGCCTCAGAGACTCCTTTTCAACAAAATCAAGTTTAATACGGAGTAACTTCTCCTCGTCTCTTCGTTTTACAAAAATGTAAAAAACCGCCCCGGCCACACAGTAAACGCCCCGGGGTGGAGCTAACATACCGTTTGAGTGAGGGCAATGGCGCCTTTTCCGAAGCCGGCAAGGTTGTGTTTTACACAGGAAAGTATTGGCATATGGGAAGGTGCATGCGTTGCGCAATAGCAACACCGACACAGCCAGCCGAGGACACGTTACCAAACATGTTTAAGACGTGCTGCCTTTTAAAAGTATTACCTGGTATCGACCAGCCTCTCTAACGAGTTTGTGCTACCATGTATTGGGGTTTGACGTGTATATCAGCTCATGCTGATGGCATCAGTGATGCTGATGGGCTCGCTGACTAACGACCAGATAAGACAGAGCCCAGGTAACGTGATAATCGACGAGTCAAATGTCCTGTAAAATAAACACAGTATCAACTTCAATATCAGCCCCAAAAACCACCGGCAATGTTCCTGGATCAAATTCCCACACGTATTTTGTGCGCGAACCACTTGCGAACTGCAACGCCGGCCACTACAGTATATAATGTGCCCAATCTAAACAATGGTCCCACAAAATCACAATGCTACAGCCCGATAACTCAGTCGCCGACAGCGAGAAGCTCTGCCATAGTCCCAAAAGACCCCGATTCGCCGTCTCCCTCATCCACCTTCCCAACCTCTTCTTATGTAGTCCCCCCTCCGCCTCCCTTGGTCATGATACGCTTCTTTGCCATTGATTGCAGTCAGCACGCCGCGAGGCTTCATAATCGTCGCCCATGCCAGCTCTTCCCGCCCACTGAGATTCTTCTGCCCTACGCCCCTCTTACGTGGGGGCGATAACTTGTTTTCCCGTCGGGAGCTCTTTGGTACCAATTTGCGAAATTATTGTGAAACTTGTCAGTGGCACCCGGGTCACCGGTATTGGAGGTGTTTCCTCCGAAAGTGTCCGGCTCGAGATATATTTTTTCCGCATGACGATGACACGGGTCACGGCCATATTTTGCGTATAACAGTCGTTGATGTAATCCACGAGGTTCGCCTCGACGTCTTTTGTGTCGTGGGCACGCGTCCTACATGAACCTTCTTTGCCTTTCCGACCCCACCTCCAAGATGTTCACGATTTTTCTTTTCGCTTTGAACCCATTCTCTGATCCGCTTCGGACACAGCCCTTGTCCAAGCCCAGCCGCCGCTCAACGGATTTCCTCGACGCCGCCGTCGGGGCATCGGAGGCGGGTGTACTCGATCACCCTGAGATTCGTCACCGTCGAGTAGAATTGCCGTCCGCTCTGCACTACCGAGCGCTCCGGTGCAAACGTGGAGGGTAAACGCACTGGAATAGACCGCGCTGTAGGACCTGTCCGCAGCAGGCGCGATCGCAGGCACGGGACCGGGCGCCGGCGTGCCCTCTCTCGTGGGCGCCGTTTGGCCGGGATGGCGTAAGCTTCCCTAAGAGTGCGAGTGGTCGTCTATTCTTTAGTCGGTGCTGGGGTGCCTTATGGGTACTGCTAGGTTGCGACATAACCAACACCCCTTGCTACTGCAGGGTTGTTGCTGGGTGTGTGAGAGATGTTAGTTTTTTTCTGTCACTTTTATATGGCCTGACGCATGCTAAGCAAGGTAGAGGTGTAACCTATTTGTTTCTGAGGGTGGTCACTTGGGGAGCGCTACATACAGGATATACATCACCCAAGAAATGTTTCTAAGCCAAAATTAAAGTGCAACCCGATGAACGCTCGAACGGCCTAGGCATACGCAAATCACATTCTGCAAAGAAAAGGAAGGCATTCCGACGATGTTTGGGTTAAGGAGCTCCGTCATTCACAAAATGATGAGACGAAATGTGCCACCTCTATCGTAGTATGGGTCGTATCAGGGTGCCTGTTTTTACGCGCACAAAATCAGAACGCCCCGCGGGGGGTTTTCTAGTGTTATTACGGTATAATGGTAGTATTGGTTTGTTTGGTTTGCCATCCGACAACGTCACCGAACCAGTGCATACTACAGTAGTATAATATCATACGATATACATGTGGGTTCGGGTATTCCTGGAAGGGAGGTCACGTGCGTACTCGAATCTCTCCTTGGGCGTGCCTCCGTAGTACTCACAGAGTGGTCGGGGACATGTTTCCGGTACGTTTCCGGGATTTTTGCAGTGACTAATAGTGTGGTGGGGGAAATCGTAGTCCGCAGGTTCGGAATGTGAATAATATTACGAAAGCGCCGCGGTTAAACCGTTGCGTTTCTAAATAGCTCGGTATGGTTCTTGTAGGGTCCGGGTTGGGGTCAGGGGTAGGGTTACTGTTAGGGGTTGGGTTGGGTCCACGGCCGTACCTTGATCCCACCAGAAAGAGCTTTCTAGAACGCGAACAACGAACAGTCCAACTCCTGGACTTTCCTACTGGACTACTAATGGTTGCGTGCCCTTACAACGTCAGCAGCCCGAATAAACACCAGAACAGTTCGTATAATAGGAAATTCAGAATTTTCGAATTTTGAACCCCCTTTCCGTCCCTTGCCCGCCGTTCCGCAGACTACGCTTATGTTTATTGGAAATTGTGCTTTTTACCGGTGTTTATAACTATATACTTAATTCCAGGAAATGTCTGTGTAGCTCCGCGGTCTAACCGACAGCGCGTGATCACACGAACCTTAATTCGACTCCAGTCCAAGCGAGTTTGTGGGTTTTCAATGTTTTTTTCGTGGCTGCGGACGGCCGCTGTACCTCTAAATAAATGTGGGATAAGGGTGGCCGGTGGGCCTTCGGCGGCAAATTTTTCCCATTCCCCCCCTCGCCAAACGATTCCAACATCTATCGGGTCCGATTGGGATAAGGATGGAGCGGTCCGCACCACCTGCCTAATTTTTTTCCAGATCATTTTCCTGAACATTTCCCTCTAAACGAGTCTACTACTGTAAAAATGTGTTTATCACGTACATGCAGTACCTGGTATAATATATACCCTGGTACCATATATTAATACTTCGTATATTAATAGTATAAACTTCTTGCCAATCAACTCTCAAATTGCCAAATGTCACAATTTCACAGTTATTGAAGGTGAAAATAAAATGTGTAGAAGACAGCAGTATGCTAGTATTCCCACACGTAAACTCTGCTGGTGGATGCTGCCGTTGTTAGAATCTTCGATCCCATTCCTAAAAATCACAACCAACCATCGTTGATCAACTTCTTCTTTATTTCTATATATGAGTACGCTGGCTTTCAAATCCGGTGCCGACATATATATGATACAAACAGAACTTGTTTTTTATGTTGTGTCCGGTGACCTGTGACCAGGGCGTTGTGCTTAAAAAACCGAAAGTGGTTTTTGTTCATCGTTTTTTCTCGCGTTTCTAGACCGAACATCGACTTCTTTTACTCGATTTTTCGGTATCCCAAAAAAAGCTCGAACCCCAAAACAGATTCGCTTAGTTAGGTATTTGTAATACCGCAGATTTGAGTGAGAACGTCCAGGTAATTCCTCAAAATGTGGAAACCGCTCGCAAGAACCGCTGCCGAAAAAAGTAGCGAAAACATAGGGTTTCCACCATTATACTGCAACTGTTAATAGTATGAGCCTGCCAACAAGAAAGTTCCATTCCGAGTGAGCCTCATACTCGTTTTTTGTTGCTCAAGACCAGATCGCTTTCCTATCTCAGGTTTCTTATCCGCCGAAGGTATTGAACCGTGTTTTTCCTGTACTCTTACGAGTATGGTACTTTATTATTCATGCCGGATGTTCGGCAAACGCGCCCCTTATATCGAATTCTTCGCGCAGGCAGTGAGTGCTGGGAGTGGCACACGGGTACCTGTAGGGACCAGCAACAAACTACCAGGTAATATGATGTATGTATGCGATTGGTGAAACGCCGGCCAGGAGTCGGTATAGACATTGTACGGGGGACTGTATTACTATTAGTATAATTTTGTCACGTACTCAGATATATGTTATATGATTGATAGGTATGTTTTGGTGGTATGATTGCAATACGCGGTTGTATCGTCAGATGGGAAATTACATTGATACTGACAAACTTGAAACGAAACACAAGGTATAGCCAATCCAGATATTTGTGTACTGCCTTCCGCTCGATTGGGTTCGACCGCGAAGCCGCCGCGCTACAGAGGCATGAGCTCACGGACTCCTCTCTCTCTTAGCGGTTAGATATTGAACGTCACATACCCTGTGACACGGCGGTGTGCGCCAGACCCTGTCTGTAGTGGTGCGACCGAATTGCACGTCTCAGCAGGGCGCCTGCGGCCCTTGCCGTCCCACGGCCAAAATATAGATGCATTACCGGTGGTGGTGCCGAGAGTGTTCATCAGACGCACGCACGAAGTGCACTTTTGAAAGATGGCGAGACGTGTTGACGTACACGCTTAGACCCTGCCGGCTAATGAAGCTTTGCGTGGAGTGGGAACAACAAGGCTTTGGAGGCGGGGGTGCAGGAGCGAAGCTGACGACGCTAGCGATACCCTCGACGACACCATTGTGGGTTCGTTCTGTTTAAAACAACGTATTGTCAGCTGATGACGAAGCGGTACCTGTACTGCTGTACAGTACAGTACAAGCGTGATAGCCTGGCACGAGTTTCTTATGGAGGTCAGCGTAAAGGTGAAACATACATGTTTCTCATTGAAACTCGGCCCGCACGTTGCTCTTTCTTATATTGCTCTTTCTTAGCTGGGTTGCCAAAACGAGGTCACTTTCGTAGGGCTATTTTATTAAGTGAGCCTTTTGTTCATATTCAGTTCTTTCGTTTTCGCGGGCCGATACTGTATATGGAGGCGTTTTCCACCAGGGGCCAGCACAAAAGTCTCGAAACCGCGAACAAGATGCGAACCGCATGTGATTTCGATAACCCCTGAGAACCTGGTACAGGTAGTACACATTACACATGCCTGTTTTTTTCGGTCGTGTTTTCCCCCTCTCCCCTACGTCAATAACGCCTATACATACATGTTTATGTGTGCACACTCCGTTATGTATGGGTGGACAATCCTCTTGGCCACACAGGCAGCTGCACCCAGCAGAGCAGCACGGCACCAGCATATCGTTCTTACAGTAATTGGTACGGCGCAGCACCCCTTACCTGCTCTGTATCTGGTTTAGTATGGAATATATGTAAAGGAATTAGTATGGCCTCCATAAATTTTTATATATGAAGGAGCATGGTCTCGTACGGTCTACGACCGGTATCTGGTATATCACATTACGGCACCAGCCTATCGTTCTTTTGTAGGAGTTGGTATGGCCTCGTACCCCCCCCTTGATTTATATGTGGAGCTTAGTATGTCCTCGATACTTTGCGTTTCAATGTAGGAATGAGCACGCACGTCCCGCCTATCTAGTAGATCGTGTCCCTCTTGTGTCAAAATCAATTAATCAACACTACAGTCTACAGTAGTAGCTCAAGTAATTTATTAATGCATAATGCATCTGCTTATTATATAGGATTTTGAGTACTAGGTAACCTCAACCACACAGTGCAATCAAAATACATACTTTAATGGAATCAGCGGGAGGACTGTACATGACGGAGGGTGCTTCGTTTGTCCCGTTTTCTCCCCACGAGGCTCAAGCGCGGCAAACTAGCACCCTGGACAAGAAGGCGTGCACTTGTTCCACAACCACCTGACCTTTGCCCGTGACGCGATCGGGTCATGTTTGTATGCGACTCGAATGGACCGAACCCCCGCTTCAGGACGTACCGCTGTGCCTGCCTTATCTGTTGTTTCAGCCCCCTCGCTTTCTTATAATTTTGTGTTCTGGCGTTTCACTTGCCCCCCGTTCACTACCCCCACCTCCTCAACGGATATAGTGTAGGGCCCCCGGTGTTTGCTTCCCATACCCTTTCCCATCTGAGAGGAAAAGGGGTAGGGCCTGCGACAGTGATTTCCCGCCGGTCATTGACGCCGTAGTCCCTGCGGATTTAGGTTTCCCACCCGCCGTTAGCAGGGCACTACCTGCGGAGTTAGGGCTTCCGCCCGCCTTTCATGGCGTAGTACTTGCGGACAACTGTTTCCCACCCACCTCAAAATAGCGTAGGACTTGCGGACAACGGTTTTCCGCTCGTCTTTAACGGTGTTATACTTGCGAACTTAGGCTTCTCGCCGGCCTTTAGCGGACAGGGGTTTGCCGCCCGCCGTTGACGGCGTAGTACCTACGGAGTTTGGTTTCCCGACCGCTTTTCACGGCGTAGCTCCTGCAGGCAGCAGTTTCCCGCGCGCCTGCAACAGTGTATGCCTGAAGAAAATGACTTCCGCGGTTAACGGTATAGAAAGCACGGTTTTTCGTCCGCTTTTAGCGGCGTAGTATCTGCGGATATTGTTTTCCTGCCACGCGAAGTTGGTGTAGTCCCACTAGTGGGGCTTCCAACGCAACCGCCTGTATTGCCCCCCGGAGAACCGCAAGGACTCGTGCGAATTAAACCTCTTGCCGCCGCCCGCGGCATGCAGGAGCCAAACATGAGCGTGTTCACGGATGTTAGGCTACTGTATTGTCAAAGTATGTATGCGGAATTCATTCCTACCCCACTTAATACTGCGGCAACGCAAGCACTTGGAGAATTGGAGGGGAATGTCCATCACTGGGGCAACGTAGGCATAACTGCTGCAGTTGCACTCGCTCCTGGGAGGCGTCCGTTAGACGTTTGCAAATCTGCCAGCATTCTTGATGAAAACCACTTTCACTTCTCCTCCTGTCATGTAAACGACCGTTTGTCGCGGGACACCGCATATGCAGCACGGGATAACGCTGACGGCAATGCTGAAGCCATGTGATCGGTGTTTGGAGACGAATGGCGTGCAAGCTGGGATGCCGCGAAGGACGATATCGCGCACGGGGGGCCTATAGAGAGGTGTACACGGACGTGCCCGGCCCCTACGAGGTGTCCATGGGCAGATCCCTCACCTAATCATGTTCGCTGACAACTCCCCGAGGTGGATGCGGCCTTACGTGAGAGAGAGGACATCTAAGATATAGACGTTCGTTCATCGCCGACATGAGCTGATCTGGGGCGGCCGAACTGCTTCCGCACGGGAATTGGTGGGGAGTTCACCAGCGGTAGCTACGTCGATGACAGCCACACGTCCTCGGGAAACCCACAACGGAACGCGATTTTCGAAGGCGCGATTTAATGAGCATTGAAGGGTACAGTGCGGCTCGTTACGAGATTCGATGGCTTTTCCCGGTCATCGATTTCACGCTAAACCCCAATTTCGGCGGCAAAGGCAACCGTCTGTGGCACGATAACCTGTTGCTTGTGCTGCCAACTGCTTCCGTCTCTCCCTGGCCAAGGCTATCACCGGATGGCGGTCAGCGTACGAGGTGTTCTTACCACGAGTGCTCGATCTGCAGGAGTGCCGTTCATTCAGGAAGGCATGATGCAGGTAGACCGCAGCACTAAATCCGATGTCATCCACAACAAACTTCGTGGTGTGGTTTGTGGCGATGGATACAACCAGTTCATGCACCAACTGGCGCACCCAGCAACCCACGTTCCCTCCAACGCACACCCATCCACCCATATCAATCCCCGACCGCGCGCTGTTTCTGCGCTGGCGCGCATTTGAAAGCGGTCCCATGGCAATTACTGGAACTCATTAGAAATATAAAAATAGAAGAACCGGGAACGCAGTACGTAGCTAAATTCTGTTAGGAGCTTGACCACCCCAAGGTCTCTGCCACGCTTTCCCACACTTCTATTAATGAGCAGCGGCATCCGAGGAGCGTAAAGCGTGACGAGGATTTTCCCCAATTAGTGACGGAGTGCCCCATGGGCTCTCACATTCAAAATGTCAAGCGCGGCGAAGATTTTGGCACCCCTCTTTTGGAATGGTCGGGTGTGGGGGTGTATGTATGTGGGGGTACGCGACCGGACCAAACGGACTGAAAAACGCCAAAACGCCAAACCGTGGCCTGAAAAAACGAGGTTGACTTTCTGAATTTTGTTCGTTCGTCTTTCCGTTCGGTTTGGCATTGTCCACAAATCGCCACCGTGCGACATGTACCCTGAATCGATTTATATATGCCCGATATCTATAGGCGTCTGTTATTTAGCCTGTTCGTCCTGCACTGCTTGTGTCGAAAGCAGTAACGAGATCTGAGAGCAAGATGATGGTGGCTGTCCCAATTGAAGACTACCAGTGCAGTGCCACAGGGAAACGTTACGCTTGTTCCACCGCGTTCTCAAGAAGGAGCACCACCACCTCAATACAGAGCACCAGCACGATCTCTACCACCATACCAGCAAACGCCACCACCAGCAATAGCAGCACCACCCCACGAGCCAAGCAGCAGCAGCAGCAGCATAAGCTAGTTGGTCGCGGTGGCTGGTGATCGTGTTAATGGTGCTGTGGTGATGGTGGCCTACTGGGGTATTGTTGGCGTTTTCGCTCGGGATATTACCACTGGCAGCGGAGTTTGTTGCACCTCTTCGCCACCACCACACCATGCATCACCACCACCACTACCACCACCGCCACGAGATGAGCGACCGCAGAAATAATATTGTTGCCCGTGTTGGTTAGTGGTCATGGATGTGCTGCTGTGGTGTTGGTAGTGTCTTTGAGAGTTGTTGTTTTTGATGTCGTACAGTATACACCATGTGCCTAGTACCAGCAACTTGGTTTCGGTGCTGACGCGCATCGCTTAAGGAGCCTCTTCGGCAAAATAACATATTAAGAGCACTACAGTCTTTAACTACAGTACATCAAACCTGTTTTTTGTTTTCGTTTCCAATACTAGTTCTGGTATAATTTCGACCTTTCATATCTCCCTACCGAAAACGACATTTATCCAGTTCAGCTGTTCAAACACACTCCCTGTGAGTAGTTTTAGAGCGTAGGTCATGGGCATCATTTATGTCTCAGTAGTCGGATCGACCCGACGAATTTTTCATCACCAAACGTGCCTTTTACTCAAACACGACTCCCCATACCTCTGGTACCCAAAGACGAATTTGAAAAATCGCAGTTTCTCCGGCTTCTGATACTGCTTTAACTGAGATTTTCGACGAGGACGTCGAGCACTAGTATTTGAACCTACCTGGGCCTCTAGTTCGACCGTCCGTAGCGTCCTACGTGGCCACAGCAAAGTGTATATACCAAGCAGGAGGTCCGAAACGACAAAAATCTTGCTACTGAGCACTTTCGTTTCGTGATGCAAGCACAGCAATGCCTGCCCTCCCTTGCATATCCAAGAGCCACAATACCTTCTAGAGACTATAACAAACAAGCTATACGTTGGTCAGGAGCAGGCCTGAGTATTATAACTGGAGCTAGGCCGTATTCGTTAAGGAATGCTGATATAGTGTTAATGTACCAGAAACAATATTGCTGCTGTGAAAGTGGCGGAACATATATATTTTTCGGAAGACTCAAGTACTCCTTTCTGTTTCGACCGAAGGGGCCTGCAGTGCTCTTACCTGCTCTGCCCGAAGGAGCCCCTGTACAATGAAAGCGATCCCGACACACACTACAATATAAGAGTTAACTGAATGCGTTCGCTTCAACAAACTTAGCTTGAAAGCACTAATCGATACCCCGTTATCCTTTTCGAGACCCAGGCTGGGGGGGAGGTACATCAGAACCAAGTAAACATCCTCTGAAATTAAATGTTTTTTGTAAGTTCGTCCAGAAATCCCACTCTCTTTTGTTTGTTTGTTTGTTATTGTTTTTGTTTTTTTCATCCCGTTTATTATCCTCGCCCTTCTATTCTCTCTCCCTCTTTTTTTGTTAACTCAGATCCGGGGTCACTTAGTAGGCTCTTCTCCCCCCTCCCCCCTACGGTACGTACCTTGCACTTTTATCGCGAGAAGATGTTAGCACTTTCTTCCCTCGTCAACTCTCGTCGAATTGTGCTTACCCACGCTATAATATGCGCTCTCGACAGTTGGTGTCATTTGAGAATAAAAATCTCCATGCGGAGACTCGAACCCTCGACTTCCAACTCAACAGCCTTCGAGTGGTTTGTAATAATAAGACCGTTTTAGGAGTGTGGTGTCGTTTTGTGTTCAGCCCCCAAGTCATTGACAGCAATGCCGTTTTCATTAGAGTTGGGATTCATCATATGAGTGTTAAGGCTATTCTTTTTCTGGAGATGCGCGTTATATATATATTATTTTCGAGACCCAGACAGGAGGATATTCTGAAACCAAGTGAAAACATATAAATGTCACGCGCCCCCCGGTGCCGGGTCGAGGACGCCTTAGCAAGCGGAGACGAGGTCGGGGGCAAGGACGAGGAAGAACCCTAGGAGTTTAAATCTGCACCCTTCCCCTTGCCACACCATTCGTCACCTGTTGGGTTTATCGTCCATACAGTACAGGACATCTAATAAGAAACGGGCTAATAAGAAACCCAAGCTGAGATCTAGAGGAAAATATGAATTGCGGGAGTGATTGTCTTGAAATTAGTGTGAAAATCACCCTCTCTCAAATAAGAAATCCAGCCTGGACCATAGTTCCTGTTTCTTATTAGGTGTCCTGTAATGTATGCTACCAACGGGACAAAACACCCAACGGCGTATTGTTCTTGAAATGTTTAATGAAATCGGATCAACGCAGCACGTCGAGCAACGCCCAGTTGACAAACACCGACGAGAACAGACGAAAGCAAATGTATGCGCCGTCGCATACGCGCCGTTGCCATTCTCTGTTTGCGTGTGGTGGTGCAGGCTAAAGCGCTATCACTCTCAGGGTCTGTAAGGTGGGTAGAGGGGTGCCTAAACCATCACGTGCAGAACGACACCGGCGATGAACCTATCGAAGTATTGAGCTGTCCTCCGTGTTTTGGGTCGACCGCTCGATTCTCGTGCGGTTTGGCCGATCAAGTGGTTGGAAAACAGGGCTTATGATCACCGCTTTTTGTTTGGAGGAGTCACTGTCGGGGGATAGCCTGTGCTTTGATCGAATTATGAATGATAGCCGTCCGCGCGGCTGCTGCCACGGTCGCCTATTGTTGCGGTTCACGTTGTTGCGTCTCGGCCCACTCGTTGCTCAACGAGGTTCACGTTATCGCCTCGGTCGTGGTCATCGACGCGGCCAACAATCGCGCCAGGCTTCCCGGGGGGAGTTCAGCCGCTGGCCGTGGGAATTATGTCCTGACAACTTGGAAAGAATCACTGAAATGCGTAGACGATAACGCTATGTTTATGCGTACATTTGATATATAGGTGGGAAGAAAATACTTGCGTACCATTTCCCTTGTGGATGCTCCCTTTGATACCGGAAAGACCGGCTCGGAAAATCATCCCAAGGGGTGTCTTATGTTGCGTGCAATACAACAGTATATTATGGTAGTAGGCAGCAGGGCGCACAATAGGCGTCCGTCTCGAGGAGGGCCGTTTTTTGTTCAACGTATATTTATACTGCGGGTCAATACACTCAAGCTATGTGAGTCTTACCCGCTAGCTTGGTCCTCTCGTAGACGTGTTGCCGGCTGGCTTAGAATTTAATGGCAATTTGAAAATAAACAAGGAAACATGACGATCAATATGGATATAACTGGGTAAAAAGCAGAAACACTAAGTGTGGTGAAAAACAGGCCAACCATGAAAATTATTTTCGCCTGCGGCGTAAAATGGTATCGGATCTCCTTGATAGCGTAAACCAACCGCAAGAAGTAGAACATCAGTGGGTATAAACCGACCATAAAATAGTAGTATAGATAAGTGCGTGCATAGTATCATAAAACGAGCAGAACATCGAGCGTAGTTGGGTCTTTTTAGCGTAATCCACTATACACCATACCTACAAAATGAGCTTCAACCACTAAACTACTGTAGATATAGCTTGCCGGTAATGGATTACGTGTCATGGATACGTACGATATAACCTATGTGTTCGGGTATCTGGTTGGTATACCCTTGGCAGGTGGCAGCACAGGCTTGCGCGGGTAGTGGTTAAACTACCTGGCTGGCGTTTGGATATCAAAGAAGATGTTTCATATTGAAAGTTGCCGTTTGCGAGCTGAAAGACAGAAGAGAGGGAAACATAAGGAGAAACCAAGAGTGAAAGGGTGTGCGCTTGAAAGGCCGTCCTCGATCAACTCAGATATACGACCACGTAGATCGTATCCTACGGGCCGTTGTAGTGTCTACCTATAGCAACGTTTCCTGATGCTTGCTCGTGGAAACTTAGCTAATCCAAGGCCTCGATGACCAACCAGACATCCTCTTCTCGTAACTTGCTTATACGCATATACGTATGATATGTGGTGACTATTGTACCGCATGACTTGAACGTACATAGTTATACCGCATTACTCGTACAGATACTACGTGGTTCCGCCGCAAAATTGCTACTATTCATATTAAATAAAATTATTATAAATACGTCAGCTGTGAGTTCAACCGATTGAATAGTAGATACTCAACTTTGCGAGCTAGCTGCGTATAATTTTTGTTCTATGCGTTATTTGTGGTATTGGTATAGGCTTCGTGATGAACTAGGAGCCTGGTAGTTACTACTCGATTTTATAATAAGCCGTTCGCGCGTGTTACGTGTTTATTCCTCGTTAAGGATATAGTTCAGTGACTATAGTACTTGTATATACTCGTATCGACTATACGTGATACTTCAAAGTTCAAAGCAGTAGATATACCGAACGCATAACGCTGACTGCTATACTTCTGCTTAGTCAGCAGTACTCCATGATACTGGGTATTGACTGACGGACTGCTGTACTGCAGTCGCTACTGAACACTTATCACGACAATAGGCTCTACTGTTGCCTATTTCTTAACACTATGATACACGCCCAATACTTTCGGGGTGCTCCCACCAGAACCCTACCAGCGCAGGCCCACCAGCACCGGATTCCCTCTACGAGTATCAATAGTGATTTGGAGCGACAGCGACCCACCAGTATTCTAGTGCAGTACCACCAGCACAGGATCCCCTCAAGTAATTTGGAGCGAAAGCGACCCACCAATATACCAGCAGCGCAGTAACACCAACCAGCACAGGATTTCCTGAAGTACTTTCATATTACATGGAACACCCATTCCTGGGTGCGTGTACCACGCAATTTCCAAGGGTACGCGCGGTACGGGATGGGACCGTTTAGTCCGCCGCAAGCGGAAGTGGTTTTGACTCCTCCCGACGGACGGTATGGAAAAAAGTTCCCGTTTGTCTACCGTGGAATGGGAATGGGACGGAAACTTGGGAAATCATTTGGTTGACGGGACGAGACGGGAATACACGATGTTTTGGCAGTATGCGGCAAACGATTTTTGGCGGTACGGGAAATGTTCGGTGCACGGGCCGGAAACAGGTAGGGAAATCGGTCGGGAACGTAGTCGGGATGGAATGGGCCTACACGATTTCTTGGTGGGACGGGAAACGATCGGGGATCGTCGGGGATAGGTCGGCAAATCGGTCGGGAAACGCAGTCCGGAATGGTTGGGATCACGTCTGGAAACGCCGGCCGGAAACAACGGCTGAAAAGAGCGAATATCACCAAGCAAGTCTTCGTCGTGTATACTGATAGCTTTTTTTATCCCACAACTAACTGGTCTTATTTCTGACTTGTGATGTGGAGCATCTGGGGCTGCTTGCTTGGGTTCTGCTTGAGGCGTCGCAGCAGAGCCGCGGGCATCGTTCACCCCCACATCGTCCATCATTGCCATGTGTTGCGTTTACGCCGGTCGTATGGTGTTTGGTGTGTGGTGTGTATTTCTTTGTTTTCAAATGAACGACATATTCGTTTTAGTCTTATTTAAAATAGTCAGGTATGATTTTGATCGGTTGGATAGTTGATACAAAGTTTACCTCTCTTTGTATTTAATTTAGAAGAAATGAGAGGGAATAATAAAAGAACACACAACCAAATCGTATATACGAGTACGTCGTACGAATGTATTCAGTCTCCAGTCTACTCGCATGAGGTTTAGTTAGGCGTTTCATTTCTTTTAAAGGCTAACTTAACTGTTTTTAAGGCTACTCTTGGGCTACTCGTAATTGTTGGGGGACGGTGTCCGCTTGTGGCATTGTGGTGGACGTGCTAGTCCAGAGGCTTGGCGCGAGCCGCCGTTAGGCGCGTGCGTTAGCTTCTCTCAGAAGAAACGTATGATGTTACAAAGAAGGCTCTCTCTGGGCCAAGATGAAGAAGACAGAACATTTCAGACAGAGCTGAGAAGATTGGTTGGTTGTGAGCTTGGTGGGCGCAACCAGCCTCGACACGCTCGGCTCTACGGCTAGATGTACTCTTATCGGGTGGTTCTACTGACCGACCCACAGCAACGTTCCTCGGATGCTTGCTCGTGACCGCTCTACCTACTACGTACTGTTCTCAAGAACGCTACTCTTCCACACGTTCAACGTCGAACAGGTTCTAGATGCCCCGCGTATTTTATTAGGTTGTTCCTATTCGTATTTCGCCGCATACCCCTGGCTGTACTGATACCAAGTACTATTCGTATGTACATGACTGAGTACACCCTTACTTCAATAGCACTCCATGCTACTGAGTTAAATAGATAGGCTGGTACATACACCTACTATTATGCCTGCTACTATAATACGACATTGTTCCCGATCAGCGAATCAGTAGGCTACTTGTACTGATTACTGCTGCTGTAGCAACGTATCTACATCAACACGACCCCTCGATGGAGGTAACAAAGCATAATTACTGCTAGTCATCGAAATTAGTTCCCCAGTCAACTTGGTCTAAGGTAACATCCTCGTGCTTGATACTTACGGCAACTGACTACGCCCGTCATATATATATATACGGTAGCATGCTTACTATAATGGTATTTCGACAACTCCCACTGTTGTTACTTCGTGTACTTTACTTGTCTGCATATTTACGCGTGGTATCTGTTGATACGTCACAGCAAAGGTTCATTACTCCTTTACTGCGCCGCAACAACATCAATCGTTCCTGCTTCACTTAGCACGGGTGATCAATTCTTTTACAGCTAACGCAACAACTACTACGCGTAACCTGGCAACATAAAGGCATAACATTGTGACTGGTTTGAAGTAAGGTCAAGCGCACAAACCGTATACGTATAACAGACAGGCCTTGGAACCCTCACGGTTCTCACTATACATACACGAGACAGACATACTAGATACGATATTACTCCGTACGCTTAATACTACGACACCGTGATCGGCCGTATGTTTTATTTTTGAAAGGATATCAGTCGAACAGCAGTCTTAATTATCACATTTTGTTTCTGAAACACAGAAACACATTCCTTACTGCCATGGTACTGTACTGCCCAAAGGGTGGATGAACAGTTGAAGGCAGGTTTGTGTCAAAGAAAGGCAACATGGACTACTGCAAAAATTCGCAACTGCATCTCAAGCAAAAACAATATTGCATTGATCAGTTTGTTGACCAAGAAACATAACTAATAACAGGCTACCACGATTTTGCCCGCCCCATACTAAGAAGGCGTGTGGCACTGCTATAAAACTCTGGCCATTTAAGCTGGTACGACCCCAGGCGATGAAAATGTCCTTCTCCCAGCGGTTCAGATGGTGATGGTGCAGCGGCCCTAGAAACAATGCCCCGGCAGCCTTAACCGATGATAGGGTTCAGTGACTCCAAAAGCGATATTCCACCAGCCCTAAAATTGATGATGATGTCCAGCGACTCCAGAAGCGATGTTCCAGCAGTCCTGAATCGATGACGATGCGGCAATCCCAGAAGACGTCCTCCCCCGGTGATCTCAAAATAATTCATGCTGTGGACCGATCCCGAAAGACACTTCGGCGACCCCACGATGATACTTTTGCGGTGACTCCGGAAGCTCAGGCAGCCCCATCGAAAAGTAGTGCTGTAGCGACTCCAAAAATTGTCTTTCCGGCAATCCCACAGGTTTATGTTTGCAGCAGTCTCGAAAACGTCTCCCCGACGAACCCGCGTTTAGGCAGCTCCTGGCGGTGATAGTACCCCGGCGGCTCCTGTTGTAGATGCTGGTGTAGTACTGTTGCCCGATCCCAGAGGATGTTTCTTCGGCGACCCCACTATAATTATGCGGCGGTTCCGACGACGGCGCTTCTTCAATCCGACGATGAGCGACCCTGGGCGACACGAATCTCCAGCGGTCCACACGACGATATTATGATGATGGTGAAGATGATGATGATGATGATGATGGCGATCCCAGGCAATGATCATATTGCTCCAGCGATCCCAATGAGTATTCCTTTCTTGCTCCGGGGATTCATGCACTTATAGACCTGGAAGTCCGCTGTCCAGGCGTTGTTGAACTTGGTGATCGGTTCGCTCCTCGTCGTTAGTTGCGCCGCTTATTCTTATTCCTAACAGGCACGGCGACGCCGCTGTTGTATGATATTGTCCTCCCGCATTTCTCGTATCCTCGGACGGTCTAGACTCGCCTTCCCTCACGGAAAACCCCCTCTTGGCGTCCATGATGTTGCTTGTGACGTTGGCCGTGACGTTGGATCCCATTTTCGCAGTCCTCGTACTCGAAAGTCGAACCATCTGTCTTGTTCAGCGGAACAGTCCACCGGGGTAATCGTAGTACGACGACCCTGAGACAATTGCAGCCGTTAGGTCCTGGTAGAACTACGAGTACGTAGCAGCAGCACAGCAGCAGCTTGTGGTCGTCCGGGGACACCCGGGCTACACCCCCGGGTTTCCTAGGTGGGTATGGATCTTTGGGTATAACGGATGTTGCTACTTGCTGCTGTAGATCATTGCCCACAGCTCTAGGTATTTTCTTCTCTCGCGGGCACTCTCTCACTGGGCTCTGCCCATATATGGGTCTTCTTTCTTCAGGGAATACTACAATTCACATCTTTTAACTCGTGTCAGCGAGGGTGGTCATCTCATTCAGGTGGTACAGCAGTGCTGGCCCTGGGTTGAACGTGGTCCACCCGGTTACTTCCCATAATTGTGCAGAATTCGCGACGGGGGATCGTTTGACACTCAGAAATGTTCGAGTACGAGTGGTGGGAGTTGGGTATCTTATCGGCCGTGTGGATATTGGGACATCTCGGGTCGTATTGGGTCTTCTTTGGGTATCTTCTTCTGGTCTTCTTCGGATATCGTCTTCAGGTCTCATCTTCGAGTCTCATCGGTTCTTTGGGTCGGGTATCTTCTATCTTCTAAATCAGGTGTGATCTTCGAGGATCGCGGTGATATATCGTATACCTTCAGGTGGAGCTTTGGTGTCTGCTGCAAATTCATGTCTACAATGTTCTGTGTTTGAAAGATACCTGTCAATATCTTCCTCATGGTTGGAGCTCACAGGTGAGAGGTCTCTCGGGTTGGGTATCGGATTATTGCATCTATCTTCGGATCAGGTGCCCAGTGGTGCTCGAGTTGGGCGTCATCGGCTCTGCTTCTGCTGGAACCACATACGAGTACGACCGTGTACATAATTTTTATCTACAATTTCGAGCTGGTGGATATTTTTCGACAAAATATATTTTGGTTCGAGGGGATTTTTTCACTTCGTGGTGGGAGCATAATAAGTTGAGACGTGAGGCTACCCTTCGTAGCATTGGAGGACAACGATATGGAGTGCTGGAAACGATCGGTCGGTCGATCGTCTGGTCAGTATCATGGTCGAGGTCCTGCTGATGCGCGGGGAGAGGATCGCCGTCAAGCGCATAGAGATTCATCTCACGGTTGTGAAGATTCAACTATTCGTAGCCGTCGTGGTATCGGTGGAATTGGTGCCTTTTCAAAACATAACTGCCAAAAAATCGATTTCGACTACGACGCGTTTGCGACAGCCTTGAGACGTGCTCGTTCTCCTTATGACAGGAAACTACCCAAGCTTCTTGGTGGTCAGGTGGATGACATCCGGTCATTCCTCGATTCCTTAGCTGAGGTGGAAGACATGCGCAATTGTTACCTACGAGAACTGATTCCATCCTTTGTATTGCAGAGGATATGCCTCCAGGCGGAATATGCAGGTCGACATGCTAGTATTTCCGATGACGATCGAATGGACTGCCTGCATACGGTTGCGTATCCTAAACGCGAACATGATGGTATCGCCATAGAAGAGTTGCTTTGCTCTGCTGCTCGTTCGGTTGCTGCTGCGACCAATGCTGCTGACATGACTCGGTTCGTTGGGTCTCTTTTCGACGCTATGTGCAAGTTTGTTGACGAAGAAGGAGTGGCCGATTTTTTCATGGTTGGGGGTGATGTCAATGGATCGTGGAAGCCTGCTCCGGCTCAACTGTCTACCCGCATATTCTTGAATGCGATATCACCCTACATGTTCCGGCACGCATGTACTTCTCGGCTGATAGTAAACGATGAATTGTACACTCGGCCTATGGACTTATTTTTCATGGTGAAACGTGAAGCGGAGGCTTGGGCGAGGACGCATCACCTTCTTGCTGCGCAGGCGTCTATGTCTACGAATGAATACTCTTATTCTGGGAGTCGAGGATACCAGCCAAGTTCCTTTGTGAAGAATGACACTTATTTATGCCCATCGAGGGGGGCTGAAGTCACTCAGAAGCGTGGTGAATACTCAGGTCGAACAACTCAGCGTCAGGCCAGTCGAGGAGTGCAAAGGGTTGGAGGTGCGCATTTTTCTTCTCGACGTTTTATCAACCCTCCATCTGTACATAATGAATTTCCCGGATCGGCGAGTCCATCGGTTGAACGCTTCGAGCATCAGGATTTTCGTCGACATTCACGTCATCGTCCTTCGGCTGACACCGCCAATAGCTTTCGTGGGTCGGTTTCTTCTCATGGTCTGGATGGTACATTAGTTGGTGGTACTTCATGTAGTGGTGCTATGTTGCATCCTGCCAATAGTGACGCGGGACTGTGTACGGTTGTTACTACAAATGTCAACGCGGTATATGATCAACCTGTTTCTACAATGAAGTGGCGAAGGGATTCAGCAGCGACGGGCACTACGGCTACTGCTGTTCCGGATATGTCTATAAATGTTGGTGAAACGTCTTTGTCTGAAAAGATGCGTAAGCATCAGTATCAATCTTGTGAGACTGATTTTACCCGGGGTTCAATTCATGCCGTTCGTCGTATTCCAGATCGATCTGTTGTCGTTCCTTCTGCTGCATTGGTATATTCTTCTGAGGAGTCCGCAACGACGGATGCTGTGGATGTATGTAAGTATTCTGAGATTGGTGTGGATATGTCTGTCGTCGTTCCTTCTGCTGAAGTGGTGACTATTCCTGAGGAGACGGTAACTGAGGGTGTGGATGTATGTGAGGAGGATACGATGGTTGTAGACATACCTGTCGTCGTTCGTTCTGCCGAACTGGTGTCTGTTTCCGAGGAGACGGTAACGGAGAATGTGGATGCATGTGAGAAGTCTGAGATTATTGTGGACATACCTGTCGTCGTTTCATCTACTGATCTGGTATCTGTTTCTGAGGAGACCTCAATGGATGTGAAAGTATGCGAGAAATCGGAGATTAGTACGGATACGTCTGTGGTTGCAGATTTCGATTCGCTGCAGACGAACCCTCGAAAGGATGCTGTTCCTATCATTGACAGATACTGAACCGGGAGTTGTTATGCGATCTCCCGAGGTTGGGCTCGAAGACCATGTTATTCAAGTTCGCGTTGGATCAGCGAGCGGTGCAAACGAAAGAGGTCTTGAAGGCAAAGCGCATGGCGACACTGGGCATGCTGGGGTAAAGGAAGGAGTGTTTGTCGATGGTGCGAACGGTTCGTGTGCTGGGAGAGAGGTTGTTGGTGAATCAATTGCAGATTTGTCGGTGGCCGTGTTCGCTTGTCTGAAGTCTGAATGTGAACCTCCTAGCTTGGGCCCTCTACTAGCTGCGCCTGACTAATGGATTTAGTCCACAACAGGAAGAAACTGGTGGGTCACTTCTGTTCTGTGTGTTGCTATATATATGTCTGTATGCATGTGTGTTTGTGAAGTGGCATTTCCTGAAGAGTCTAACTGCAATTCATTGTGTACTAAACTGTGGTGATTGTGAGAGATGGGAGGACGTCGTTGAATATTGGTATGTAGGTTGTCAAGTAAAATTGGAATGTTTTGTCATCCAAAGTTTGCTGTGACATTTGTCTGATTTCAACAAAACGAAGTTTGGTTCCGTAGTGTTTTATCGCGGATGGATGTATGTCACCGGTAGGAATCGGTCGACACGGATGATGATGTTGATCGTGGTTTCTTCCGCCTCCCTTCAAGTTGTGTTTCGTTTCCGTGGATGGCAGCCGGCTGTCCCTGTCTTCTTTTTGTTTTGTCGTTTTTCCCCGAAGTCCCTTTGGGCCTGTGGGTTCGCTCTGGGGGGGGGCTGTGGTCGTCCGGGGACACCCGGGCTACACCCCCGGGTTTCCTAGGTGGGTGTGGATCTTTGGGTATAACGGATGTTGCTACTTGCTGCTGTAGATCATTGCCCAGAGCTCTAGGTATTTTCTTCTCTCTCGGGCACTCTCTCACTGGGCTCTGCCCAGATTTGGGTGTTCTTTCTTCAGGGAATACTACAATTCACATATTTTAACTCGTGTCAGCGAGGGTGGTCATCTCATTCAGGTGGGTACACCCCGGGTTGAGCGTGGTCCACCCGGTTACCTCCCATAAGCTCCAGGTGAAGATTCGGGGAGGTAAACCTTGTTCTTCGTAGTAGCATCTCGTAGACGACGATGCTCAACGAAGTTCTGCGAAGAAACTCACAGCAGGAGGACCTGGTCTCTGCTGTATGTACGAGTACGTACCAGCTCTGACCTCAGGTGTGGCCGTTGCTTGACGTACCTGATGGGCCGCAGCTCTACGCTAAGCGCCAAACACGTCGAGGCTCATAATCTGTTGGGGGACAGTGTCCGCTTGTGGCATTGTGGTGGACGTGCTAGTCCAGAGGCTTGGCGCGAGCCGCCATTAGGCGCGTGCGTTAGCTTCTCTCAGAAGAAACGTGTGATGTTACAAAGAAGGCTCTCTCTGGGCCAAGGTGAAGAAGACAGAACATATCAGACAGAGCTGAGAAGATTAGTTGGCTGTGAGCTTCGTGAGCGCAACCAGCCTCGACACGCTCGGCTCTACGGCTAGATGTACTCTTATCGGGTGGTTCTACTGACCGACCCACAGCAACGTTCCTCGGATGCTTGCTCGTGACCGCTCTACCTACTACGTACTGTTCTCAAGAACGCTACTCTTCCACACGTTCAACGTCGAACAGGTTTTAGATGCCCCGCGTATTTTATTAGGTTGTTCCTATTCGTATTTCGCCGCATATCCCTGGCTGTACTGATACCAAGTACTATTCGTATGTACATACATGGCTGAGTACACCCGTACTTCAATAGCACTCCATGCTACTGAGTTAGATAGATAGGCTGGTACAAACACCTACTATAACACGACATTGTTCCCGATCAGCGACTCAGTAGGCTACTTGTACTGATTACTGCTGCTGTAGCAAAGTACCTACATCAACAGTAATTATTTCAGGCGTTTTTCAAGCCTGGGTTTTCTCCAAAATATGCAGGAAAATATGCAAATTAGGTGTTTGGCTTTCGAGTTGAGGCCTCCCGAGCCGGGCCGAATCAGCCTAGAGCCTTACCAAGCACAGCATCAATATCGGCCGAGTCAACCTAGAGTCTTACCAAGCACAGTATCTCAGCACAGATCACTTCTCTAGGGCTCGGATTCGGGTCGGAAGGTCGGCTTTATTAGTCTACGAGCACAAAAACTTCCTAAAGGTTCACGATCAGCAGTGTTCACGCCTAGATAGCTCTGCTTCTTCTGGTGGTCTGTCCCTAATTATTATAACAGTAGTCCTCCGTACTACAGGCGTCCGATTGCTGAGCGTCATAGATCGCTTTGCCTGTTCCCTACACGTTGTCGACAATAAAATATGTAGTCCTCCGCACTATTGGCTTCGGACTGCTCAGCGTCGTGGATCGCGCTGCATGTTCCTTTACCTTGGCGACTACAGTACTGGCCCGCTCATAAGAAAGGAACTCACCAGAAAGTCAGCCTGAGAAACTGAAAAACATAAGAAAGCTCTCAGCCTAGTCAGTGCATACGCGTTAAGAAAGTGACCCCTTCCTGTGGCTGGCCTGGGCCCAAGCCACCATTCAATATTATTCTTATCATATTTGCCATCCGACAATGTGCAGCATGAGCTTCAACGTTGATCACTCATAACATCCCCGAAAGCAGAAAACCACGGAAACAAAGGTGAAAGGTTGTACAGTACTTGGGAAAACGTCTTCTCGGGGACCAAAATAAGAAAGCGCAGCATACTAAAGCGTGCTTTCGCGCGCGCCAAGAATATGAAAGTCAGCCTGAGTCGATTTCGGGTTTCTTGTGACAGGGTCGGTGTTACTGCTGTACTACATCTGGTATCTCGCTTACGCGTGTCGAAGCGGAAATACATATTTTGAGGCACTTGCGTGTGTTTCCTTTAGCTCTCGTGCAAGCTGCTGCTGCTGCTGCCGTTGGCCCACACTTCCTTCTGCTTGCTGCTACTGCTTCTGCTTACTGGCACGATACCATACCAGGTATGTATGTATGTACATATATGTATGTACCTGGTATGTACTTTAAAATACGCCGTAAACTACCCTTTAAATATGCATTTTGCCGACAGTTGTTTTCAACCATTTCTTTCAAGAGAGGGAAAACGTGTCCTATACCAGTACGCTAGCAGACATACTATTGCCATGTTGTTTGCCTCAAAATGACTGGTACAGTTGTAAAATTAGTTGTAACACTACGCACTATACTGCGGCAACACAGCCGCAAATATTTTCGAGCCTTCTGCGAAGAAAAATACGCCCAAAAGAAATCGCCTGCGGCACAAAACGCTCCGCAACATCTCTCTTTGTGGCCTACGGCGAAACGTGTTGCGCGATTTCTCGCCAAAATTGCATGCGCAAAACTGCAACACGCATTTGGCACGCGTGCATATATATGCTTGTTTTTGCGATAGATATTGCGCGGACGCAACAGCGCAACACCTACGGGCCTTTCCTATCCGATATTTTTGTCTAGATTTTCCTTTGTTTTCAGAAGAAAAACACGAAAGGCAGGAAACATAGAAACTACTAACTGTGGGTACCATAGTAAACAGGACCTATAATAGCCATAAAAAAACCCTGTAAATTTCCCTATTTTACTCACAACATTTGTTTGGTCCTATTTACTATGGTCCCCCGTAATACTATAACGGGGGAATTTGACAGAGAGGGCAATTTGTTCAGGGCTGTTAGGGTCGCAGATCTCTTTCCACATTTTTATTCGTGAAATTTCTCAATTGTATCAAAATACAGAGGCGTCCTGTCACAGTTTGTGGATTTTACTTTAACACAGACAGGGTAAAATATCAGGCAAGTTCAATTCCGTACGTAGATTTGAAAACGAAACCCAGGAGAGTCTGGAATATGAATAACAATATAAAAATGCGCGAAAAACCCCCCTGACAAATCTGGAATTTCTGGGGAAAACGCAACGCTTATTTTTTCTTGTGATTATCGAGACGGGATGGGATGCTAGTGATTTGACTTGTTTATGAAGAACATTGAAGGAAGGACGGGGCGGGGCGGTATAAACGAGTAACAAACTATTAGCGGGGCCGAACGTGACGGGACAGTAGTGGGTGTAAACATTGCCGACGAGACGCGACGGTTAGGTACAATAATGATGTCTACTTTTTACGACGGGACGAGACGGTAGACATAATAATGTGCCAGACGGGACTGCAAACATATTTTTCACGACGGGACCTGACGGGACTGTAGATATAATGATATACAAAGAATGCTTCACGGTGGGACGGGACGGTACATTTATGTTTCCGCGACGGAACGGGACGGCCCCTTATACGAGCTGGTTCCAGGAAGAAACATAAGATTCCATCTTCGCAACTTTGCACGCTGGTTTTTTAGAGTTGGAAAACGAAATTTGGCAGGGGTGTTCTTCACAACATTACGAAGGGCTCCAAACCTGGCCTTTTTTATTTTCGTGTTTTTTACCTCTGTACGTAGTTTTTTTTCAATTTTCGCGATTTTTTCAGCAACTTTGACCCTAAATAACTCATGTTGTTGTTTTTTTTTTAAAAGGCCAGTTTTGGAGCCCTTCGTAGTGTTGTGAAGAACAACCTCGCCAAGTTTTGTTTTGCAACTCTTAAAAAACAGGGTGCAAAAGTGATTTCCGCGAAGTGTATGTTTTCCCCTAAGGTTTCAAATTTGCTCAATACATTTTCCTAGTAATTTGGCAGGCGGTTCTTACCACAGCCTGATAGGCTCGCAGGAAGCAAAAACGTGACATGGACGTATTTCCCTTGTTGATGCGATCCTGTCAAGATTTCTAAAGTCGACTTAGTCGGCGTAGTGACCGATATATGGTCTGAATACTATTATATTGGTTTTACTATAGGATTACTGCAGGAAAGCTATCCCCTATGGAATAACGCCTCCCTAAGGAATACCAATATGACCATATCTCGCGAACTACAACTCGTAAGCCAAAAATCTCTTCACCGATGTGTTCCCCTTGGCGATGCCGTCATGTCGATATATGTAGTGTTCGAACAAGTAATGTATTCCGTTTTTTATTTCCCGAAGAAACTATCTTATGTTTCTCTCTGGAACCAGCTCGTAATGAGGAGCTAATGAGGCGAGGAGGGCGCTAGCCCGACGAGCCTCATTAGATGCTCTTCTATAAGGGGTCATGTATGCAGGTGTAGGGGTGTACCCCTGCTCACGAACGGACACAAACGGACAAGAAACAGTTCTGAAAACTGCCACAGCGTGCCTTTATTTGCCGGATTGCTTAATATTGAGGTTTGTCCTTCGTCCTTCGTTCGTCCCTCGTCTGTTCGCTTTGCTTTTGGCGTGCGACGCGTACACCGAACCGATTCAGACGNAAAAAAAAAAAAAAAAATCCCACACACGTTCAAAACGCACGCTCCTCCCTACGCCGGCATGCCCGGTACCGTCTTCTTACGTCGCAGGCTGGGATACTGTAGTACAACTCGTACGTGCGTCGTGCATGTCGTCGTGGCCACAGCGATTCGCGGCTGCTCTGCGTACGGGTATTGTGCAGCAGTGTGCGGTTGCTACTTTTAACCTCTGCTGAGACTGTATCGTTCATCCGTACTCGTATCGTATGATACGTACGTGGCTTTCTGTCACCGTACGCGACGAAAGCACCACTGCTTTAGAAACGGACGGGGTCTCTGAAGGCCCCTAGATAACGCCCCCTCCTCCTACCTCTGCTCGCGTTCCAAGCCGTCCCGAGTTCGCGAAGCTTGGTCATGTGGCATGGCTACGTACCAGGTACCACGGGTGGTCCTCGGGAAAACAAGCATATGATACGTATTCCACCCCATACCAGGTACCAGGTACGAGCAGGTACCAGAGATCACCAACAACCACCCTCAAGTGAAGCACCGTCACCACTACCACACCACCAGCTGAGCACCAGCACCAGCAGAAACGTGTCGCTGCTGGTGGTGGTCGTGGTGGTGGTGGATGTGTTTGCTTGTTTTGGTTTTTAAAACAAATCATACATATTCCCATGGTTCACTGGAGCCCAGAGAAATAATCAAATTAACTCATTGAAGCTGTCGTCCATAGTAATTGAAGGGGGAAAGCGAACACTAACTAAGGGGGGATCATACTTTATTTAATAATAATTAATTAATTTCACGAAAGAGGGAGTATACGAAGTAGGTTGTTCGTGGTATGGGGGGGGTACAATTAATTAATTTAGCGAAAGAGGGAGAAGAAAGACAGCCGACACTATGGGGATATATAGTAAGTGTGTGTATGTGTGTAATAATAATTAATTAATTTCACGAAAGAGGGATATATCGTGATATCATATCCGATATCATGCGATATCACAAGATGCGATATATCGAGATATCGTATCCATATCCCGAATTTTAGGGGCTGATGTTTACTATTTAATAGTAGCGCTGCTACATATATATTGTGAGTGTGTATGTGTGGAATAATAATTAATTAATTTCACGAAAGAGGGAGAAGAATATCGATCACTCGGCGATGGCAAGAAATAATAGACGAATTTTGTGAATGCGGCGCAATAAGGTGATACCAGGATACCAGGTATCATACCAGGCTAGACGGTGCCGCGAGACACCATAGCTCTTCAACGACACACTACGTTTAGAGCCATGCCCAGGTGACATGCTCACGTGACATCCTCGCGAGCCTGG